>CM022178.2:17049067-17084862 GCA_011420285.2 Erysimum cheiranthoides | reverse complement strand
ATCTAGTACCCACCACCCCAACCACCACACGCAGCCATCACCCCCACAAATCGAGCCTCTCACCCTCCACTCTATCTCGATAACCTTCTCCACTCCACCGCCGGAATCGAAGCCAACCTTTCTCTTCTCTTTCTCTCCTCTTTCCTCTTCTCTTCTTCTCTTGGTTCCGGAACCATATCTTTCTCTTCCTCTTTCTCTTTCTCTTCTGTGCTTCTGGAACCATCTCTCTCTCTTCTGCTTCTCTCGCTTCCGGAACCCTAGTTCCTCCTTGCAACCTATTATACTCTTCATCGCCACAAATTGAAGCCACACCCGCTGAATTCGAAGCCACACCCGCCGCAATAGAAGTCTCATCCGCCGCAATCGAAGCCTCATCCGCCGGTTTCGAATGCTCCTCCGCCGGATTAGAAGCCCTTGATCCTTCTCCAACTTCGCCAATCTTATCCCTCATCAAACCCCTTCTTGTTTGCACCATCTTGTAACCCTAGTTCTCCCAGTTTCACTGCAAATCGGGAGAGAATAAGAGCGGTTTCGATTTTGCCTTTGAAAAAAAATGGGAGAACAAATGTGGTTTCGATTTTGTTTTTAAGAAAATAAAAACGGTTTTGATTTTTCTTTTTAAAAAAATAGAGAATCCGACTGAGATCCGAAATCGAAATGGGTGGGTGGTTATAACCCAGATTTTATGTGTAATAAACTAAAATTATGAAGGATAACAGGGTAATTGTATTGTTTTGGATTTAAATTTAAATCAAAACGAAATTCAATATTACTGGAGGAGGGTTTCAGATTTCGTTTTGAGCAAAAGGTCCTTATCAGACTTTGTCTCGGCTCGACTCCACCCATAAGCTATGACTTGGGTTCAAGGCCCACAAAAAAAGTGGGTTTTTAAAACAGTTCATAAGAGAAAAAAAGAAAATTCGGAGATATTATTTGTATACAATAAAAGAAAAAAAAATCCTCATTCACACCTGATCGGAGTGACACCAATCTCATCACGATTTTGTTATTAAAAATTTTATCTCATATCTTTGAAATTTTTCTTTGTAATTTGAAGTGAAGTATATACGTATTCATTGTATGTTACTCGGGTTCTTACAGTGAAATATTGACCCATGCTTCTTTTTATTGTTCCTGTTATAGCTTTTATGCTCCAACAAGGTGAGTTTTGGAGCTTTTATGCTCCAAGAACAGTTTAATGTTTTAGCTGTTTTTTTAATGACTTATCTATGCATAATTTAACACCCTAAGCAGTAAGCACTACTCGTAGCGGAACCATGCATCGATGGAGTAATAGATTTTAAATTTTTTTACATTTTGAAGTATATATGAAGTACTGTTAAGAAAAATTGTCACGTCTATAAGTGATTATAACTAGCACACAAAATAAGTAAAATAGTTGAACGTAATTTATGCCATGAGACCGCACAAATGCATATCAGCAATCAAAGCATCTTTTTTTTTTTTTTTTTTTTTTGAACACCCAGCATCTAAAATTTGTTTAATTGTGTAGACTTAAATGTTTCACTGATATCATCACAAATTAAATTTTGTGAAATTTAACGAAATGACAGAAAAATATAATAAACAAAAAGTTGAAGACCGGTGACCGTCAATCCTTTAGAGTTTAGACTCGTGATTGTCAATTACATGATGTTCAAACGAAGCTTTGGCCGATAATTTCTCATATGTTCCTTCCTTTCCCCCTCATGATCTATTAATTCCATTCTCATAATTAAGATTTGTTATAGATTATGATCTTCCCCCCAACTATGCATAATCGAAGACGATGACATCAAAGTCAACTGTTATGGTGAGCCGTGAGCGACTGAGCGTCGTGTTGGAGAGATTTTTAACAAGATTTCTAACGAGAAAACCAATTGTTGTTCTTCAATAAAAATGATTCAACTATCTCAAATATATCTTTTTCAGTTGTAAAAAAGGATTCTTGTCCCTGGAGGTAATATATATATATATATCTATTTTTTTCTATTTTTAACATCAAACAAATTTTCTTTTAATTCGACGTAGAAAAGAAGAAAATTGTTATAAAACGTTTGCCCAAATATCAAACAGTTTTGGGCAATGGAGTCCCTACATTCTACAGGTGTCCGTCGTCACAGCCGATCACTTGCGTGTCACTTGGACCCAAAATTTCTCTTCTTAAATTTAATTTCCATAAAAGAAAATAAAATAGTACAAAAACCGAACCTATGATAACGTCACCCGAAGAAGATCCCAGATCTGCGCGCGCTGGCATCTTTAACAAGACGCCACGTGGCAAAAAGTTTTTACTTTCGTGGGTGATCTTATCAAATCTCGCTCTTTTGGGTTCCCACAGTGATAAAATCATACTTACTCAAATTAACAAAACTATAGTATACTATATTTTTATACAAAAAAAAAAACACACACACAAATTTACAATTCTGGAAAATCCCCAAAATCTAGGGTTTTCTTCTCCCCAAATTCGTTTTTCTTCTACGAATTTTCATTCCTGCCGGCTGTCGGGTGTTCTCAATCGCTTCTCTTCACCAACTTCTTCTCTGGTTTTGTTCAATTCTGATTTTTTCAAGTCAATTTCTGTTCTCTGAACTCTGCAAAATCGTGATCGATTAATTCACTTCAGGGTTTTGATTTTTAACAAGTTATCTTCTTTGAAGGAGATTGCAAGAGAGCTCTGCTGTTGATTTTCCACTGGTATGCTGAATTTCTCTTCTTTCTTTTTTTGGTTGTCTTTGAATTTTGTTCGCTAAAATCGTGAAGGGGTCAGAAAACTAAGATTAAGGTGCCAAAATCATCACTTGGATATTATGAGCTTTTGTAGGTTTGAATTGTAAATACGAAAATACAAAGCATGACAAATTTAGGCGTTTTTGCCTCTTTTGCATGCCTCTGCATTGCTTAATAGCCCAGAAATTGCTCTTTTGTAGCTCCAGAGTTTATTTGTTTCACGGTTTTAGTGATGAATTTTGTTCTTGATTTGGTTACTAACATATGTTTACCTAATTTTGAAGAGATGCAATCGAAACCGGGAAGAGAAGACGAAGAGGAAGTGAATAACCATGCTGTTCAGCAACCGATGATGTATCCAGAGCCCTGGTGGAAAAATAACTCTTTTGGTGTTGTTCCTCACGCGAGACCTTCTCGAGTTCCATCAAATTCCTCTTCTTTAGACTGTCCCAATGGTTCTGAATCAAACGATGTTCATTCAGCATCTGAAGATGGTGCGTTGAATGGTGAAAATGACGGCACTTGGAAGGATTCCCAAGCTGCAACTTCTTCCCGTTCAGGTTTGTCACTGGACATATCATTCTGCAGTATCATGTTGATGCGTGATCTAGTTATCTCTCTTCCTCTATGGGTTACAGTAACTTGTGAAATGGTTACCAAGTGACCATTCTCGATGCTTATGTTGCAATTTGGTGACTAGTTAGTAGTTACTCCTCAAGCAGGCAGACAAAATTAAAAGGGCATTTGGGTTATTTTGGTACTATAACACATGCGAAAAGTCATGAAGTTATGAAATTTGGTCCCCGAGATGTACTTGCTTTGTTATTGTTCGGTTTTTTATTTCTATCAATGCGAAGGAGATTCTGTCTAGTTGAAATGTGGCATCTATATTTTGTTTTCATGATTTGTCTGTAATGATGTCTCTCTCTTCAATTTCAGTAGATAATCACGGAGTGGAAGGGAATGATCCGGCGCTATCTATGCGTAACATGCATGATCAGCAACTTGTACAACCACCAGAACTTGTTGGACACTATATTGTAAGTGGTTTCCTATCATCCATTAATTCTGTATGCTATGTCAGTTCTCGAGCCGTTGAATTGACTTCTTAGTGGTCCTGAAAATGATAAATTCAAACTCCATTTACAGGCTTGTGTCCCAAATCCATATCAGGATCCGTATTATGGGGGATTGATGGGAGCATATGGTCATCAGCCATTGGTATCTTGTTGAAACCTCTCTCAATCTGTACAATAGTTCCATATGGTGCAGTGTTTACTTGTTGTATGTGCACTCGTGCCACTAATTACCCTTTGTGGTGATTTTTGTTAGCTGTGAGGAATGAGTCTGGAATAGTAATTCTGTTTGTTGGAGTTAGTGATACATTTTTAAATTTGAATCTTAGATAAACCTAAAACAAATCTTAGGGATTCACATGGTCTTATGAGTGGAGTAACTTCAATTATCTAAATCTATTTTGTTGCATTTTGTTGTTGAATCGTTTAAGCAGGGTTTTCGTCCATATCTTGGAATGCCTCGTGAAAGAACAGCACTGCCACTTGACATGACACAAGAACCGGTTTATGTGAATGCGAAACAGTATGAGGGAATTCTAAGACGAAGAAAAGCACGTGCCAAGGCAGAGCTCGAAAGGAAAGTGATCAGGGACAGAAAGGTATTTTTTCATTGATCAAAATTGTATTATACGTATTGGTAAATGAGATTAAAACAGGGAAGTGTTGGGAGTCTAAGCTTGGTGTAGACTTATCTGAAAGAGAAAAAGTCAATTGTTGTAAAAACCAACTGGATCCATGCTATATGAAAGATGAAAATGGGTATTGAGAATTGATAAGTCTGGTGTGTAGCTTGGTTAACTTGTGGTTTCTTGTGTGACTTGTATTGATAATGGTTGAAATGCGACAGCCATATCTTCACGAGTCAAGACACAAGCATGCAATGAGAAGGGCACGAGCTAGTGGAGGCCGGTTTGCAAAGAAAAGTGAGGTAGAAGCAGCAGAGGATGCAGGAGGGAGAGGAAGAGAAAGGGGTTCAGCAACCAACTCATCAAGCTCTGAACAAGTTGAGACGGACTCTAATGAGACTCTGAATTCGTCAGGTGCACCGTAATAAAATAGCCAAAAAGCTCTTGAGAGAGACACTTCGGCTAAATATATCCATTGCCCCAAACCGGCAAATCATTCTTGGCTTTTTTGGTTCTTGTGTTTGCTAGTGGTTCTTGTCCGAGTCTCATATTGTGTGGTTTTGCAGTCATGAATGTACAAAGAGCGAGTTTAGGTGTTAGATTTTGAGACAAGAGACGGGGGATAGTGGGTAGGTCTTATTTTTATTTTTCACTTTTTTAATTTTATTTTGCAAAACTGAAAATTACGTTTGTTTAATCGTTTGCCTCCCTTTCTGACCACAAATTGTTATATATCCATGCTTCAGATTTGTTGTTAATTAATCTTTTTTCTTCAACCCAAAAAGTTGTACACATTTTACCGGAGGAGAATAATTATAAACCCACTAAACAAATAACATTCACGAACAAAAAGTAAGAATTTTTTTTGTTATTGTTAATGATTATAAAATTCCTTATGAAAATTTGCATTATTTTCTCATGGAAAATTTGTATGTAACCAGATTTCAAAAGACAGTAAAAACAAAACAACATTTTTTAATATTACAACGGGCAGATTGATTATTTATATCAAGAAAAACACGATGAGCATAAAGAATCAGGAACACACAAATTAAAATTAGGCGTTGTCATTCTTTGAATCCACAAGTGAGAAGACGAGGAAGAGAGTCAATTTGTGTGTTTTCTCATTTGAAGAAGAGAGAGAAAGAGGAAGACTTTGACTCGTCTTCTTCCTCTCTTCTCTCTCTCTATCACTGCATTTGTTTTTCTCACACCGTATGGTGACTTTTCCCTCTTAATTTATCATTCTACATATTTCCTTTGCGTCAACTGATTATACCCATTTAAGTGTTTCTCCTCGTTTACCTTCTGAGGTCTGTATGTATGTTTTTCCCCTTTCCCTTTTCTGTGGTCTTAGCTAGGGTTTACTAATCTAGTTTTGAATTTATTAGGGTTCTTTGATTTCGGATTTGTTGTTATTGGAAATGGTCATTGGCTTAAGAAGCAAATGGCACCTTGAAGAACAGTGCTCAAAGTTTTGAACTTTTTGGGTTTTTCAGGGATCCTGAGATTTGATTAGATGGGTAATTGTTGTGGCAATCCGAGCTCGGCTACGAGCGAGAGTAAACAAGGGAAACCCAAGAACAAAAACAATCCTTTTTACAGTAACGAATACACTGCAACCGAGAGATCTGGAGCTGGCTTTAAGCTCTCTGTGCTCAAAGATCCTACAGGACATGATATATCTTTGCAGTATGATCTGGGACGCGAGGTTGGTCGAGGCGAGTTTGGTATTACTTACTTGTGTACTGATAAGGAAACAGGTGACAAGTATGCGTGCAAGTCCATATCCAAGAAGAAGCTGAGAACAGCAGTGGATATAGAGGATGTCAGGAGGGAGGTTGAGATAATGAAGCATATGCCTAAACACCCAAATGTCGTCTCTTTGAAGGATGCCTTTGAGGATGATGATGCCGTGCATATAGTTATGGAGTTGTGTGAAGGAGGGGAACTGTTTGATCGGATTGTCGCAAGAGGTCATTACACTGAGCGTGCTGCTGCTGCAGTTATGAAGACTATTGTTGAAGTTGTTCAGGTTCCATAGCTGTCTTTACAATGTCCGAAATCCTTAATTTGTTTTGTCTATGTTTCCCTTCTCACATTCCTTGTTTTGTCTTTACAGATATGCCATAAGCAGGGAGTGATGCATCGGGATCTTAAACCAGAGAACTTTCTTTTTGCAAATAAGAAAGAGACAGCACCCCTTAAGGCCATTGATTTTGGATTATCTGTATTCTTCAAACCTGGTAAATTTGTAGTATCAGATCGTGATTGAGTATCAATGGAGCACATATATTACTGTATCTTTACTTTACTGGAATTTTTTAAATTGTAATAGGTGAGCAGTTTAATGAGATTGTTGGAAGTCCTTATTACATGGCACCCGAGGTGCTGCGACGAAACTATGGACCTGAGATCGATGTCTGGAGCGCAGGAGTCATTCTCTATATCCTTCTTTGTGGTGTCCCGCCATTTTGGGCTGGTTTGTTAGCATATTCTCTTTGTTCCTCTGGATAATTCACTTAAGACCTCTTTCAGAAGTTTTATTTTTTTGTAATTTTGGTACAGAGACTGAACAAGGGGTGGCTCAAGCGATCATTAGGTCAGTAATTGACTTTAAGAGAGATCCATGGCCAATAGTTTCTGACAGCGCCAAAGACCTAGTGAGAAAGATGCTTGAACCTGATCCAAAAAAACGGCTTACTGCTGCACAAGTACTCGGTAGGCTTCTATTTTTAGCAGCTCTAAGTTTTCTGAAATCGTATACTCATATATTCTATTTGCAGAACATTCTTGGATACTGAATGCAAAGAAGGCTCCAAATGTCTCTCTTGGGGAGACTGTGAAAGCAAGGCTCAAGCAGTTTTCTGTTATGAACAAGCTCAAGAAACGAGCTCTGCGAGTATTGATTCTGTTAAACCATGTCATGTCACTCGATTTGTTTCCAATATGATATAGAAGCAAAAATGAAAGTGAAACTTGTTTTCGTCTTCTAGGTGATAGCTGAACACTTGTCAGTGGAGGAAGCAGCCGGGATTAAGGAAGCATTTGAAATGATGGACGTAAACAAGAGAGGCAAGATAAACCTCGAGGAGCTTAAATATGGACTTCAAAAAGCTGGACAACAGATCGCTGATGCCGATCTTCAAATTCTTATGGAAGCTGTATGAATTTTTCAATACTAAGGCGATAAGCTCGAAACAGGTGCTTCATGACTCGTGAGAATTGAAACTCTTTTTTTTTTTTATCCCGCAGACTGATGTTGATGGGGATGGGACACTGAACTACAGCGAGTTTGTGGCGGTTTCGGTGCACCTTAAGAAGATGGCGAATGATGAACACTTGCATAAAGCTTTTAACTTCTTTGATCAGAACCAGAGTGGGTACATAGAGATTGAAGAACTTCGTGAAGCCTTGAATGATGAATTGGATGATACTAGCAGTGAGGAAGTTATTGCAGCCATCATGCAAGATGTTGATACCGACAAGGTAACCACCAAAAAAAAATAGATAAGATCTTTCCACATTTCATTAAATCCATCTGGTTAAGTGCATACACGTCTAAATCTTTTCAAAAAGGCAATTCACAATTTTTCTTTCGTCTGATCAGGATGGGCGTATAAGCTATGAAGAGTTTGTTGCGATGATGAAAGCTGGGACAGATTGGAGAAAAGCGTCGAGGCAGTATTCCCGGGAAAGATTCAACAGCTTGAGCCTCAAGTTAATGAGAGATGGTTCTTTGCAATTAGAAGGCGAGACCTAAGAAGCAAGAGAAAAAGTTTGGATTTTTTGGGAAAAAGAAGAAAGCAGAAGAAGAAGAAGCATCAGTATTGATGTGAAAATGTCAGAAAGACATAACTATGTTCTATAAGCATTTAACACGGTAATGATAGGGTTTTTTAGGTTTTCCAATTGTTTGAAAAGTTCTTCCTTGGACAGCGATGTGATTGAGATTGATGATGAGTTTCTGAGTTTCCAAAGATGAGTTTGTGATTGATTGTAAAACACACATTTGTTTAAGCTGGTGTAAGAGGCGTCGTGAGAGACACGCGCTAGTTGGACTCTGTATCGTGAGGCCCACCAAAGAACATAAGAAAACCCTTAAAAACACAGAGGAAAGAATCTAACTTTTCCGCTGACTCTCTACTGCTCTCAATCGACCGCTTGGCTTCTTAACTTACAGAGAGAGACTGAACCATACGACTTTCACAGATCTCTCCCTCTGTAGCATCAATGGCAATAGCTTCCTGCTTCTTCTGTGTTCCAACCCCGAACACAACTATCTCTGATTCCAATCTCACATGGCCTCACCTCGCTTCCTTTCCTAGACTCTCTTCCTCCTCCTTTTCCGGAGTAATCTCCGCCAAGTCCATCTCTTTCAACCGCCGGGTCTCTATTTCCCCTGTTTTCTCCGCCTCAATTGACAACGGCGGCTCTGATAACAACGGAGGAGGTCTTGGTGGTGGTGGTGGTGGTGGTGACGATGGAGGCAAAAACAATGGAGATGGAGAAGGTGGCGAGGACAGGAATAGGAACAGGAACGAGGCGATGCTTTTGTTGACGGAGTCTGGGACTGGATTGGAGAGTCTTCCCAAGGATCTAGCTGCTGCAATTGAGTCGGGTCGGATTCCTGGATCGGTTATCACTCGGTTCCTGGAGCTGCAGAAATCGGCTGTGATGCGGTGGCTGATGCAGTTTGCTGGGTTTAGGGAAAGATTGTTGGCTGATGATCTCTTCTTGGCTAAACTCGCCATGGAATGTGGTGTTGGAATCTTCACCAAGGTCCTCTGCTTTCTTATTCACTTAATATCAAATTTGAATTGCAAGTTTCGATTTTGGTTTATTACTCGTCTCTAAAATGCTAACAGAGCAAATCTGGTAATCCTTGTTGTGTTGCTTCTTGTGTTCCAGACTGCTGCTGAGTATGAACGGCGTAGAGAAAACTTCTTCAATGAACTTGAAGTTGTCTGCGCCGATGTGGTAAATCAGTCAATTCTTCTCTCCCTCTTTTTCTTGTGGTGATATTCTTTTTACTGTTCTTGTCAGATCGCAGGAATTTACTATAAGAAATTGTGAAATAATAATTGTTAGATGGTATGGTAGGTATGGATGTGAGAAAATTGAGAACAAGAATCTTTTAGATGACCCATTCGGATAGATGAAGGGTTGGGGGTAGTTTGTGGTTGTGATGGGGTCTGCAGAATTTCACCATTAGTTTTTGCATGACTATTAGAGTAGTTAAGATTTGCTTTGTCTCTGAGGTAAGAACCAAATTTTTGAACTGTTCAATAGCTAATTTGGAGAAAATAAAAGTAATGGGTCACCCTTTGCTGCTTTGTCACTTTGTAAGACAAAGTTCCTTCAACTATATGGCAAAATAGATACACAGAACTTTTGTCACTGCTATGTTCATTGCAATTATCTGCTAAATGGTTAAGCGAATGCATTGTTTTTCTATTTTTTTACTTTATTAGGCGATGGCTATCATTGCCGATTTCATGTTAGTGTATCTTCCTGCTCCTACCGTTTCTCTTCGACCACCTCTTGCACTTACTGCTGGAGGTATATCCAAGTTTTTCCACAACTGCCCAGACAATGCCTTCCAGGTATCAATATTCTGTAAAAGAATTCTTTTGTTACATGCAGATTAAGTTTAGCACAGTTCGTTCTCATCTAATTATCCAATGTGTTTGCTGCAGATTGCTCTCTCCGGAACCTCATATACTCTCTTGCAAAGGCTAGGTGCTATAACGGTGTGTGGTTTCTATTAATTTCTTCATATATGATCTTAATAGTGTACTGTGCAATAGTTGGTTCTGGATAATATATATTGTTTGTATATGTTATGCAGCGCAATGGAGCTAAGCTGTTTGCCGTTGGCACCACATCATCGTTGGTGAGTCAATACCTGAAAAGGGGAAACACTAGTCAGAAAATGGATACTCTTCGTAAACCTTATTTGTACAAAACTGGTTTTCCAGTAAGTCCTTCACATTTGATTCTACATTCTTTTGACTTAACGAGTTTTGGTAATTGGTTAGGTTGGTACTGCAATTACAAATGCATTCATAAAAGCACGACAAGCTGTGGACCAGGGTTCTGAAGGTGAAATCGAAACTGTTCCAATAGTCTCCACAAGCGTTGCATATGGTGTATATATGGCAGTTTCTAGCAACCTAAGGTACTTAGTTTCTTTCTATCGAACTTTACTAAAAAGCGTAGACAAACAAGCCCGAATATCACATTTTAGCATTTAGATTGGATGATGTAATGAGATGTGGTTTGAAATAAACAGGTACCAAGTAGTGGCTGGTGTGATTGAACAGCGTCTCCTGGAGCCAATGCTACACCAACACAAACTTGCACTCAGTGCATTGTGTTTTGCAGTTAGAACAGGAAACACATTCTTGGGTTCCTTATTGTAAGTTGTTTTAAAACCCAAACCTTGCTTTTACTTACTATCTGTCCTCACCAGTTTTTAATTCACATGTTCTTTTTGTTGGTGTCACAGATGGGTGGATTATGCGCGCCTCATCGGTATCCAGAAATCTCACTGATGAAGCAGACTAAGAACCGGATGTGCCTGATTCGGACATGATCTTTCATATGTATACGCAAACCACTTTGTCTTCATACGATTGTTTCTGATTTTGGTCCTATTTCTAGAAAATTAGTCGATTTTTCCAATGCAAACTAAGGCTATTTTCACGAAGCACATAAAGACTTAATGCATTTGGGGTTTGAAACCTCTTGATTCCCCCACGTGGGAATGGATTTTTTCAACTGTCTATTCTGGCTCCAGCTAAGAGTTATATAGCATATGAATAAATGACAGGTTCACTTTTATATAAATGAAAAATGAATTTGACAATAATAATATTGGGGAATTAGTGATCAATGTATCATAAGACATTAGCTTAAGCAAGAACTTCATCTTGATGACAAGCTCTTATCTTCACTTCCAAAATCTCAGTACTGTTAACATTGTGCACATCGCAACATTCGATTCCTTCACCCTGTTAAATATTTCAAGTTGTTTCAGATCATATAGAAACATGATTATAATGTGCATAAAAGTTTTGTAGGATATACTAATACCATCTTGTGCATAGTAGCAGCAATGACTCGGACTTGTGAAATGTTACGAGCAGAATGGTTGCCATTTAGCAAACAAGGAGGCAAATTTCTTGCCATTTTCATCTTGTACATAGTAGTGACCAAGCTTTGGTTCTTGTCCTCCACAACCGAATCAAAGAAAAACTGACGAGGCATTTCGCACGGATCATTTGTCACCCGTCTCGTGTTAAATGTATACAATGGTATTCTAACATTCTTCCATGGCCGGAATGTTTCTAGAGGTCGTTTTAAGTAGTTTCTTGGGAATATAGATTGGTAAATGTGGACTGAGTATCCCCAAGAGACAGAGACTGACCAATTATTACCCCTTTGGTAACATATTGTTTGCTGTAGGACACGGGACTGGTCGTTTTTTTGCTGTTTTCATGAGGTGGTTCACGGATTGCTGGCGGTTCATGCCTGGGAAAATCGGGTCTATGACATCAAAATGGTGGAGGCTGACAAGAGGACACTGAGGATGAGCTGATAAGAGACCTGATATGTCACCGTGTAGATCAATCTGGTTATGTACACCACAAGGAAGACGGAGTGAGAGTATGTAAACATATAGTGAGCACAATAATCACTTTCTTGTTCACATTAAACCGAACCATATTTTATCACATTTTACTTTTAACTACTACTATTCAATAACCAAAAACTCGTAAAATATTAGAACTGAAAATTCTAAATTGACGATCAACATAATATTATACCTGGTGAATGCCTTTCTCCAAAGTAAGATCAATTCCCAAGTCGGCCAAGCAACGAAATGAGAGAAGATCACTATAAACTCCAAGGTATCTTCTAATACATTCTTCCATGTTGTTGAGAAGTGTCACTACGGTTGGATAGCTCAATGCGTATCCCCCGCCTCCATATCCCATGTCGAAAGCGAAAATCGCATTCGACCAAACGTTTTCCGAGTTCATCCCGATGTAATAGTGCTTCTTGTGGTCATACCGGCCGAGAGCTTTGACTAAATTGTCCAAGAAGAAGAGAGTATCATCATCTGCTATCACAAACCATCTTGTGTCTTTGGACGCCTTCTTAAATGACTCACGGAGCGATTGAAAAAGGCGGATCTGAGTCTTGAATTTGTTTGTGATGAATGAATCTTTGTTAACAGCGAAAGGAGGAGATTGGTGAGGCCAAGGCAAGAGATCACGACCTGGTGGCCTTTCGAGGAAGACATATCCTTTTGTGATGTTTGGTCTCCACCAAGGCTCTATGTAGCCTCTCCTATATCTCCAAGTCTTTGTACTTCCAACGATAACAAAAAATAGATGGCTGATTTTTGTAGGAGACTCTCTTGCTATTTGCAAGGAAGAGGATTCAGATTTTTCTGAAGAGGAAGAGGAAGGGGAGGAGGGGGAGGAGGAGAAAGTAAGGTCGAGAGGCGCAAAGAGTTTATGGGTTATCATTTTATGAGGATGGTTGAATGCAAATGTGTGTAACAAGAAAAGTAGTGCACCGGAAACAGCTATGGACTTCCATAAGGTAGATAATGATATGTTATGAGAGACATGACTCAGTTTGGTTAGTTTGGTGTTGTTATTGTTCTCAGATGCCATTGAGAGACTCACAATTACACAAAAGGATTTGATAGAAAAATGTGTTATCATTCCATACATATAGATGTATAGAAACAGTTAGTTACTAAAGTAGAGGGGAATTAAAAAAAACATATATATAGAGGGGAAGGTTGATCATGAGAGCTGTTGTGCATAAATCATGTGATTTGGGTGTTGAAGCAGGTGATGATCAGTAATCTTAATTAAAAAGTAAACGAAACTTCCTCGTTTTAGAAAAAAAGGGGATAAAATAACAAAACTAAATGCAAAAACAGGGGTGATGAAACAATTTTCATGCTGCTTCTATGCATAATTGCTGCATGTAATGGTAACCATACAGTTATAAACTTTCTACACCAATCTTGAACATCTCACTCAAATATGAGATAACACAGTAACACTTTCTTGTTTCCTGTGGAAAAGGTGGACTATCTCATCGTATGATCGTCAATTGTTGATAATATTGTTGAATATCTCAGCAAAATCATCTGAAAATTCAATTTTGTAACTCGGGATATATTACAACTTGGCATACTTAGTATTATCTATCTTAAAAAAAAAAAACAGATTGTAAGCAATTTTACTGAAAAAATCACATATTCATGGTAAGTTAGTTTCACATTGCCATCAAACCCAGAAAGATAAGAAAGAAAATGTCAGATGAATTGGATGTTGCATTCTGATGAAAGTCTTGAAAGAGACAGCAGATTAGCTTGCAAGAGCTTACTGTTGTTGTTTGCGTCAAAGCCAACTTTCACAGTTTCGAGACATTCCAACTTGCCCAAGAAATGTCTCATCTGTTTCAGTTCTTGAAAAGAACCTCCATACTCTGAAATCTCTAGCATCTTCACTTGACATGTCCATAAACAACATAGTTCCTCTTCCTCCTTCACAATCTTCCTCGGTTTCATAGGGATGCAAGCGCATGCATCTCCGCATCTATTTGTTACTCTGTGCACAAGACCCTGAAACCGGAGACCAATTTGACATTGTATATTGGGCAACATTAACAACAACAAAAAGAGACTCAATAAAGGAAAGTGATAATAATACCTTGATGACTAAAGTGTATAGATTTGGACAGCTCTTGAGCAAAAGTGGCATTACTTGCCAACCTTTTTCCTTGTGACTCTCGATAGATAAATTAAGGAGGTTGTTGAACACCGGCATGGATTTACAGCAGAAATGAAACGCCTGATTTATATATGATCATGTCACAACCAAAATCCATATATATATAAGTGGCAAAAAAACAATCAATAGAAGAAGTAGAAAAAAATTGACCTCAAGGGAATCAGGAGACAAGTGAAGGGTCGTAATGTTGCTTATACCAGCAACTAGACCTGTAACATCGCCAAATATAGCCGGCTTTGGTTCATCATCATCATCAGAATAATCATAATTGTCATAATCAACATGATGATCATCATCTGAATAATCATGATTGTCATCATGATCATCATCAGAATAATCATAATCGTTAGTGGACACCCATAACTTGAGACTCAGCTTGGCTTCGACAAGCAAACCCAAATCAACATAATATTGTTGGTAGACAAAGCTAGAATAGTCAAGGTACACAAGACTTGGTGTATGGATATACATAGGGTACTCGTGAGCCTCTTGATAATCGGGACAATGGACAAGAAGCACAAGTCGCTTGACGGATGCATTGTCCACGGATGTACTGCAACATGGCGGATCCTGATTATCAGCTTCAGTTATAAATAATTCTTCCAGGACAGGGCAGCCATCGAGGAGCCGATGATAGTCGCAATAATCAATCGAAACTGAAAAGAGAGAGAGTGATTTGAGCGCTGGGAAAAACACACGCTGGACTTGAAGAGAATATGCCCCGGATATTGTGAGCTTCACCAGCGTGTTGCTCGTTAACAAGTCTCTCTGTAGCTCGACACCACAAGGTCCACAACCGTGCAAGTCTATTTCCAACAAACCGCATTCCAGTGCAGTCCAAACCCAACGTTTGACACAACTTGACACAAAATCGTGTAAACTGTAACTGCCAGGTCTAGGAGGTACTGGTACATGACACAGAGAGAGTTTCTTGATCATGGGAGAATCGCTTAACAGAGCACATATTTTGTCTACGAAATCTAAGAAGCGACTCTTTGCTTCTTCATCTTCTTCTTCGTTGGGATACGATAAAACCAACCGGTCATCAAAACAAAGGTTGTCTACAAGACCCAGAAGATTCCTCCACCTCTTGGACAGAATCGATGTCGAAGCAGCCACTTTTGTCGGAACTAAAGACAGGATTTTGCCTAGAATCTCATCTGGCAAATTGCTAATCGAATCCCTACAACCCATACCCAACAAAATTGTTCCTAATCTACACACTTAAACAACAATTCAATTAGGCAAAACCCAAAAGAAATCAAAGATGATCCTTTATATCCAAGGAGCTAGAGCGGCAATTCGGGAAGAGAGAACCTTTGGGTTAAATAAAAACTTCCGACGAGGAGGATCGAAAAGGCTTGCTTTCCTTGACGACGAGAGGAGAAAAACTAAAGAAAACGGAAAATTTTATTCGAGGCAAAGCGTAACTTTATTCGAGGCCCATGTTTTTTCTTTTCATGTCGGCAAAGGATGTTTTTTATCAAGCCCAACTAGAAAAACTATACAATTAACACTTTAAAAAAAAACTAGATTACATCACTTAAAATAGTATCACAAAATTTACTTATTTTATTATTTACAAATAATTCAAATATAATAAGTGATGTTATTATTAACTAATTTTGCATCAGTTTATTAAAATTGATGGAAATTTAATTTTATTTGCATCACTTTCATTATATTGATATAAATATATGATTTTACATCATTTTAAAAATGATATAAAATTTAAATCAATAACAAGCGATGCTAATAAATGATTAAGCATTTCAACCAAAAAAAATAAATAAATGATTAAGCATCACTTGTAAAAAGGTGATGCAATTGGTAATTTAATGTACCAACGTCCCAAATCGCTCTCACAGAAAAAAGAGTCTTTCTAAGTTCCCTATATATAGAGACATTAAGTTTTTGATAGTGTCAAAAGTATGAAGTTTAATAAACAATTATTATTCAAATAAATTTAATTGTTTAATTTCATATTAATTAATTTTATTAATTAATATTTGTTTTTTTGAATTAAATTATTTTATTAATTTTAACATCGATTATTTAAAATTGATATAAACACTTAACATCATTTTTTTGTCAACATTTGGGCCACAACTAGCCGGCCTATTAGCCTAATTCCTACAAATTGTAGGGTCGGGGACTCGATCCCTCGTGTGATGGTGTCTTTCTTCTGTGGACTTGCCACTAGACTAAGATCACTTCACATCATTTATTATAATCGTTGTAAATATTAACATCATTTTAATAAATTGATGCAAATACTAACATCATTTATATTAACTGATATAAATACTAACATCAATTGCAATAACTGATATAAATATTTTTATATTCACATAAGTTGTTAATAAACTGATGTAAATTATTTGCATCATCAAATTCAGTGTCACTTATTTAAATGATGTAAAATGCGTTAACATCATTTATAAGTGATGTAGATATTGAAAATAAGTGATGTAATATAGAATTGAGTAAAGTAGAGTAAAGTAAAACCAATTGCTTTCTGCCTCATCTATAGAATGTAAAAGTTGAACTTGAAAAGAATTACTTCAGTGATTCAGTAGAACTAGATAATATTTTTGGACATTAATACATCAGATTACTTGAATACAAAGTCAGCTTAGTTGATGAAACGTGTACACCAATTTGTAACTTAATTAAACAGAAGGATTGAAAATTACATCATTAATATTCCGTTCGTTCTCTCCATTGTTCACTTGGCGATGATTTCGTCTCCCCTACAGTCTCGAAGTCTTATGTTTGCAACATCTGCACCCTCATATTCCACGTCGCAACATTCCACTTTTCTCCCCTAAAAACAGAACAATAAAACAATATCCATTGAGAAGTTAATAATGAATTCTCAACTATGGCAAAATATATATATTTTATGACTAAAATTCATCTGTTTCTACAAAGTGTTTTAATGATTACAAAATATTTATATTTTATGACTAAAATGCATTTGTTCTATGAGTATGAGAACAAATCCTACTTTTGATAAATAGTTTATTTCAAGTGACAATAACTAGGATACTTAGTCGTAACTATCATTAATTTTGGATATTTCTTATAAGAATTGCCATCATTTGTAAAATGAAAATGCCGATGAGATCAGATGAACGAACCTGTTTGGGAGTTTTGGGAGAGAAGACTCGGATCGATGCGAGAGGATCCGCAGAAATATTACCGGAGAAGGAACAAGAAGTCATGTTTCTAGGAAACTTCCTTGTGTAAGAAGTAACAACTCTTTCATTATCTTGTTCAGTTGAATCAAAGAAGAACCAGTGAGGAGCTTCACATGGATCTCGAGACACCGGTCTCGTGTTAAACATGTAAGCCGGAATGTGTCCTCTGCGCCAAGGACGGAATGTCTCAATGGGACGCATCAAATGGCTGCGTGGGAATATCTTCTCATAGATATGAGCAGAGTATCCCCACGAGACTGAAAAGGTCCAGTTCCTGGCTCTGACGTGGCAGGTAGACTGTTGTAGGATCCGTGATTGGTCCACATTTCCCGCTTTCATGATATGAAGAACTGAGCCAGGACGGTCCATGCCCGGGAAAAGTGGTTTGACAACCTCGAAGTGGTGGAGGCTAAGAAGAGGAGTCGTTGGGTGGGATGAAAGTAAGCCTGATAAGTCACCATGTAGATCCATCTGTCGTATGTCTCAAATATTTATTGTGATACAAACTTTTTTGTTAACAACATACGTTTATCAGATTTAAACCATGATAATATTATTGTATAATGTTTGTCAACAAATCATTAATATGTGAAACTTTGGATTTTGAGACATGAAAAATATTGGTGAACATACATACCTGATGAAATTCTTTCTCGGGGGTAAAATCAGCGCCCAAATCAGCCAATCTCCAGCCCAAATGAAATGATACCTCTCAATGCATTAAAGCCAATTTTTTTTTTGTTTTTTCTTTTTAATTTGTTTACTGGGCTTGGCCCAATTTCCTTCTTTTTTTCGACAGCCTATTAATACAAAAAATCAAAATAAACTGACTTTAACCAAAAAACAAACCAAATTAACCAATTTTAACCAAAAATATCTAAAATTTCGGTAGACCGAGACCCGAACTGAACCGGTTATTTATTTGGTTAAGTCAACATACTTATCAATAACCGAAATGACAAGAAACCGAGTTAACCAGCTCGATTCGGTTCGGTTAACCGAAACCGCATGCCTAGACTCTGAATCATTCACATGAAAGTCAACTTATCTCTTCAAAG
Organism: Erysimum cheiranthoides; assembly: GCA_011420285.2. Lineage (NCBI taxonomy): Eukaryota > Viridiplantae > Streptophyta > Magnoliopsida > Brassicales > Brassicaceae > Erysimum > Erysimum cheiranthoides. The sequence continues at coordinate 17,066,342 of CM022178.2, read as the reverse complement.
TTCTCCAGTTTCAAATTTTAAACACCAAGTTGTTTTAACCATCAAAACCTTTCATGTTCTTTAATTTATGAAAACAAAACAAATATGAAATATATATCTTGAGAATGTTCTTTTTTTTTTTTTCTTGAGAATGTTCAAATTCTAGTATTTTAATATTTCATTGAATACATTGAAGAGAAAATTATATAATTCATGTAGCACAAATTTATTTTAATTTAATTTTCTATAAAATTTAAGTATTTATTATTGAAGATTATTTTCTTAAATGTACTTCTTAACCAATACTATATAGATAACTCAATTTTATATTTGTCATTTATTCTGATATTATCAATAAAATAAAAATAAAAGTTGATGTTAATATTTTCACATATAACACTATTTAATGTGGTAATTCATATATCTTATAATTTTAAAAACAAAATTATGTAGCTTTTAACTATACTAACTTATGAAGAAAATGACAATTTTGTTGACAAAAAAAAAGAAGAAAATGACAATTTTATTATGGAATTTTTACCTAACGCATAGTGTGAGTTTGAAACTAGTTAATCAAATATTTGTGTTTCTACCATAACATGAAAAATAAAATTGTACCAAACTTGAACCACACCTTAAAATTGGATAAAATTTGATGGAAGACATTTTGATGTCGTTGCAGTTAATGTAACCAATTATTTTAATCGTTTGTATGTAGGTTGGATGATATTACGTATACTTTTTTTTAATAAACAACATAGATTTACAGAACCGAAGGGAGACAAGTAGGCATTCCACATCTTGCAACTGGTGACATATGAGATAGTTCCGTGGGAGCAACGGGGTATCTTTATCACAAATTTGCCAACCATTAACGACTGGTTTTTCTTTACGGAACCATATGGAAACTTCAACGTGATGGCCAATGGGGGGCTGAAGTGGCATAGAAACAGGAGGGAGCCTTTGAGGCTTGAAGGCTCTCCGGAACTAGACATTACTCGCTCAGCGCACATTCTCAAGGCTTGCCAATGTGCTGACTCTGAATTGGAACCAATGAGAAAGCAATGAAATTTGATACTTTATAGATCTGGAGAGTACTCTTTGTTCTGCCTTTCTCGCTTAGCTACTATAAATGAAAAACCATTGATTCAGATCAATGAGAAATCCAAACCTCCTCCTCCTAGTCCCAAAAGTTAGGATAAGGATAGTAAACCACCTTCTCGTTCTAAGAGAACCAGAGATGGTGGCACCAAAAAGAGCTATTTGCAGGCCCGGCCCACATGCCAAGCAAGTGAAGCAATGGCTTATGGTTATTAATTTTTTGGGGCATATTTTAGGCCCAAAAGTTTAGGCTTTTTATGAAAAATAATTATAGATTTTTCTATAAGTTTATTTTCTTGTTGGGCTTTTATCAACCATGTTTTTGGGCTTTAAGTTAATATTAATTAAGATTGCTAGTGAGTTTTAAAAATAAAATGTTGGTTTAGAAAAAACAAATTTAAAAGCCTATTACGATGATATTTTTTTCCAAATATTTTGATCCCTGTCTCTTTTCTATCTTCTTGTTGAGCTATAAAAGTGCAACTACATAATCAAGAGTTTGATTTGATTACATAAATATAATCATGATATTGGTTAGAATAACATCAAATATAAGAAGTGAGTTGAACCTAAAGAGACAAAGCAAATGATTTTATAAATACAATTTTTTCTGTTTTTAAACGTAAAATATGATTTTCTATGTTACTATTTTTTTGTGATGTGAATAAAATAGAGGGCATTTTTTTTTAATCGGTGTAGGGCACTCGAAAACCTTGGACCTGCCCTGGCTCTTCGGGTGCATATGTGGAATCCGGAAAGAACATTCAAAGTGCTACTGCATTCATGCATCAGGTATATTCATAGTCTCATGTTTCCTGTTTCCTTCTCTCTATTTATATATCCATTTATGTGGCTCTGTTTCTCGCTCTCTCTTTTCACCAAAAGATATCCTTGTTTAGCTGGAAACGTACCTCAAAACTAATATCATCAAAGTTCCTCTTTTTTGTCTGGTTTTGTGAAAATTGTGTCCTGTTTCATCAGCATGATAATAAAATTTTAGCATTCATGTCTATGTGAAAAGTTGCTGATCTGTTAATGGTATATCTGACATAAATTCTCTTTGTTTTGCTTTTTGATGAATACACTATTAGGACACTTTTCGTCAGATGAAAACTTAACCTCAGCTCTACTTGCTCACTTGTTCCAGTCTTCCAGATCCTCTCAATTTTATCATTCTACATCCCAAATGCTTGAGAACGAAGTTTTGGGGATGCTTCTTAGTCATTGTTGGTTCCATTTCCGCTTTAGTGTCCAAATTGCTTCCGCTCTCTGACAATCCCATCATATCCAAGCTATTCAGAATGACAGGTGCACCCTTGTTCCCGGGCTTGTGTTTCTTTGTGTATCATTCTTCTTATAGCTTTGGTCAGCTTCTTGTATATACGTTTTGGTTTAATCGCTAGTGGTAAGATTTGTTGACAGATGTTTTGTTTCTGCTTCACAAAATTCCATCATTAGAAGTCTAAACCAGTATATTGTTTTTTTTTTTATATATCCATCATGTTGACATTTGTTACGTGTATGTCATCATGATTTATATTTCATATTCAAAAACGTTCTCCAGGTACTACTGCTTCTTGGCTCCACTGACTCTACCAGCTCTACTGGTTGCTGTCTACTTTCATTGGCTTAGCATGAAGCTCTTCAAGCACGCATGATACATCACGTAGCAACATCGTACTCCAAACTAGGATTCAGAGTTCCAATTTTGGTTTGTCAATTTGCAGTGAACAATAACATCTGGTCTGAAGCAGTCTTCTGAGGCTGTTCCGATCACAGTGTCGTTTGTCTCATGGTTGGAAGGAATGTGGATTTTCTGGAGTTTTTAAACCCCTGTGGGAAAGAGTTGTTCATACATCTTTTGCGGCCTTTTGTTACAAAACCCAAAAGCTGCAGATGATGAGTTGTTGCTCAACAGTTTTGTGTAGAATGGATACATGACCGTTCGATTACCAGAAGTTGCAGACTCCGCAAGATTCAATATTGTAACCCGGGATATAGTACAGCTACTCATTTTTTGTGGCATACTTACTATTATCTATCTTTAAAAAACAGATTGTAAGCAACTTTACTGATAAAATCACATATTCATTTTAAGTTAGTTTCACATTGCCATCAAACCGAGAAAGATAAGAAAGAAAAGGTCAGATGAATTGGATGTTGCATTCTGATGAAAGTCTTGAAAGAGACAGCAGATTAGCTTGCAAGAGCTTACTGTTGTTGTTTGCGTCAAAGCCAACTTTCACAGTTTCGAGACATTCCAACTTGCCCAAGAAATGTCTCATCTGGTTCAGTTCTTGAAAAGAACCTCCATACTCTGAAATCTCTAGCATCTTCACTTGACATGTCCATAAACAACATAATTCCTCTTCCTCCTTCACAATCTTCCTCGGTTTCACAGGGATGCAAGCGCATGCATCTCCGCATCTATTTGTTACTCTGTGCACAAGACCCTGAAACCGGAGACCAATTTGACATTGTATATATTGGGCAAACACTAACAACAACAAAAAGAGTCTCAATAAAGGAAAGTGGTAATAATACCTTGATGACTAAAGTGTGTAGATTTGGACAGCTATTGAGCAAAAGTGGCATTACTTGCCAACCTTTTTCCTTGTGACTCTCGATAGATAAATTAAGGAGGTTGTTGAACACCGGCATGGATTTACAGCAGAAATGAAACGCCTGATTTATATATGATCATGTCACAACCAAAATCCATATATAAAAACCAATCAATAGAAGAAGAAGTAGAAAAAAATTGACCTCAAGGGAATCAGGAGACAAGTGAAGAGTCGTAACGTTGCTTATACCAGCAACTAGATCTGTAATATCGCCAAATATAGCCGGCTTTGGTTTGTCATCATCATCAGGATAATCATAATTGTCATAATCAACATGATGATCATCATCTGAATAATCATGATTGTCATCATGATCATCATCAGAATAATCATAATCGTTAGTGGACACCCATAACTTGAGACTCAGCCTGGCTTCGACAAGCAAACCCAAATCAACAGAATATTGTTCGAAGACAAAGCTAGAATAGTCAAGGTACACAAGACTTGGTGTATGGATATCCATTGGGTACACGTGATCCTCTTGATAATCGGGACAATGGACAAGAAGCACAAGTCGCTCGACGGATGCATTTCTCACGTATGCACCGCAACATGGCCGATACCGATTATCAGCTTCGGTTATAAATAATTCTTCCAGGAGAGGAGCAATTCCGGAAGAGAAAAACTTTGGGTTAAAGAAAATAAATACGACGGAATCTGTGAGACGGAGAAAGGAGAACGCAAAGCGTAAGGCCCATGTTTTTTCTTGGACTTTTTTATGAAGCCCATTTAGAAAAAAAATATACAATTTTAACAAAAACTTTATATTTTAATTAGGGTTGTTAATTAAGAAGTGATCAATACATTTAATAAACGATATTACCTTATTCAATTGGGGAAAAAAATGAATGGAAGTAATAATAAATGTCTAGAAAATAAGAAATTACCTTGAACGACCAAATTCTGAGAGTCATTCTTCAAAACGAAAATTTTGGGAAATCTAAAAAAAAATTGTATAAACCATATAGAATTGAGTAAAGTAAAAACAATTGCTTTCTGCCTGACTGCCTCATATATAGAATGTAAAAGTTGAACTTGAAAAGAATTACATAAGTGATTCAATAGAACTAGATAATATTTTTAGACATTAGTACATCAGATTACTTGAATACAAAGTCAGCTTAGTTGATGAAACGTGTACACCAACTTGTAACTTAATTAAATAGAAGGATTGGAAATTACATCGTTAATATTTGTTCTCTCCATTGTTCACTTGGCGATGATTTCGTCTCCCCTACAGTCTCGAAGTCTTATGTTTGCAACATCTGCACCCTCATATTCCACGTCGCAACATTCCACTTTTCTCCCCTAAAAACAGAACAATAAAACAATATTCATTGAGATTTAATAATATATTCTCAACTATAGCAAAATCTTTATATTTTATGACTAAAACGCATCTGTGTCTACAAAGTGTTTTAATGATTAGATCTTAAACCCTTATACTATATGAAGTTATACATATAGATAGACCCAATTCTGCTAGTATGAGAACAAATCGTACTTTTGATATATATACACTAGTTTATTTCAAGTGACAATAACTAGGATATTATTTAGTCGTAAATATCATTTTTAGATATTTCTTATAAGAATTGCCATCATTTTTAAAATGAAAATGCTGATGAGATAAGATGAACGAACCTGTTTGGGAGTTTTGGGAGAGAAGACTCGGATCGAAGCGAGAGGATCCGCAGAAATATTACCGGAGAAGGAACAAGAAGTCATGTTTCTAGGAAACTTCCTTGTGTAAGAAGTAACAACTTTTTCATTCTCTTGTTCAGTGGAATCAAAGAAGAACCAGTGAGGAGCTTCACATGGATCTCGGGACACCGGTCTCGTGTTAAACATGTAAACCGGAGGGCGTCCTCGGCGCCAAGGATGGAATGTCTCAATGGGACGCATCAATTGGCTGCGTGGGAATATCTTCTCATAGATATGAGCAGAGTATCCCCACGAGACTGAAAAGGTCCAGTTCCTGGCTCTGACGTGGCAGATAGACTGTTGTAGGATCCGTGACTGGTCCACATTTCCCGCTTTCATGATATGAAGAACTGAGCCAGGACGGTCCATGCCCGGGAAAAGTGGTTTGACAACCTCGAAGTGGTGGAGGCTGAGAAGAGGAGCCGTTGGGTGGGATGAGAGTAATCCCGATAAGTCACCGTGTAGATCCATCTGTCGTATGTCTCAAATATTTATTGTGTGATACAAATTCTTTTGTCAACAACATAATTAAGTTATATCAGATTTGAACCATTATAATTTTATTGTAATGTTTGTCAACAAAATCACATATATGGCTTTCAGTTATTTCTTTACCGTGTCTTTTGTATTCTCTCATACAATGATTGATAATTACTTCACACTAACTCACCAGTCCTAGAATTAAATTGAGTGAAACATGTGGAAACCTAAAATATGTGAATCTAGCTTGTAGCTAGAAGACTTTTTAAAAAGACATTTCAAAATCAAATATACTGAGATATTTTACAAAAATTCATTAGTTGGTCTGTGCATGTGAGGGAAGGGGACAAAAAAAGCAGATTTTGGATGAGAGAAACGAAAATCTCTAATTTAGAGAACAGAAAAGAAACTTTGATTGAAATTGGTAGGGAAGGAATAAAGCTTGAATTTCACTAGGACAATAAGAAGCAATTGTAAGCCTCATGAATATGTGAATCCTTGGATTATTGACACATGAAAAATACTGGTGAACGGTGACCAAAAAAAAAAGAAGAAAAATACTGGTGAACATACCTGATGAAATCCTTTCTCGGGGGTAAAATCAGCGCCCAAATCAGCCAAACAAGCACTTTGTAAGTGATCTCCAGCCCAAATGAAATGATACCTGTCAATACATTCATCCAATTTTGTCACCAAAGCCTCCACCAGAGGATAACTTAGAGCATATCCTGCTCCCCCATATCCCATTTCAAATGACATGTGATAATTCGATTTTATCGTTTCTGAATACATTCCGATGTAGTGTTTTTTCGTGTGGTCGTATTTTGACAACACATCCACTATGTTGTCTACGAAGAAAAGACTATCATCATCACCCATCACATACCTGTTTATTGGACAAGACTTAGTGAGTTCACGAGTTACTAAAACTAAATACGGGAGAGAAATTATGTTCCTCGTATTTATGTCATAAAATATTTAGAATCAAAATATTTTAACAATATTTAGTGGCCTACCATCTCACGCCCTCGTCTTGCTTGAGCCTGTAAGTCTCGAGAATAGATCTATAGATCCGAATGTGAACTGGGTTTGCGAGCTTCGGGTAGATTCTTAGTTTCTTGATGTCTTCGCTTATCCTGAACTGCGGGAACGTCGGAGACCAAGGCCGGAACTCTTTTGACGGTTCCACGTCCAGGAAAAGATTGCCACGTGTCACGTTGGGTCTCCACCATGATTCTATGTAGCTTCTTCGATTCTTCCACGCACGTGAGCTCCCCACCAGCACGAACATCAAATGGCTCAAGTGTGTTACCGTCTCCTTAGGCTGCAAGAGCCTCTCTTGGAATTTTGTGGCGAATATGTTATTGTTGAAAGATTGGGAATTAATGTAGGTTTGGTTAACGAAGATCAAAATGAATAATATTGTGACGACAATGAAGATGCAAAAGATGTTTGTGTGGTAATTTGGAGACGACGACATGGTATATACAAAGATAGTAAGTAACGATTAAGATTTAGATGGAGAAGGTGTGATGGGGGAGATTTGAAGGTTGAGACAAGAGGTTTTGGGTACTGATTATAATTCTACTATAAGAGTTTTAAGAGTCTTTAGTATGAAGCCATCGAAATAATATTTATAAATTGATCGGTAAATTTAGGATAATAGTTTTAGTTCGCGAGTCAATGCGACGATGGATAGCCGTATAAGCATAGCTTAAAACTTATTAGAGATGTGATTAATTAACTGGAAAGTTTCAAAAACTTTACTTGTCAAACGTTAAGACAAACATAAACGGATCACGGTATTGGATATTTCCCTAGAAATAATTTCTCAACAAGATCAACTATAATTTTTCTCAACAATCATATATGGCCACATGAAGAATTGTAGTCATGGTTAGTTCTAAAAATATTTTCTCAACAGTCCTATATATGGTCACATGAACAAGTACCTAATTTTTCGGGTTCGGTAATTTATAGTCAATTATAAAGTTACCATAAAATCATTGTATTATATATGGAATTAGTATTGGTTTATAATAATGATAAATGTTTAGAGTGAGAAATAATGCATGTATTATGGAGTAGTAATTTACACTTATTAAATACTTTGTGAAAAAAACTAAAAGTTCAGTTTTATCAATCAGAAGAAGTATGCGTGTAGGTTGCACTGTAAAAAAAGAAGTAGAGAGGAAGTATATATAATCGTTACTTTTTTCTACTCTTGGAAGCAGTAATCAGTAATCACGCTAATACAAAACGACAGGCGTTTATATTCAAAAATAAATTTATATTCTTAGAATGCATATTAATTAGTGTTAGTTTAACCAAATGGAAATTAGTGTGCCAGATCTGGTAATGAGGTTTTGACCTTAGCCTATGGAAGCACGTGTGATTGAGTATCATTTACTACTAAACGAATCCTCATTTCTTAACACTGTTGCTATCATTCTTTTCTTTTTTCCTTGGATGGAGTTAAATTTTCAAAGTAGATTTTATTAATTTAGGGCCGAGTTGGGTTGGAACTTATCTACGCCTATCAAAACCGGTTTGTATAAGACTAGTTAGTTGTCTTGGTTCGGACAATATTTAACCGGTTTGACTGGTCCGTCATGTTAACCTTGGATATATCACTGCTACTTTTTTTGTGTGTGTGGCGTACTTAGTATTATCTATCTTGAAAAAACAGATATTAACCAACTTTATTGATTTTACACATATTCATGTTAAGTTACTTTCACATTGCCATCAAGACAGCATCAGCATATGACCTTCATGTTCATTAATTGATGAAAACAAAACAATATATATCTTGAGAATGTTCAAATTTTAGTACTTTAATATTTCGTTGAATACATTGAAGCGAAAATTATATAATTCATATAGCACAAATTTATTTTAATTTTGTCTTGTATAAAATTTAAGTATTTATTATTTAAGATTATTTTCTTAAATGTACTTCTTAACTAATACTATATAGATAACTCGATTTTATATTTGTCATTTATTATGATATTATCACTAAAATAAAAATAAAAATTGATGTTAATATTTTCACATATAAAACTATTTAATGTGGTAATTCATATACCTTATAATTTTATAAACAAAACTTACAAAGAAAATGACAATTTTATTTTGAAATTTTTACCGCGTGAGTTTGAAACTAGTTAATCAAAGATTTGTGTTTCCATCATAACATCGTAAAAACAAATTGTACAAAAATTGAACCACACCTTAAAATTGGGTAAAATTGATTCAGGACATTTTGATGTCATTGTAGTTTAATGTAACAACTTATTTTAATTGTTTGTATGTAGGTTGGATGATATTACATATAATTTTTTTTATATATAAACAATATGAATTTAATTATGAGTTTTCACACATCCAAGATGACATCCAAGACTATCTCCATATGGCCTACACAGCAATATCCAAAGCCAAAATGAGCAGCTGGGAGATGACATCCGAGATGAGCGCATCTGTCTTCGGTCCAAAAGGCTAACCCTAGAACTAGGTTCTCAATTCCGCAAGAAAAACAAAGAAAGCCTCAAAACAAAATCAAAGACTCAAAGCTTTGATCCAAAAGGCTAACCCTAGAACTAGATTCTCAATTCCGCAAGAAAAACAAAGAAAGCCTCAAAACAAATAAAAAACCTAATATTTCAGTATTAAAAATCATATTCTCTCTATTTTTTATTAATCCATTTTCTATAATATTTTTTTTTTGTTTCAAAAAGATGTATTTTATTTTTTAAGTTATCAACACATTTTTATTAGTTATTAATGATGAATTGTAAATTTCAAGAAAAATAACTAAATTATATTGGTTTAAAGTTGTTGAAAATTATTAATCACAAAAATAAGACATTTATTACCACTTTTTAATATATTTTTGTTAATATGTGTGACATTTCTAAAATATCTAACAATTAAAAATAGAGGGAGTAACATTTTTACAACACACTTAATTAATATTTTGCTAAGTAAAAGTCCACAACTTTATTAAGTTGGTCTAATAAATGTTATTTAATATTTTTTTATATAGAAAACTAAAAAATATTATCTAAAAAATGCCCCTAAAATTTTTGATGCCCTAAGACCATCCGCAATGCAATATACCCACACTTCTTAAACCAATTTAAAAATAAGAAAGTAATGGAACAGTAGTTCCAATATCTTTCATCGCCAAAAGGTAGTGCTCCATCTCTGGCCCATTAGTTTGAGCCCGAGTGGTTTTATAACAGTTTTGATGTGTCTTGTGTGGCGCTTTTTTTGGCTACTATCAGTAATTTTCCAGCTTTAGTTGCGTACTCTGTTTATTGAACTGGTTTTATGATCGTTACTATTAATTTGTTAGTTTCTTCAAGTATTAAGTTTAATTTGTGCTTTCTCCTTGATGCAGAGATGGAGCACTACCTTTTGGCGATGAAAGATATTGGAGCAGCAGCCCAGGACGGCTTGAGAGGATGGAACTAATGGCAATGCAGTTTGGTGATCAGTCAAACTCGGCATCTAGACAGATTTACCTCACATTCCCTGCTGACAGCACATTTAAGGATGAGGACGTTGCAAATTACTTCAGGTATTTCTGGACAACCATCTCTGTCAAACAAGTACTGGAAAAAGATGTTTTTTCTTGTAGATTTATATGGAAGTATCAGCAAATCAGTAGTATTGATTAATCAAATGTTCATTGGTTAAATGATGTCTGAAAGTTCATGGATGCGGAGAAGAGAACATTATTGATTCGTTTTGTCTATGAAGCCTTTTTGGAACAGTGCAAGATGTGCGGATCCCTTACCAGCAGAAGCGTATGTTTGGCTTTGTTTCATTTGCCCATCCTGAGACTGTGAAGGTTGTGCTAGCTAGAGGGAATTCCCATTTCATTTGCGACTCGGTTGTTCTTGTCAAACCTTACAAAGAAAAAGGCAAAGTCTTGGATAAGTATGGTGCCTTTTTTTTCTTCTCTTCAATTTTCCTTCTTCTCGTTTCCATGTGTCATTTTAAATTAAATGCTAACAGGAAGCAGCAGCAGCAATTGTTATGTTATTGTATATTATCTCCTTTAATCTTGTGGTTCTGATATGATGATGCTCTAATGCCAAATAGTGAAACTGTTAGGAACTGGTCTCTGATATGCCAAATAGTTAAACGATGAATGTGAGTAGAGTAGTGCTTGTCCATGAATCCATACGGAACTATCGAAGGACTCTTTTGTCTCATATTTTGTGACTTTGTTTTTTTATTGGTGAGTAGTTGATTAATCCATGAAGTCGTATATGCGAGTGCATATGTCCTTCCTGGATCCATGTGCGTGCCTATGTCTAGCTTATTTTTATATACACATCACACATGTATATAGTATTGTATATTATCTCCTTTAATCTTGTGGTTCTGATATATATGATGATGATTCTAATGCCAAATAGTTAAACTGCTAGGAACTGGTCTCTGATATTGCAAGTGCTTTTACTGTCATTACAATGTTTTACTACGTACTGGTTTATCTGTAGATGTGTTAGGTAACAATTTGAGATAGGTAAAAAATAGAAAATGTAGATATGAATCTCTTTACCATTTTCTTTGATAATAGAAAATGTAGATATGTAAATTTTTTTTTTTTTTTTTAGTTTATGAGTCTCTTTATCTATGTGGTGAACCATGACAATCTGGATCGGTCACTTGTGTATCCCATGCTTTGGTTATTTGTACCGATCCCCACAAATGAGCTAAAGTCCACCGTAACACAAACTTGGCATCTTTTTTTTTTTTTTGTAACACGTTCGGTTTCACTTTGTATCCAAACAATATTTTTAAGGATACAAAAACGCTAATTCGATTCTCAAAACAACGTTATAACGAGGTTGAAAATTCTCCGACACATATGTTGTCATTGTTATTGACTTATTGCCAAATCCTCTATAAATCCCATTCAAAAGGTCCCCCGCGGGAAAAACCTATAACCGAAATAAACCGGTTGACCCCAAAAGACACGCACACATGATCATCGGAGACAAAACGCACCAAAATTATTTGTCTTGTTCCGATAATCACGACCGTTCAATTATTTCATAAATCAATTAATAATGCATACAAAAAAAAGAAAAAAAAAGTTAACGGAATTAACGTTAACGGAGCAGTGAAAAAATCGGTGCTCGTGAGATTAGTCCTCACGCGCGGGCGTGTAACACACTGCCTGTAAAAAAGGCTGTCTAAAAAGTTGGCATACACACACGCGCTCTCTCTATCCCTCTGACACTGATTTAACAGTACCTGTAGATTTTATCTAATCTAAAAAATATTTTTCTTTTCTTAATTTTCACTTTTTTTTCCTTATAAAAACAAATATATTTTCCATCATTGAGAAAAGGCAACACATTTTCCCTTCTTAGCGGCTATTAAAATTAAATTCGAAATAGAGAATACAAGTACCCAAAATCTTTTGCAATCTTAAATGTGATTCAAAATTCTTTTTCCATATATAAATAATTGGTAAAATGTGTGGCTTTCCATATAAGACAATAGAATGAATGCTGAGGTGTTAATAGTTAATATTATTAATTAAAATATGTTAACATCGACAGCAAATTATTACTGTATTAGTTTATCAAATTTGATCTAGAAGATCTAAAAAATAATATCCGACCTAATTGAATCTATAGAAGTCCATTCGTCGTCAAACCTATCATCTTCATAAAAGAAAAACAATCCATATATTACTAAACACAGTCTGTATAAATTAAGCAAGAGCATCAAAATTTTCCGTAATAATTGAAAACAAATGAATAAATATGGGAAATTACAGTTTCCTAGAAAGTTGAATAATATTAAAAGCAGAACATTTCCCCAAGTGGTCTTACCAGTAAGGAGAGAGCACCAACTGGAGCGATAAAGATAGGAGTGAGTGAGTGAGTGAGATTCAAAAAAAAAAAAAAAAAACACTTCAAAGAAATCAAAACAGAAGCGAGCAAAGAAGAGGGAGTGGATCTTCCCTCTTCTTATCTGTACTTGAGATTTTTTCTACTTTGCTTTCAAAATCCCTAATCTTTTGAAACCCTAAATCAAGCTCTTCTTTTTCTCAACTGGGTAAGAAGAAAGGTGAAACCTTTAACCATGGATTCCGGTGACCCGACAGCTTTGCTTTTGACGAAAATTCGGAGCTTGGAGCCAGATTATGCTCCCAAGATTATTGGGTTTTTGCTTTTACAGGATTTTGGGGAGAGAGACTTGATGCATCTGGCTCGTGGACCTGAATCTATCTTACAATCGATTATACTCAAAGTGAAGAGTCAGTTGGGAATTTTCACCAACAACTTGTCTTCTTCACCTTCTTCTACTCCGACTTCTCCTTCTCCGTTGAACCCTATTTGTCGACCACCTATTAACGGAAGAGGAAGCTCTCACTCTAATGGCTTTATGGATTTCCGTAGAAACTCCCCATCTTCTCTTTCTCCAACCTCTCCCTGGTCACCCAACAATGGGAACAACGCTCACATTTCCCCTAAACAACCCCCTCTCCTTTCGCCGCTCGACGGTACTCGCAGCGCTGCATCGATCTCGAAGCCCTTGAGCTCTAACCAAAGCAACGGTCTTTCTGTTACAGATGCTGGTGTTGACGCTGGTGCTAGTGTTGATTTACTGGATGATCAGCAGCTTAATGATTACCTCTCATTTCTCGACGATTCTTGTCCAAAAACCGAGGATGTTGTGGATCCTAGGATTCCCTTTGACTACTCCGACAACGACGGTGAAACCCATCTGCACAGGAGGAGTTTCTCGGCAGATGCGTCTTTTGGGTGCGGAGATGATGGATTTGGTGCCAAACCATGTGTTTATTTTAGTCGAGGTTTGTGCAAGAACGGAGACAGCTGCAAGTTTATCCACGGCGGATATCTGGGTAATGTTGATGCTAATGGCATTGTCGCTGATTCGCCTAGAAAAATGGACAACTTTGTTAGGCAGCATGAGGAGATGATTAGGATGAAATTGGCTTATCAGCAGCAGAGGCTGGCTTCTCAAATCCTCGGTAGGGCTCCCCAGTCGCCGTACGAGAAAAGAATGGATTTTCTTTTGCAGCAGCATGCTCAAAGGTTAACTAGAACTAATCCTCGTTAGTTTGTTATACCATAACTTTGTTTCTTGAACTGGTTTTATGATTTTTACTATTAATTTGTTAGTTGCTTCAAGTAATAAGATTTGTGCTTTCTCCTTGATGCAGAGATGGAGCACTACCTTTTGGCGATGAAAGATATTGGAGCAGCAGCCCAGGACGGCTTGAGAGGATGGAACTAATGGCAATGCAGTTTGGTGATCAGTCAAACTCGGCATCTAGACAGATTTACCTCACATTCCCTGCTGACAGCACATTTAAGGATGAGGACGTTGCAAATTACTTCAGGTATTTCTGGACAACCATCTCTGTCAAACAAGTACTGGAAAAAGATGTTTTTTCTTGTAGATTTATATGGAAGTATCAGCAAATCAGTATTATTGATTAATCAAATGTTCATTGGTTAAATGATGTCTGAAAGTTCATGGATGCGGAGAAGAGAACATTATTGATTCGTTTTGTCTATGAAGCCTTTTTGGAACAGTGCAAGATGTGCGGATCCCTTACCAGCAGAAGCGTATGTTTGGCTTTGTTTCATTTGCCCATCCTGAGACTGTGAAGGTTGTGCTAGCTAGAGGGAATCCCCATTTCATTTGCGAGTCGCGTGTTCTTGTCAAACCTTACAAAGAAAAAGGCAAAGTCTTGGACAAGTATGGTGCCTTTTTTTTCTTCTCTTTAATTTTGCTTCTTCTAGTTTAACTTCTTCGGATTTCAATGTGTCATTTTAAATTAAATGCTAACAGGAAGCAGCAGCAACTGCTACAACAGCAGATTGAGCGGGGAAATTACTCCCCGTGCTCCAGTCCATCTGGGATTGATCCTAGAGAACAGTCTGATTTCCACCTTGGTTAGTATCCTTGTTTTTATTTTATTTTGAAAGACCAGTTTAGATTTTTTTTGGTTTACTTTCTCCATTTTTTGTTACGTAACTTGTTTCGCTTTTATGTGGTAGGTTCGAAGATATTGTATGAGAGACGTGAGATGATGAGAAGGAAAATGGAGCAGGCTGATCTCCTGAGGGCTATTGAACTCGAAAGAAGACGTTTCATTAATTTGCAGCTTCCTGAGTTCAAGAATAGTGTAACGTCGAATCATCACCGTAGCTTTTCTGTGGGGTCTCCTGGTTATTTTTCATCTGCCAGCAACCAAAGCCCTGATTTTCAGTCTGACCTCACAGGTGTAGATGTTTTAGAAGGTTGGTGAAGTGAAATATTTTTATATTTAGAAAGGTTTATATTCTTGCTGATCTACTGTTATTCCAGACTCTTTAATGTTGTTGCTTCGTGTTGTGGCAGTAGTTGATGATACCTCTGAGCTGCATCCTTACCCAGTAATCAACCCAATGAGTGTTAATAATAATTACTCAAACGGTGCAAAAGAAGGGACTAACAAGAGTGAAATGCTGGAACCCGACTCTGGAAGCACTATCGAGCTTGTTCTTCCTAGTAACCTCTTCCCTTCTGCATCATCTACCGATGATCTCAAAACTGATGATTCTGCTGAAACTAAAGCAAAAGTTGGAGTCTCCTCTAGTAATGGAAATGACCATGAACCACCAGTTACCACCAATAATCTGATGCAGTAGGCTATTTCACCTCATAAATGCCAAGGGTTAGTCTACTCTCTAGTCTCTTCCCCATTGTTCTTTCGAGTTATATATGGATAATCAAATCCCTTATTTTGGACGCAGGTTTTTTTTTCTTATGGATAAGATGAGGCTACCGAAGTGTATGTAATAAAGGTATACTTTCTTATCAATATTGAAGCTGTCAGGAACGAGTTCATGGTGTTTTTAATATTGATGTTCGTATCTTGTTCTTGGTTTTGGATGTGTGCAGACAAAGTAAACAAGCATACACAAGGAAGTAGGATAATGTATATGTATAGCTAAGTTATATATATAGATATATATATGGAGAACAGAAAGAACGTAGGAGAGATGATTATATCGTATGAAGATCGCAAGTTTCCTCAGGTGATACTATACTACTAACAAACGGATGCGTAAGACATACTTAAAAACGATATATTTCGGAACTTTCTTTTTGTGCTTTATATCTCTTTGCTTCTCTACTCATGTGGTTGTTTCGGTTTGTGTGGGTAACAAACCACAAGAGTCTCTGATGTAATGAGAAGGATTAGAGGGTTGTGTAACTTTATATTAAGCCGTTTCTTATATTAAAAGTATTTAAGGGTCCTCCTTGTGTGCTTCTACATTATAAGTCATAGCTTTAGGAAAAATCTCATTCACTTTGGACTCTTGTTTTGTACATATATGCCGAACCATATCTTCCATGTTTAGTGGCATAGTAGTTAATGTTCAAAGTTGTCTTAGGATTTTCGTAGTTCAAGTTTCCCATAGGCCTTGATATTGTTTTTTGCACTTTCGTTTATGTTCACATATGAAGTGATTTATTAAAAAAATATTGTCAATGCAATTATGCAAGTGTGCAATGTAGATTAGAAAGAAAAAATTCGAATCATCTGTAATTGGTGCTTACATATAAAAAAGGTTTGTGGAATATGAGAATAGTAGAGGATAAACACCAAATTAAATAGTTATGTGATAAATTTCTAGTAGCTAAACATCATTTTCCAATCGGCATTGAATTGAAATGAACAAAAGTTTAAATATATCTAACTAGGGTTAAAGTATACTTATATTATATTAGTTGACATTAAGGAAAAACACATCGGCTGGGAAATTTGTTATCCACCGAAATATCTTAGAACACAATGACATATGTAAATGATAAGATTATAATGATCTTTTGTAATAGAAAAATGATCACCTGGGACAGACCATACATTGCAACTAGATTGATAACCCTAAAAATCAAAGAAACAGAAGTCCCGTGTCCAACTGTAATTATCAGATAGCAAAAGATGTGTAAAGTAACAGTTGAGATGCATTCAAAGGCTTCTTCTTTTTTGTTGAATTAGAAAAAAGTTGGTTAGACTTAAACCATTGTGGTTTAGGTCTTGAAACAAGTCTTTCGAAGATGTGCAAAATGGAACCATGGACGGCGACATCAAAGCAATCATTTTTTTTAATTTTTTTAATTTTTTTTATGCTTTCTTGTGTTCCGGAACAAACATGGGCGATGGACCCAATTTTCTTCAATCAGCGATTAATTTGAAAATTTCTTTGATTTCATCGTCTTTTCTTCTTTTGATCGATCTATCTCCTCAAAAAAGATTCAACATTTCTCATACCCTTTCTTGATTCCTTCGTATCTGCTTTCAAAATATTCTCTTTCCATTTCCGATT
>CM022178.2:17015750-17048967 GCA_011420285.2 Erysimum cheiranthoides | reverse complement strand
CACGAAGCATTAATGTTTACCTGTAATATTTTTTTCCAGTAAGCACATGCACATCAGCTCGCAGCGCCTGCGTACTGATGCAAGAGCAACTGGGTTAATATCAGCAGCTTTAGCTGCTTGAGGAAAAAAATCCAGGGCCTTAATACTTGTTACAAGAAGCTCCTGCTTAAACAACCCAACCATTAGCTTGGTTTTCTTTCCCAGTTCCACTGGAATGGAGCTAGCAAGCAAACTGAGTATGATGCCCTGGAGGTTCCTTAAACCAAAATTCACAGAATGTTTTGCACACAAGATCCTGCGGATGAACAAATATCTATTATAGATATTGTATTTAAGCGTAATCTCACACTAAAAAATGAGGACAATGCATACTGACTACAAAATTACCTGAACGCTAGACTCATCATCACTGATACGAGATAATATCCCAGCTCATGCACTTGTTAATTCAGAGAAGTTGGGACTTGAAGTACACATGTCACGTATTATCTTGATGGCTCGTTTTCGAACACTCACTCCGGTATCCTTAATCCTCTCAGCGACCTTCTCAAAGTACTGCACAACAATCCCATGGGTCAGCAAAGAGAGAGCAATAGTGGGGAATGTGATATAACAATAATGATACAGGGAAAGGTCAATTTACTTGTATACCAACATCAGGATGTGATGCAATATGCCTACCAACAAGTTCCAGTACTGCTTCTCTAACAGATATTGCAGAATCACAAACCTTCCTTCAACAGCCAACTGAACACGCTTATCACATAGTACCTCTGGACCAGCTTCAACAATGATACGACTAACCTGTCATGGCCAATGACAGAAAGTATTGTCATCGCTAGAATATGAGAACTGTATTCTGACTTTATGCACAAACAAACATAACACTTTGCTCACTTACTGCTCGCAAGGCTTTGGCCCTAACATTTGGAGCGTTCTCTATTAAACCAGCCTGAAAAAGATAGAACAGTTAGAATAAAGATGTAGACTCAGAAACAAAGATGCACGCAAAGCGTTTCACTAACCAGGAGCATGTGTAGAAATCTTATCAAAACCTCTGCAAAACATCATGGTCGTAACTTGAGCATCCTACGACCAATGACTTAGAATCAATTCGATTAAAGTACCAAGCTACGTGTTCTCAAGCAATCTCTACAATTTGCTTTCCCAGAAACAGATAAAAAGGATTAGCACCTTTAGGTTTCTCTGCAGTGACCGTGACCGTGACGGACTATCGACTTGATCAGCCTTGGACTGAGATTCAAAGAATCCTCCGCCGCCGCCTCTCTCTCTCTCTCGTCTCGAACCCGTTTCCTCCGATCGGGGGAAAAAAAAAAAAAAACGTAATACCATCCCAGATTTGGTTTGAACCAAACCGAACCAGCTTAATTGAAATTTAAGCAAATTTCATCTAAACCGAGCCAAAATTGATTTGAAAATATTCAAACTGAAAATATCAACGCGTGGCATATTATAATCGTTTTTAAGAGAAAAATGCGAGAACCAAAATCCAATTTTTTCTCTCTCTCTCTCTCTCTTAAATTTTTTTTATCAAGTGTTTCTTCCCCTAAGCTACGAAGCGAGAACAGACATGGATCGTGTGAATGAGATTTTGGATCGACTCAAGGATGACTATACTCTTGGCGATTTGTATAACTGTTTCCAATTGATAGGAATCCTGGAGGTAAAGTTTCATTTCATTTAGTTTCATACATTTGAATCAGTTTGTTTGTTCTTAAGATTTAGGGTTTTAAGTTAACATTTTGTTTGAAGATAGGATTCTTTTACAGAAGATTTAGGGTTTTTAGGTTCTCTTAGACAAAGATTCTCGTAATTCACTTCAACGATTGATTGTATTTTGTATTTTAATGTAGGGTGTTTTCGGAGAAGATGAGGGGAACATTCAGCCTCAACCACAACAACCACCGCCACAGCCTCAACCACAACCACCACCACCACAGCCTCAACTACCACCACCACCGCCTCAACCACAACCACAGGCTCAACCACCACCACCACAGCCTCAACTACCACCACCACCGCCTCAACCACAACCACAGGCTCAACCACCACCACCACAGCCTCAACTACCACCACCACCGCCTCAACCACAACCACAGGCTCAACCACCACCACCACAGCCTCAACTACCACCACCACCGCCTCAACCACAACCACAGGCTCAACCACCACCACCACAGCCTCCTCAGCCTGATCTTGACATGCAGCCACCAAAGAGGCGACGACTGCATACCGAAGCAGTAAGGAATTTATGGTTTATTATACATATGGTGTTTAACGAAACAGGTTGTGATAATTCTGTTGTTTTTTTCTTGCAGAAGCTCATGAGCTTTAAACAGAGAGAAGATGGGGAAAGTGAAGATGAAGGAAACGATGATCAAGATTACATCCCAGGCCGTCAGTAACTAGTATATATTAACAAAAAGAACTAGGTAAAACTAGAGTACTCGACCAAGAGAAACATTTACGGGTTTTGATTTCTAACTCGGCTAAAAACATGTTGGGGTGTGGCAAAATTATTGGTGATTTTGAAGTTGAAGCATGTCTTTATCCGTCACTTATTCCAATTCTTGATCAGTTGCTGGTTTAACCAAATAAGGCACATTGATTAGCTAAACCGGATGTTGGTGGAGTTTTTATCTGGTTAACGTGAACCGGGTCTTATCGGGAGAAATACAATAATTGGTGCTAGTTTTTGTTTAACCTAAAATTAAGTTACTTCGATTTCAGCCATTATTGATAATTAGTGGATTAAATTGCTGGATTTTATTTCAAAACAAATAAGTTAACTGACAGGAAAAATATGTCTACAATGCTGCTAAAAATAATTCACCAACTTGAGTCTAGCTATGAGATTTCAAAACCAATAGCCGATTACATTTGGTTTTATTCATTTATTATTCATATTTTTTTCCAACTGACTCAACAGAGAGTAAAAGTGCGTTTTTCCCCAGTAATGTTATTATTTCCCGCATCATCGTTACATGTGCCAGGGTCTTCTTTATCTGGCGTAGATGGAATCATTTCCATCCACCAGTCTGTTAGGTGCAGCTAAAACCTTCTCAGGTGCAGGCAAATCACAATCAGTAAATCCAGTCAAATTTCCCAACTGTTCATCAGTTGCAGGCGCATTATTCAGCTGCTCATCTGGTCTACTGTACACTTGCCCATCTCCTTGTAAACTGGAATCTGTTTCCTGATTTACCTCAGTGGCAATAGCAAAATGATCTGGCAAAAACAACAAAAATTATAAGAATAAGGCAGGCACTAAGACATCTCATTAGGTTTGCATTTTATTTGCCAACAAACCTCGGTTCTCTTCTCCAGGGGATTCAAGTGGAGGGACAGCATCGGACTTATCAGCTACAACATTATTAACATTGGTTCCTGCCTCAGTCATTACTTGACCAGGATCCTCCATCTCGGTGGTGATGTGAGAACAGCATGGAGATGTAACATGTACATGCTCTGCCCTCTCCTCCTCCGGCTCATTTTGTGTGTTGACATTTTCATCTATCTGTGACTTATCTACCTCCACGGGAGTATCTACTGATTCTGGGGCATTATATTCAGAAGAGAGGTCTTCCCCACGTTTGTGCAGCTCAGTAGCATCCAGATCCCCAGAGGCCTTCCTGCCTTCTTCTGCATTCAGATCCTCTACCTCCATGTGATCATCGCATGCCAGCTGCTCTCTGACACTAGACGAGTTTGGCACCTCAACTAATCCAGGAGTTTGAGGAGCTTGAGCATCTTCGATGAACTCATTATTCATAGCAAGATCTTCAGCCTATCAAAAAGAGATATTTATAAGAAATAATGATAATAACAGTATCCAATAGTCTTACCAGAAAATTAAACCAATAAGTCTGTAAATAAAAATTGGAAATTTGGCGTCTGTAATTGCAAACTACACTCAGCCACAGGAACACTATATAGAATTAAGCACTGTGCCTCGTTATTATGTCTCTGATGGTACGTACCTGCTCTGCATCCCTGGGCATGGCTTCAGAAACTCCTACCATTGCATCCTTTATCCCGGGTGTTGCCGCATCCAGATACGCATTGTGATCAGCACTATCAACAAATAGAAAATCTTCCATAAGTAAAACTTTGGATTGGCGACGTGTCATTCAAATTATACACCAAAGGGCCACGTCCAAGAAAGATAAGACTCACAAAGTCGCTGTCTAATTCACAATCTAATTGAAGAACAAACAAAAAATCAAGATATGGATGTCATGGAACTTGTAAAACATGGTTACATAGCTTGGTTTACACATTCAAGTACCAAAACGCAAAGCTTTTTTTAATTATTTAGTCAACTCGAGTTTTCCCCTCATGAGAATCATTTAAATTCTATGATAACAATCTGAAGTAGCAAATGAAACAAAAATAGAAAAGGCATTGAACAGCTCCAGAAAAGAAGATAAAGCTGCCACTTTGATAATTAATTTGAGAGAAATCATAAGGAAGCAAAAATGCAACCATGCTACAAAAAACAGAGCATAGACAATGAACAAAAACTGACCCTGGAGCTCCCTCATCGTCGGATCCAATAACATCTTTATCCTGGAATACTGCCTGCACAACAATAGTGGGATGATAAAATACCACACTCGAAATTAAATAAATATTATGGTGAAGAAAGGGATCTTCATTTGATAATTGTAATCTAAAACCATCTGAGAATCGTTCCATTGTACAGAGAAGTTAGTCCAAACCCGATTGAAACAAAAAGAGTTTTAAGAATGCATTTGGTCAATGTAATCCATGACCATCTGCGAATCATTCAAATTGCTCAAAGGAGTTGCTCAAAAACCGATTGAAACAAAAAGAGTTTTAAGAATGCAGGTGTTGAAACAAGAACGGAAAACAGATTTTTGCTTACTTCACAGAGGTCATCTTCTCCAACAACGCCAAAAGGAATGATTTTTGCTCCAAATCTAGATGCGGTCCTTACAAACTCTGAATGTTCTGGCCAAAACAACTTGTATTCTTCACCCTGTAAAATGTGTCTTTAGATATAAAGCCTCAAAAATTAAATTGAAGGCGAATATAGAAAATACATCATGACCTTTCTGTGCAAAGCTTCACGGACACCTCCAGGATACAAAGCCACGTGAGCGTTTGAACGAAGTAGTTTGTAGAAATTCATACCCGAGACAGGAACCGCGCCTACTATCCTAAATAAGTCGTACAACTGCATATCAGGGAGTTTTGAGCCCATTTTTTTGGTAATCATCAATGGATGTGCCAGTCCTCGCAACAGAATGTTCCTTTCTTTCAAGAAATGAAGTGCTATTGCATGCAACTCCATACCAAGCAACATGTGATTGCCAACATAGAGAACCGGTCCCTCTGAAGGTATTCCTGCAAGCGATCTTACTACTGCACCATTGTTTAGAGTTGCGAGAAAGACTGGGGAGGTAACAGCATTTATCAATCTGCACCAGAGAAATTAAAAAAGAATACTACATCAGTATACACTTACGGTAGCATAAGCAAAAATATTCTATTCTAACTAAGTAGTACTATACAAAATATTTTCACTAGATCTAAGTCAAGATATCGTTTAACACAGCAATTAAAAGTGATAACATGTATGACACACAGTGACACCGATACTGATGTGAAAAGTGAGTCATTTTACCTTTGTGATTCTTCATACTCTTTGAACTCAAATGGGGTAGGCAAAATGTAATCCGAAATGTAATCAAGTGACTTCCCACGGCGATAATAATATGCATGCTTGATGATAGTCACCAGATCTACTCCATCCTCCTGACACGACATAAAACAGATCAGTTGAGCTGTATGTTATTAAACCAAATATAATCTGAAAGTTTTCTGCACAAAACCTGATGCAAGAAGTTTTCTATTGGAAATAAACTCGTAAAGACTAGATTTGCTTGTGAATTAAATAAATAGGACTCACTGACACAAGGAAAACTTCTTGCATCAGGAGAAAGAGCTCCTTACCAAGAAGAGGAACTGTCCATTATTCTCAAGCTCACGAACTTCACATCTTGGCAATGCACCACGGAGTCTTTCAATGTCTTCCTTGTTCGTTAACCATTGATCACGTCCACTGCAATAACACAGGCGTATTAAAGCTACAACTCAGCTTCCAATTAACTAAATCCATTACAAACAAATAGATCACTGAACTTCTACTTATATAGAGTAACGAAACAGAGAAGTTTACTAGTTAATATGAACCTCAGAAGTATCAGTGTTTGGGCGTTGACTGTGTCCATCTGAGAATTAGCAGACGCTGAAACAGACTTAAGCAATTGAAGCTTCCATAGAAGGGTGTCCTTGGGAAAAACTCTAATCAAAGTCTGTGAATAATTCGTTTTCGTGAGTTTATCTCACGACATATAGCGAATGACTAGAGAAAGTAAAATCAAAACAACAAAATGAAGAACAAACAAGAGCACATTACTAGTTAACACTATGATCTGCAGGACAAACAACATGCATCTATCATTTGTTTTTCTAAAGTAGAGTCTTACAGGCAGATTAGATGAAGTTGCGAAGAAGTCTCCTAATAGCCCTCTACCCATCTGCGCGGCACCAGTTTCATTGAGCATATTCTCGAACATTTCTGTCAACGGAGAACCTATGTAATAAAACACAGTTAGCCCTGACTTTTAAGCAAAACCTGACACTGAAACCCATCTTTTGAGACAATTTTTTAAGGCTTGGTCTTTGCATCTAATTTTTTTTTTGCTTTACACCGATAGACGTGGAAGATATACAAAGGATTGAAACTTCACCTTGGTTAAAGCCAAAATTCTCTGCTATCAAGCTGGGAACTCCATCAGGCAAAATTTCCAGTAGGCCCAATATAGGTTGCAACATGAAGTTGTTGAAACGTGTGACTGCATCAAACAGAGTTTATTATAAACACAAGATAAGATGCATACATTCTATGAGATCTACCTACAAATCCCCCCAAGAAAAGGGAGTATAAGGTGTGCACAAGCCAACGAATAAAAAACCTTTTTAACATGATTGAAGAAAAAAACTCTTTTAGAAAGAGTATAATTGCTCATGACACTTTTCTGAGCTTGCAACACTCTGGTTTCATAAATGTCCAAAAAAAATATTAAGAGAAAAAAATGATACAGAAAAAGATGAGTAGTCTTGTTTTACCTGGATTAGCCAAGATCAAGATAAGATCAATGTCAGGGTTACTGGCTGCAACATCTAGAGCAAGAGAAGCTCCAATAGATTCTCCAACTATGTAAATGGGTCTATTTGGGAAACGGCAGTGCTCTGACCTAACTGTCCTCTCAATGAGCTTCACAAGATCTGAAAACAAGTGAACACAAGAGTAAGAGTTTCACCGACATAAGATTACAAAACGCTAATGAGACAAGTGAAAATGCTGAAAAAGAAGCACCTACGATCACTGACTGGAAAGTGAAGGCACCATATGTCAAATATCCTATGAGATGAGAAACAAACAATATTCACTAGATTTCTACTTCTTTACAAAATAAAGAGCCTATCTAAGGCAATAAAGAAGATTGAAACAAACTATACTTACTCTCCAAGCCTCCTATGGTGACGAATGAGTCCTAATCCAGTAGCATCGATCCCTGCAATTTTGAAAAAACTAGTTTTCACAATTCGATTTCAACCTAAATCAGAATAACGAAACCAATCAAACGAACTGTCGATATTCAGCCCTAAATTGAAAGCACAGACCAGGTAAGTAGAGCAGAAGAGGAGATTCAGGAGCACGTGCGCCACATTCCAACGGAGAGAACCACCGAGGCGGACCACCATCTCCGCCGTCTGATCTGACAAAATCTCTAGCTTCCACCAAAAAATCCGTCAAACTCTTCCGTTATTCAGGCCGTGCGTCCTCCGTGAAGGCATACGGATTCACCGTCGCCTTCAACCTCCCACCGATTCCGAATTTCGGATTCGTAAGCCGATCATACGCGACGGAGGTGAGTCGTTGGGTTGACTTCCAGTCGCCAAAATCGAGACTGTAAGCTCTAGTGGTAGAGATTCCATCAGTGATATGAGCTGTAGTAGTGATCGCCATTGACGATCAGAAAAAGTTAGGAGAAGGTTTTTGTTGTTTAGCTTCTTCATCTTTGAAAGGTCGAACACGACAAGCTCGTGTGCACGAGAAAAACGATTATAATATGCCACGCGTTGATATTTTCAGTTTGAATATTTTCAAATCAATTTTGGCTCGGTTTAGATGAAATTTGCTTAAATTTCAATTAAGCTGGTTCGGTTTGGTTCAAACCAAATCTGGGATGGTATTACGTTTTTTTTTTTTTTTTCCCCGATCGGAGGAAACGGGTTCGAGACGAGAGAGAGAGAGAGGCGGGGGTACTTCTCTATTTTGCCATTATTCCAGAAATTTTTTTCAAGCCTGCCACTTTTTAATTAAAGTGCCACTCAGGCCTTGGAAAGTACTAAAATCTCCTTACTGAATAATTTGAGAAATAATTGATTTTCAGAAAATAAATTTGGAAGTAAAAAACATTAGATTTCGTCGGGTAGAAAAAAACGACGGGAAGAAAAAAGGAGTTTTATCGGCGCCGGTGCCGCTACGATTTCGCCGGCGAGTTGACCTCCAGTTTCGTCAGCGTCGGCGAGTTTCCGATCTGCTCCCACCGCACCATTAACTTTCTCACCGGCGTGAGTAAATCCTCATCTCTTTTGCTCTCACTCAAATGAAATTGTTGATTTCTTGTTGATTTCTTCTTTGGATATCATAGATTCAGTTGTTAATAATACTACATTGATATTTTTCGATTGTGGGCTGTTGAGTATTGTTGAATTGAAAATGAAATTGAGAAATCAAATTTAACGATTTGAAAAACCCAGAAATTGTACAAATGGTACAACTGAGAACACGATTTGAGAAACCCAGAAATTGTACAAATGGT
The DNA here is from genome assembly GCA_011420285.2 of Erysimum cheiranthoides. Taxonomy (NCBI): domain Eukaryota; kingdom Viridiplantae; phylum Streptophyta; class Magnoliopsida; order Brassicales; family Brassicaceae; genus Erysimum; species Erysimum cheiranthoides. Next base: position 17,040,025 of record CM022178.2, on the reverse strand, counting down.
ACAACTGAGAACAACTGTGGGAACCCAGAAATTGTACAAATGGTACAACTAAGTACAACTGAGACATGTGAAACCTGATTGTGTTTTAATAATTTATTGTCATTACAGGAGGCGATGAAGAACAAGCAGACATTTATTCAATTTAACCATGGAGGTCACTATTCAGAAGATTGATGCGATTGTGGAAAAAATTTCGGAATGGTTTAACAAACATATGAAGGACTCTGCTAGATATTCTGAAGCAAGGGGACTTGTGCCTGCTGTGGAGAACGAAATTCATGTCAATTGTCCTATTGCGAGAAAGATGCCGGTGACCGAGCTTAACAGTTTCGAACGTCTATACAGAGTAGTCGGAGAAGGTAGTGTGTCTTATTTTGTTGACTTGCGAAAGAAAAGTTGTTCTTGCAGGCGTTTTGATATAGACAAGTATCCGTGTGTACATGCGATTGCCGCAGCTCGAAATTTTGTGGGGTCCGATTGGAGAACAGACAGTCTCGATATGGAAGAATTATCATCGGCTTATTACTACATGAATACGTGGGCATTAGCATACAGCAGAACCATTTATCCAGTCCCGCATGCATCAGCTTGGACTATTCCCGATGAGATAAAAGAATTGTGCGTCTTACCGCCGGAAAAGACAAGTAAACCGGGTAGAAATCAAGAAACCCGGTTTCCATCAACCGGAGAACGTCGTCGAAAGAAGACTAATAACAAGTTTCAGCCTGGGATTGATATCAATGGGTGGTTGCAGTCCGGGATTCCAGATCCGAATCATGCACAAGAGGAGGCACAAGAAGAGACTAATTAATAGTCTGCTTTGGTGTTTTTAAGAAATTGGGTATTTTGCTACGTACTGCTTTGGTGTTTTTAAGTAATTGGGTATTTTTCTTTTAAGTACTTTGATTTTTTGTCTTGTTATGTCTGAAGTTTTAAGAGAATTTCAGTACTTCTGTATTTTGTCACTACTTTTATCAGATTTGCAGCACCTCAGAGCATGCATAGTTGTACCTGAGAAGATTCGGTTGTACTCCTGTAGAGTCACAATATTTGTTTTTTGTTTTTGGAAATTATTAAAACATAGAATATTAAACAAAATTTGAAATCATATCATGTCATATTTACAATTGAGATGAAGACAGGTATTTAATTTATTTATTATTATTCGTATTTAAAGGAAAATATTTAACAAAAAAAAAAGAAAATTATATAAAATCCAATTTAGAAAATCATGAACGCTTGTGAAATATCATAATTTTGTATGTCCTAGACTTCTTGCACAATAATTACTCATTTCTATTAATTTTTTAAAAAATTATTAAAAAATTATAAATATTAGACAAATCAATTTATAAAACACTTCTCACATAATAAGGTATTTTTGTCTAATGTTGGACCATCTTGTGATGAAATAAGCGAAATTCATAATTTCATGAAAATTTTATAACAAAACCATTAAACCTGATATTTATAAATATTATCTCATCTGTCCAACTAGAAATTAGTGACGTTTATAAAGTCCAACTTCAAATACTAAAATTTCGGAAAAGTACAACTATGCTGACAACCGGACAACTGAACAACTACTGGGACAACTATGTCTTATGCGCAGTCTTTTTTTTTGGCCAACCGAACACATTTTACACATGTTCCACGTTTTAGTGACTTGGACAATTAAAAATTAATATATTTGAAGCATGTAAAAATTTTTTTATTCCTTCCCCTCTATTTCGATTTCTTCTTTCTAGCTTTCTTTTATTCTTCTTTCTTCTTTCTAACTTTCTCTTTTGCTCTCACTCTCTCCCTCCAAGCCTCTCCACGAACCACCGCCTCCGCCACCGGAACCACCGCCTCCGCCACCAGACCCTCCGCATCCGCGTTCTCCTACATCTGTTGAAGCTTCTGAGGTAAATAGCATAAATTTAGGGTTTGGGTTTTTGAAATTGAAATGGATTTAGGGTTTGGGTTTAGATTTTTGAAATTGAAATGGATTTTGGGTTAGGGTTTAGGTTTAAAACGGAATTAGATCTAGGGTTTACGAATGTGTGGAATTCAAGATCTAGGGTCTAGGGTTGAGGAGCAATGCGTTTCGGTGGTGATACCAATCGTGACGCCATTTACGAATTGCGTGTTGAATTTGAGGAGCTCAAGGAGCGCTTGGAGAAGAAAGATGCTGAGCTCAAGGAGCGCTTGGACAAGAAAGATGCCCAGATCGCAATGCTTATGGATGCAATTGGAAAGAAGTGAAATGTTATCCTTTTGTCAAAGGCTTCATTGGATCCATCCTATCTATTGTATTTCGTTTTTAATGACGTTATTTATTATTTAAAATGATCAAACATATGTTTATGTTGGTACAAGTATGTTCACGTTTGAAAACTATGTTGAATGGTTTTGCTTCGAAATGAATGACTCGGTTAACTCAGTTGTACCTGTTTATGATTCAGTTGTACCTTTTTAGGATTCAGTTGTACCTGTTTTTGATTCAGTTGTACCTTTTTAGGATTCAGTTGTACCTGTTTATGATTCAGTTGTACCTGTTTAGCAATCAGTTGTACCTGTTGTTAATTCAGTTGTACCTGTTTAGACTCATTCGTAGGGAAACTAAAACGTACTAAAATAATAACCATAAATCCAAACAAAACGGAAAAATACTTAAACATAATACTTAAACATAACTTAAATATGTTTTTCTTCTACATACTTAACACAAAAGCAATGCGTTTTTCAACCATAGACTATGTTCGGTTCTTTTTCATTTTTCTCCACCTGTAACAAGGTCCCACTGTCCCTCGCAACTTCTCAACTGTATAACCAATTTTATAACCATTTTTCTGCCAATTCGCTAGTCTTATTTCCCGCTTCTGTTCTCGTTCTCGCGCTTTGATGGCAAACTCATCCTCATGTATTCCCTTGGACCAAAGAACATCCCCTGTGGCTGCATTGGTTGTTCCTCATCATCACTATCCTGAAAAGTTCAAACACAAATTAATACTTTTCTGCACTAGTTGTACTAGTTATCTGCACTAGTTGTACTAGTTGTCCCTATAAACCTGAACAACTAATCCAAAGATGTACTAGTTGTACTACTTTTCTGCACTAGTTGTACTAGTTATCTGCACTAGTTGTACTAGTTATCTGCACTAGTTGTACTAGTTGTCCCTATAAACCTGAACAACTAATTCAAAGATGTACTAGTTGTACTACTTTTCTCATAACAAAATTTCAAAACGTAAACCAATATATGATCAACCACGTTAACGGATTTATCCATGCACCAATCACACAAAACAATACTATTAAGTTGTACTCCTTGTTTACTAGTTGTCCCTATACACTAATATCAATAATCAAACCAAAATTTCAAGTATATACCTCTGATTCTGAATCAATTTTTGATTCTTCCTGAACACAATCACCTTCTTTTGCGTTTATCTCTTCTTCTCCTTCACTACGGTTTGTGTTTATCTCTTCTTCCCCTTCATTACGCGTTTTTTCCTCCACTCTATGGGATTCCCTTGCACTTGAGCCCGAATCCTCTATGTTTGGCAACTTTTCCTTAGTCATTCTTCCTTTACAATTACACATCAAAGAACAAAATTATTCACAATTTACATTCGTCAACTTTGGAAGTGAAATTATTCACAATTTACAACTTCTAAATTATGCATTCTTACCTTCACAGACGGCGACAAGACGGCGACCCGAGAAGACGGCGACAGCGAGAAGACGGCGACGGCGAGTTCACCGGTGAGAAGAGAGAAGCCGGTTTCGTTCTTGAAGTCGCCGGCGAGATTGAAGTCGACGGCGAGAAGACGGATTTCGGTTTCGAAGTAGACGGCGAGATCTCGTCGGAGTCTCTTCCTTTTTACGATTTTGATTTTTTTTTTTCAGTAACTCTATTTTACGATTAGGGTAAATAGATATTTGGGAGAAAACCCATTTATTTTGGGTCGGATCTGGTTTAAACCGCGGATCCTCGGTTGGATCCTGTAAATTTTCCTAACTTTTGAGGGTTTTTAGTCATTTAAACCCATTTTTCTATTTAAAAATAAATGAAATAGAAATTCAAAATTAAGGGTGGCCAAATAGATTTTTTTTTAGCTTTGAGTGGCAAAATAGCAAATGATCCGAGAGGCGGCGGCGGAGGATTCTTTGAATCTCAGTCCAAGGCTGATCAAGTCGATAGTCCGTCACGGTCACGGTCACTGCAGAGAAACCTAAAGGTGCTAATCCTTTTTATCTGTTTCTGGGAAAGCAAATTGTAGAGATTGCTTGAGAACACGTAGCTTGGTACTTTAATCGAATTGATTCTAAGTCATTGGTCGTAGGATGCTCAAGTTACGACCATGATGTTTTGCAGAGGTTTTGATAAGATTTCTACACATGCTCCTGGTTAGTGAAACGCTTTGCGTGCATCTTTGTTTCTGAGTCTACATCTTTATTCTAACTGTTCTATCTTTTTCAGGCTGGTTTAATAGAGAACGCTCCAAATGTTAGGGCCAAAGCCTTGCGAGCAGTAAGTGAGCAAAGTGTTATGTTTGTTTGTGCATAAAGTCAGAATACAGTTCTCATATTCTAGCGATGACAATACTTTCTGTCATTGGCCATGACAGGTTAGTCGTATCATTGTTGAAGCTGGTCCAGAGGTACTATGTGATAAGCGTGTTCAGTTGGCTGTTGAAGGAAGGTTTGTGATTCTGCAATATCTGTTAGAGAAGCAGTACTGGAACTTGTTGGTAGGCATATTGCATCACATCCTGATGTTGGTATACAAGTAAATTGACCTTTCCCTGTATCATTATTGTTATATCACATTCCCCACTATTGCTCTCTCTTTGCTGACCCATGGGATTGTTGTGCAGTACTTTGAGAAGGTCGCTGAGAGGATTAAGGATACCGGAGTGAGTGTTCGAAAACGAGCCATCAAGATAATACGTGACATGTGTACTTCAAGTCCCAACTTCTCTGAATTAACAAGTGCATGAGCTGGGATATTATCTCGTATCAGTGATGATGAGTCTAGCGTTCAGGTAATTTTGTAGTCAGTATGCATTGTCCTCATTTTTTAGTGTGAGATTACGCTTAAATACAATATCTATAATAGATATTTGTTCATCCACAGGATCTTGTGTGCAAAACATTCTGTGAATTTTGGTTTAAGGAACCTCCAGGGCATCATACTCAGTTTGCTTGCTAGCTCCATTCCAGTGGAACTGGGAAAGAAAACCAAGCTAATGGTTGGGTTGTTTAAGCAGGAGCTTCTTGTAACAAGTATTAAGGCCCTGGATTTTTTTCCTCAAGCAGCTAAAGCTGCTGATATTAACCCAGTTGCTCTTGCATCAGTACGCAGGCGCTGCGAGCTGATGTGCATGTGCTTACTGGAAAAAAATATTACAGGTAAACATTAATGCTTCGTGTCTGTGCATTGATGGGTTGGTCGAGAACCAATTATAAAATCTTTTATTCACTCAGGTAGAAGAAATGAGCCGTGAAGAAGGAGAGGTGCAAGTACTTCCTTATGTGCTTGTTTTGCAGGCTTTCTGTCTCGTGGATCCTGGCCTGTGTACACCGGCTTCAGACCCTACTAAGTTTGTCATCACCCTACAGCCATATCTGAAGAGTCAGGTTATATATGGTCAAGATTCTCTTAAGCTTTGTGAAGGAATGATTCTGTTAAGAGCTTATCTATGCTTGTTTTCTTTGAAAAATAGTAATAGTTCAGAGAAGAAATCAACTGTATGAAGGTCTGTGCACAATAGGATCTCAAACTTTAAGTGTGGCTAACTTGCCTTTCGTCCTGTACTTGTTGCAGGTTGATAGTAGAATAGGAGCACAGTTACTAGAGAGTATTATCTTCATTATCGATTCTGTCCTACCCTTGATCCGCAAGCTGCCTCAAAGTGTCACAGAAGATCTGGAACAAGATCTAAAGCATTTGATTCTTCGGCATTCGTTTCTAACCGTTGTTCATGCTTGCGTTAGGTACCCTCTATTTTTCAACTACCATCACTCCTGGCTCTATACATTGTCTTAGCTTTCACATACGTTCATTGTTTTTGGGACGATTTCATGTCTTCATGGAAGATGCAGTCGAGAAACATCACTCATCTTTTCTAGGAGACTACCTTCTATTTGATTAGTACTTAGCCTTCGAATTCTCAGGTGTCTCTGTTCTGTGAGTAAATTGGCGGGAAAAGGTGTTAGCATAGTTGAGCACCTTCTTCAGTTCTTTTTTAAGCGGCCGGAGGCCCAAGGTTCCGATAACACGCAGGTGGGTTGACGTTGAAAAGATCATGCATCAGGAATTTTTCATGTTTAAGCACAATTAAGGTCTTTGAGTCATGTTTCATGCACATGATATTACAAGTCGGGTATCGGTGGGTCGGTTTATTGTAGTATTGTGGCTTGCCTTTGTGAGTGTAAAGTTGGTTGCATCATTACCTAAACTGGGGTTTGTTCCTATTCTCGTTGGACTGTATTTTGTTTAACTTTAAGTAGTTGCAAGATCAGTATTCTCTACTAACACTGCTTTTCATTGCGGTCTACTGCCCCCTGAGAGTAATGTTCAGTGTTCACATATATCTCACTCTGAGTTAGTGTTGTCTGAGTTGAAATAACTGTTACTCTTTACAGGATGAGTCCAGCAACAGATTAATTTGAAGCTTAACGGTGAAAATATTCTGTCTATTTCAGATTGCTGGGCGGTCCCTTTTTTGTCTTGGCTTGCTTATTCGCCATGGAAACTCTTTTATTAGCACCTCAGATGGCAAGAATTTCAATCTCTCTGGCTGTCTCAGTTTATTTAAACGACATCTCCAAACGGAAGATTTTGCTTTGAAAGTCAGGTCTCTGCAGGTATGGTCCATACAGTGCTAGTCTGTTACACATTCTCGATATTGCGTTGTGATGGTAACGGTGACCCCAAACTTCCTGTAGGCTTTAGGATTCATCCTAATTGCGCGACCTGAGTAAGGTGGTTAACCCAATTGAGCAAGGTGGCCATACTGTATCTGACACATACATTTGCGGAGGCATTGTGCAGTTGTATTGGGATAAGATATTAGGTAGATGCTTGGACTTTGATGATCAAATTCGACAGACTGCTCTCAAGGTTTGCCTTTTATTCCCAATAATAATCTTTGCTTCTGTCTCTTTGCTCTTGGCTGAATCAATGAGAGGGTATTCTGTTTCACAGATAGTGGAAGTTGTACTACGTCAAGGTCTAGTTCATCCTATTACGTGTGTTCCTTATTTAATTGCCCTCGAGACAGATCCTCAAGAGGCCAACCAAAAGCTGGCGCATCATTTACTAATGAATATGCATGAGAAGTAATCCTCTGATTGGATTTCACAAAATTTTACATGATTCGCTGATCAAGAATCAGGGCACTAACAGTCTTCGACATTTTTATCAGGTATCCGGCTTTTTTTGAGAGCCGTCTCGGTGACGGGCTTCAAATATCATTCATCTTCATGCAGTCCATCAGCCGGGTTACTTCAGAACCAAATCAAAGTCTTCAGCAAAAGGGTTCGACAAACATGTCGGGAAAAGATGATCATACTAGTAGTACTCTCACACAAGCTAGACTTGGAGTCTCTAGGATCTATAAGCTAATCCGTGGAAACCGAGTTTCCCGAAACAAATTTATGACTTCGATTGTTCGCAAGTTTGATAATCCAACCTGGAGTGGCTCAGTAATATCCTTTCTGAAGTGAGTATTTGCTGCCACGATAACTTCAGTCTCTCTGTGGTAAATAAACACTAACGTTACTGTTTATCTTTATAGGTATTGCACTGAAACCCTTGCTTTACTTCCATTCACATCACCAGATGAGCCGCTCTATCTTGTATATTCCATAAATCGAGTTATGCAAATCCGGGCTGGTGCAATTGAATCAAATTTGAAGGCTTTGTTACATAAAGATTCCGCAAAGACTCAGCACGGAAATGGAACATACCAACAAGATCAGATTCCCGGACATATGCACATGATGGATCTAAATACAAGAATCCAAGAAGAACCAACGCATTGGAATTCCTGGAGCCATCCAACTCCAATTGACCTCAATGGAGCAGTATACCAAGATCCAAGGGATCAGTTCACTTCATATCAAGTCCATGATGGGAAAGCAAACGTGCACAAGATGACCTCATCTGATCCTCCTGAATTATCCACCGATGATCTGCACAAAATTCAGGTAGGCTTCATACCTTTTTCTCCTGTGATGCTTAGGGTGTTAAATTTGGGTTTCTTTTTGTTTGAAATTTTCCCTTTTTCGGTTTTGGAAGATAACTAATGAAAACCTGTCTTGCGTAGATGAGGGTTGGTACATTTTGGTTTCACTTCGGTCAGTTTTGGGTTTGGTTTGTTTGGCTTTTAATATATTTGAATTTTATTTGGCTTTTTGGGTTTGGTTTGGGCAGATCGGTTCAGTTTTTCACATATGATTTATCAAAATTGAGCACTCTTTAAATCATGGTTGCGTTTATATATAGCGTTTGCTTCTTATGCCAGTCTTTCTCTTTTATGTACTATTTCAGGTTGATTGCTTAGCAGCTATAGCTATACAACTTCTTTTGAAGCTAAAGAGATACTTAAAAGTCACCTACAGCTTAAATGATGACCGGTGCCAAGTAGGATTCTTTCTTTCCACCTATTTTTCGTTATTCTTTAAGTTTGTTTATGAAAACATGATTGTGTCTGGAAAAAAATATCTCAGGCGTATTCTCCAACGGAACCATTGAAGCCAGGAGATCCTCTGTCCAGACAAAACGTTGCTTTTGACCTCAGCGAAACTCGCACTGACTTACCGTCAACATATCAAGACTTAGTTCAGAGATATCAGGTCAAAACCCCAAAAGACTTTTTGTTCACTTCTGAAAGAAATCCTTGATGCATCATTTTATTCATCTGTCTTTTTTCTTTGCAGGAGTTTAAGAACGCAATGAGAGACGATACAGTTGACTTCACCATTTATTCATCAAACGTCAAGAGAAAACGCCCAACGCCAAGAAAAACTTCAAGATCTGCTAAAAAAGCAGTGGCCTACAATGAAGATGATGACGATGATGATGATGAAGACAGAGGATGGCATGGAGGTGGAGGAAGAGGGGCTGCTCGTAGACTGAGTTACAGCACCAGAAGTAGCAACAACAGAAGGTAAAGTGAGATCTCCCCCACTTGGCACTTGCTCCTGTTATTATTAGATTACTGTACATAAAGCGTCCCTAAAAGAAAATTAAAAAACGCTTTTGTTAGGCTATTAACCATTGTACAGTACGCTTTCTTACTAAATTTAGGAAGACAAACGAATTGGAACGTTAAAATCTTTTTTTTTTAGGAAAAAAAAACAAAAAAAAATCAAAGTAGATGAAGAAGAATTGGGGAAGGAAGGTGTATTTTGGTCAATTTGATCTTTTGATGATATGGACTTATTGTTATTATATTTGTTCCTGTTTTCTTCTTCTTTTTTCACTTAATCACATTGTTTAGTAAATGTTTGTATTTTTTTTTTTTTTTTTTACCAGTTTTTTTTTTGTTTTTCTCTAGATCGCATTGTTTAGGAAATGATGTTATTGTGTATCAGTTTCTTTGCCATATGTTTTTTCTTTTCCTGACTTTAATGGTCAGTGTATTTATTGATTATTTTTCTCTTAACGCGCTTTGGTCGTTTCAATTTTCGGATAAATGCAAAAACTGCGTAAATCCGTGGTCTATAATCCGGGAAAGATGGCAGTGCGCGTGGGTTTCTTAGTATAGAATGATATCAATCAGGCTTTTAATTGTATAGAAGCAAGAATAAACTAGCTAGTAGTAGGCTAATGTTGTTTTGCTTCTTGGTGTTCTTTCAAAAGAGGCTGAAACAGGTCTGTAAGAATCTCATCCCTCATCACTTTCAGAGTCCATGCTTGCTTTAAGAGAGACTTCCACAAGCCCAAAATGTTAGACTCCATCGCTTCCCTCGCAAACCCATTCACCTTTGAAACATCCTTGGCACACCTCAACTTCTTCAGTACTTGTTCAATACTAGACATATATACTCTCGGCCATCTGCCCAGGTTCCTTTTATTAATTTGAAGAATCATATAAAGGGTGTGCAGATCTCTGATTCCAGCATCTAAATTCTCCCACGTAGTCCTGATCAATTCCCATTGGACTGACTTGCCACCATCTAAATTGATTTGTCTAATATTTATAATTTTTTAATAATTTTTTAAAAAATTAATAGAAATGAGTAATTATTGTGCAAGAAGTCTAGGACATACAAAATTATGATATTTCACAAGCGTTCATGATTTTCTAAATTGGATTTTATATAATTTTCTTTTTTTTTTGTTAAATATTTTCCTTTAAATACGAATAATAATAAATAAATTAAATACCTGTCTTCATCTCAATTGTAAATATGACATGATATGATTTCAAATTTTGTTTAATATTCTATGTTTTAATAATTTCCAAAAACAAAAAACAAATATTGTGACTCTACAGGAGTACAACCGAATCTTCTCAGGTACAACTATGCATGCTCTGAGGTGCTGCAAATCTGATAAAAGTAGTGACAAAATACAGAAGTACTGAAATTCTCTTAAAACTTCAGACATAACAAGACAAAAAATCAAAGTACTTAAAAGAAAAATACCCAATTACTTAAAAACACCAAAGCAGTACGTAGCAAAATACCCAATTTCTTAAAAACACCAAAGCAGACTATTAATTAGTCTCTTCTTGTGCCTCCTCTTGTGCATGATTCGGATCTGGAATCCCGGACTGCAACCACCCATTGATATCAATCCCAGGCTGAAACTTGTTATTAGTCTTCTTTCGACGACGTTCTCCGGTTGATGGAAACCGGGTTTCTTGATTTCTACCCGGTTTACTTGTCTTTTCCGGCGGTAAGACGCACAATTCTTTTATCTCATCGGGAATAGTCCAAGCTGATGCATGCGGGACTGGATAAATGGTTCTGATGTATGCTAATGCCCACGTATTCATGTAGTAATAAGCCGATGATAATTCTTCCATATCGAGACTGTCTGTTCTCCAATCGGACCCCACAAAATTTCGAGCTGCGGCAATCGCATGTACACACGGATACTTGTCTATATCAAAACGCCTGCAAGAACAACTTTTCTTTCGCAAGTCAACAAAATAAGACACACTACCTTCTCCGACTACTCTGTATAGACGTTCGAAACTGTTAAGCTCGGTCACCGGCATCTTTCTCGCAATAGGACAATTGACATGAATTTCGTTCTCCACAGCAGGCACAAGTCCCCTTGCTTCAGAATATCTAGCAGAGTCCTTCATATGTTTGTTAAACCATTCCGAAATTTTTTCCACAATCGCATCAATCTTCTGAATAGTGACCTCCATGGTTAAATTGAATAAATGTCTGCTTGTTCTTCATCGCCTCCTGTAATGACAATAAATTATTAAAACACAATCAGGTTTCACATGTCTCAGTTGTACTTAGTTGTACCATTTGTACAATTTCTGGGTTCCCACAGTTGTTCTCAGTTGTACCATTTGTACAATTTCTGGGTTTCTCAAATCGTGTTCTCAGTTGTACCATTTGTACAATTTCTGGGTTTTTCAAATCGTTAAATTTGATTTCTCAATTTCATTTTCAATTCAACAATACTCAACAGCCCACAATCGAAAAATATCAATGTAGTATTATTAACAACTGAATCTATGATATCCAAAGAAGAAATCAACAAGAAATCAACAATTTCATTTGAGTGAGAGCAAAAGAGATGAGGATTTACTCACGCCGGTGAGAAAGTTAATGGTGCGGTGGGAGCAGATCGGAAACTCGCCGACGCTGACGAAACTGGAGGTCAACTCGCCGGCGAAATCGTAGCGGCACCGGCGCCGATAAAACTCCTTTTTTCTTCCCGTCGTTTTTTTCTACCCGACGAAATCTAATGTTTTTTACTTCCAAATTTATTTTCTGAAAATCAATTATTTCTCAAATTATTCAGTAAGGAGATTTTAGTACTTTCCAAGGCCTGAGTGGCACTTTAATTAAAAAGTGGCAGGCTTGAAAAAAATTTCTGGAATAATGGCAAAATAGAGAAGTACCCCCGCCTCTCTCTCTCTCTCGTCTCGAACCCGTTTCCTCCGATCGGGGAAAAAAAAAAAAAAAACGTAATACCATCCCAGATTTGGTTTGAACCAAACCGAACCAGCTTAATTGAAATTTAAGCAAATTTCATCTAAACCGAGCCAAAATTGATTTGAAAATATTCAAACTGAAAATATCAACGCGTGGCATATTATAATCGTTTTTCTCGTGCACACGAGCTTGTCGTGTTCGACCTTTCAAAGATGAAGAAGCTAAACAACAAAAACCTTCTCCTAACTTTTTCTGATCGTCAATGGCGATCACTACTACAGCTCATATCACTGATGGAATCTCTACCACTAGAGCTTACAGTCTCGATTTTGGCGACTGGAAGTCAACCCAACGACTCACCTCCGTCGCGTATGATCGGCTTACGAATCCGAAATTCGGAATCGGTGGGAGGTTGAAGGCGACGGTGAATCCGTATGCCTTCACGGAGGACGCACGGCCTGAATAACGGAAGAGTTTGACGGATTTTTTGGTGGAAGCTAGAGATTTTGTCAGATCAGACGGCGGAGATGGTGGTCCGCCTCGGTGGTTCTCTCCGTTGGAATGTGGCGCACGTGCTCCTGAATCTCCTCTTCTGCTCTACTTACCTGGTCTGTGCTTTCAATTTAGGGCTGAATATCGACAGTTCGTTTGATTGGTTTCGTTATTCTGATTTAGGTTGAAATCGAATTGTGAAAACTAGTTTTTTCAAAATTGCAGGGATCGATGCTACTGGATTAGGACTCATTCGTCACCATAGGAGGCTTGGAGAGTAAGTATAGTTTGTTTCAATCTTCTTTATTGCCTTAGATAGGCTCTTTATTTTGTAAAGAAGTAGAAATCTAGTGAATATTGTTTGTTTCTCATCTCATAGGATATTTGACATATGGTGCCTTCACTTTCCAGTCAGTGATCGTAGGTGCTTCTTTTTCAGCATTTTCACTTGTCTCATTAGCGTTTTGTAATCTTATGTCGGTGAAACTCTTACTCTTGTGTTCACTTGTTTTCAGATCTTGTGAAGCTCATTGAGAGGACAGTTAGGTCAGAGCACTGCCGTTTCCCAAATAGACCCATTTACATAGTTGGAGAATCTATTGGAGCTTCTCTTGCTCTAGATGTTGCAGCCAGTAACCCTGACATTGATCTTATCTTGATCTTGGCTAATCCAGGTAAAACAAGACTACTCATCTTTTTCTGTATCATTTTTTTCTCTTAATATTTTTTTTGGACATTTATGAAACCAGAGTGTTGCAAGCTCAGAAAAGTGTCATGAGCAATTATACTCTTTCTAAAAGAGTTTTTTTCTTCAATCATGTTAAAAAGGTTTTTTATTCGTTGGCTTGTGCACACCTTATACTCCCTTTTCTTGGGGGGATTTGTAGGTAGATCTCATAGAATGTATGCATCTTATCTTGTGTTTATAATAAACTCTGTTTGATGCAGTCACACGTTTCAACAACTTCATGTTGCAACCTATATTGGGCCTACTGGAAATTTTGCCTGATGGAGTTCCCAGCTTGATAGCAGAGAATTTTGGCTTTAACCAAGGTGAAGTTTCAATCCTTTGTATATCTTCCACGTCTATCGGTGTAAAGCAAAAAAAAAATTAGATGCAAAGACCAAGCCTTAAAAAATTGTCTCAAAAGATGGGTTTCAGTGTCAGGTTTTGCTTAAAAGTCAGGGCTAACTGTGTTTTATTACATAGGTTCTCCGTTGACAGAAATGTTCGAGAATATGCTCAATGAAACTGGTGCCGCGCAGATGGGTAGAGGGCTATTAGGAGACTTCTTCGCAACTTCATCTAATCTGCCTGTAAGACTCTACTTTAGAAAAACAAATGATAGATGCATGTTGTTTGTCCTGCAGATCATAGTGTTAACTAGTAATGTGCTCTTGTTTGTTCTTCATTTTGTTGTTTTGATTTTACTTTCTCTAGTCATTCGCTATATGTCGTGAGATAAACTCACGAAAACGAATTATTCACAGACTTTGATTAGAGTTTTTCCCAAGGACACCCTTCTATGGAAGCTTCAATTGCTTAAGTCTGTTTCAGCGTCTGCTAATTCTCAGATGGACACAGTCAACGCCCAAACACTGATACTTCTGAGGTTCATATTAACTAGTAAACTTCTCTGTTTCGTTACTCTATATAAGTAGAAGTTCAGTGATCTATTTGTTTGTAATGGATTTAGTTAATTGGAAGCTGAGTTGTAGCTTTAATACGCCTGTGTTATTGCAGTGGACGTGATCAATGGTTAACGAACAAGGAAGACATTGAAAGACTCCGTGGTGCATTGCCAAGATGTGAAGTTCGTGAGCTTGAGAATAATGGACAGTTCCTCTTCTTGGTAAGGAGCTCTTTCTCCTGATGCAAGAAGTTTTCCTTGTGTCAGTGAGTCCTATTTATTTAATTCACAAGCAAATCTAGTCTTTACGAGTTTATTTCCAATAGAAAACTTCTTGCATCAGGTTTTGTGCAGAAAACTTTCAGATTATATTTGGTTTAATAACATACAGCTCAACTGATCTGTTTTATGTCGTGTCAGGAGGATGGAGTAGATCTGGTGACTATCATCAAGCATGCATATTATTATCGCCGTGGGAAGTCACTTGATTACATTTCGGATTACATTTTGCCTACCCCATTTGAGTTCAAAGAGTATGAAGAATCACAAAGGTAAAATGACTCACTTTTCACATCAGTATCGGTGTCACTGTGTGTCATACATGTTATCACTTTTAATTGCTGTGTTAAACGATATCTTGACTTAGATCTAGTGAAAATATTTTGTATAGTACTACTTAGTTAGAATAGAATATTTTTGCTTATGCTACCGTAAGTGTATACTGATGTAGTATTCTTTTTTAATTTCTCTGGTGCAGATTGATAAATGCTGTTACCTCCCCAGTCTTTCTCGCAACTCTAAACAATGGTGCAGTAGTAAGATCGCTTGCAGGAATACCTTCAGAGGGACCGGTTCTCTATGTTGGCAATCACATGTTGCTTGGTATGGAGTTGCATGCAATAGCACTTCATTTCTTGAAAGAAAGGAACATTCTGTTGCGAGGACTGGCACATCCATTGATGATTACCAAAAAAATGGGCTCAAAACTCCCTGATATGCAGTTGTACGACTTATTTAGGATAGTAGGCGCGGTTCCTGTCTCGGGTATGAATTTCTACAAACTACTTCGTTCAAACGCTCACGTGGCTTTGTATCCTGGAGGTGTCCGTGAAGCTTTGCACAGAAAGGTCATGATGTATTTTCTATATTCGCCTTCAATTTAATTTTTGAGGCTTTATATCTAAAGACACATTTTACAGGGTGAAGAATACAAGTTGTTTTGGCCAGAACATTCAGAGTTTGTAAGGACCGCATCTAGATTTGGAGCAAAAATCATTCCTTTTGGCGTTGTTGGAGAAGATGACCTCTGTGAAGTAAGCAAAAATCTGTTTTCCGTTCTTGTTTCAACACCTGCATTCTTAAAACTCTTTTTGTTTCAATCGGTTTTTGAGCAACTCCTTTGAGCAATTTGAATGATTCGCAGATGGTCATGGATTACATTGACCAAATGCATTCTTAAAACTCTTTTTGTTTCAATCGGGTTTGGACTAACTTCTCTGTACAATGGAACGATTCTCAGATGGTTTTAGATTACAATTATCAAATGAAGATCCCTTTCTTCACCATAATATTTATTTAATTTCGAGTGTGGTATTTTATCATCCCACTATTGTTGTGCAGGCAGTATTCCAGGATAAAGATGTTATTGGATCCGACGATGAGGGAGCTCCAGGGTCAGTTTTTGTTCATTGTCTATGCTCTGTTTTTTGTAGCATGGTTGCATTTTTGCTTCCTTATGATTTCTCTCAAATTAATTATCAAAGTGGCAGCTTTATCTTCTTTTCTGGAGCTGTTCAATGCCTTTTCTATTTTTGTTTCATTTGCTACTTCAGATTGTTATCATAGAATTTAAATGATTCTCATGAGGGGAAAACTCGAGTTGACTAAATAATTAAAAAAAGCTTTGCGTTTTGGTACTTGAATGTGTAAACCAAGCTATGTAACCATGTTTTACAAGTTCCATGACATCCATATCTTGATTTTTTGTTTGTTCTTCAATTAGATTGTGAATTAGACAGCGACTTTGTGAGTCTTATCTTTCTTGGACGTGGCCCTTTGGTGTATAATTTGAATGACACGTCGCCAATCCAAAGTTTTACTTATGGAAGATTTTCTATTTGTTGATAGTGCTGATCACAATGCGTATCTGGATGCGGCAACACCCGGGATAAAGGATGCAATGGTAGGAGTTTCTGAAGCCATGCCCAGGGATGCAGAGCAGGTACGTACCATCAGAGACATAATAACGAGGCACAGTGCTTAATTCTATATAGTGTTCCTGTGGCTGAGTGTAGTTTGCAATTACAGACGCCAAATTTCCAATTTTTATTTACAGACTTATTGGTTTAATTTTCTGGTAAGACTATTGGATACTGTTATTATCATTATTTCTTATAAATATCTCTTTTTGATAGGCTGAAGATCTTGCTATGAATAATGAGTTCATCGAAGATGCTCAAGCTCCTCAAACTCCTGGATTAGTTGAGGTGCCAAACTCGTCTAGTGTCAGAGAGCAGCTGGCATGCGATGATCACATGGAGGTAGAGGATCTGAATGCAGAAGAAGGCAGGAAGGCCTCTGGGGATCTGGATGCTACTGAGCTGCACAAACGTGGGGAAGACCTCTCTTCTGAATATAATGCCCCAGAATCAGTAGATACTCCCGTGGAGGTAGATAAGTCACAGATAGATGAAAATGTCAACACACAAAATGAGCCGGAGGAGGAGAGGGCAGAGCATGTACATGTTACATCTCCATGCTGTTCTCACATCACCACCGAGATGGAGGATCCTGGTCAAGTAATGACTGAGGCAGGAACCAATGTTAATAATGTTGTAGCTGATAAGTCCGATGCTGTCCCTCCACTTGAATCCCCTGGAGAAGAGAACCGAGGTTTGTTGGCAAATAAAATGCAAACCTAATGAGATGTCTTAGTGCCTGCCTTATTCTTATAATTTTTGTTGTTTTTGCCAGATCATTTTGCTATTGCCACTGAGGTAAATCAGGAAACAGATTCCAGTTTACAAGGAGATGGGCAAGTGTACAGTAGACCAGATGAGCAGCTGAATAATGCGCCTGCAACTGATGAACAGTTGGGAAATTTGACTGGATTTACTGATTGTGATTTGCCTGCACCTGAGAAGGTTTTAGCTGCACCTAACAGACTGGTGGATGGAAATGATTCCATCTACGCCAGATAAAGAAGACCCTGGCACATGTAACGATGATGCGGGAAATAATAACATTACTGGGGAAAAACGCACTTTTACTCTCTGTTGAGTCAGTTGGAAAAAAATATGAATAATAAATGAATAAAACCAAATGTAATCGGCTATTGGTTTTGAAATCTCATAGCTAGACTCAAGTTGGTGAATTATTTTTAGCAGCATTGTAGACATATTTTTCCTGTCAGTTAACTTATTTGTTTTGAAATAAAATCCAGCAATTTAATCCACTAATTATCAATAATGGCTGAAATCGAAGTAACTTAATTTTAGGTTAAACAAAAACTAGCACCAATTATTGTATTTCTCCCGATAAGACCCGGTTCACGTTAACCAGATAAAAACTCCACCAACATCCGGTTTAGCTAATCAATGTGCCTTATTTGGTTAAACCAGCAACTGATCAAGAATTGGAATAAGTGACGGATAAAGACATGCTTCAACTTCAAAATCACCAATAATTTTGCCACACCCCAACATGTTTTTAGCCGAGTTAGAAATCAAAACCCGTAAATGTTTCTCTTGGTCGAGTACTCTAGTTTTACCTAGTTCTTTTTGTTAATATATACTAGTTACTGACGGCCTGGGATGTAATCTTGATCATCGTTTCCTTCATCTTCACTTTCCCCATCTTCTCTCTGTTTAAAGCTCATGAGCTTCTGCAAGAAAAAAACAACAGAATTATCACAACCTGTTTCGTTAAACACCATATGTATAATAAACCATAAATTCCTTACTGCTTCGGTATGCAGTCGTCGCCTCTTTGGTGGCTGCATGTCAAGATCAGGCTGAGGAGGCTGTGGTGGTGGTGGTTGAGCCTGTGGTTGTGGTTGAGGCGGTGGTGGTGGTAGTTGAGGCTGTGGTGGTGGTGGTTGAGCCTGTGGTTGTGGTTGAGGCGGTGGTGGTGGTAGTTGAGGCTGTGGTGGTGGTGGTTGAGCCTGTGGTTGTGGTTGAGGCGGTGGTGGTGGTAGTTGAGGCTGTGGTGGTGGTGGTTGAGCCTGTGGTTGTGGTTGAGGCGGTGGTGGTGGTAGTTGAGGCTGAATGTTCCCCTCATCTTCTCCGAGATCGCCCTACATTAAAATACAAAATACAATCAATCGTAATGTTAACCCAAACCTGTAAAAGAATCCTACACCACAATACAATCAATCGTTCTTTAAACAAAAATGTAACCTGAAGGAGATTCAAAACTTCATCTTCGAGATTGTTATCCTGAAGGAGATTGATAACTTCATCTTCAGCCCCTGCTGGTAAATCTGGGAACTCATACCCAAGACCATCCGGAAGCCTATACAAAGAACCGTTGTTTCTGTCCACTTCTCTTATAAGAAGAGTACGTAGTGTCGCTAATCGAGAACGGCAACCCTGGAAATCGGCCCCTGCAAATGCAGCCCTAATGGATTCAACGACTCCATGAAACTCAATGTCATGAGCGTTCATGGTTCGACGTCTAGGTCAGAAGGTCAAGGCGAAGTCTCGATGATGATAAAGGTCTAGGGTTTTGGTTCTCGCATATCTCTTTCTTGGACCCTGGTGCGTCGTTTTAAGCCCAAATGTTTTTGTTTTTGTTTAAGCCCAAGTTATATCTCTCGCCTTATCTGTAAAGGTTATAAAAAAACAGTGAACTAAAATCAATATAGTGATTTAGTACTTTGTTTTCTTCTCAATTTTCTCATCTCAAACTCTTGTTCCTTTTATTTCGCCCATCTCAACTCTATATGCAGCAATGATCACGCCAGCTTGATACTTGTTTCCGATCGTCTCATAGGTGGAGATCAGTCCGTTTAGCGCTCAACGTTCGTTATGCATGTCTCATATGGAAGGTAATTTGTGCAGGTTTGATCTGTGCCTTTGGTATAAAGATGTACCCAAATCTCAGAAGAAATTCAAATATTACATTGCGAGACTGAAAGGAAAGTCAGTAATCCGTAACTCTGGAGCAATTACTTCGTTCTTGACAAGAGATGCTATCAAGAAGATTACTTTAGCGCTTGGACTAAATAGTTCCTTTTTGCAGAGGGTTCTAAATAGCTCCTGGTTAGTGAAACGCTTTGTGTGTATCTTTGTTTCTGAGTTTACATCTTTATTCTAACTGTTCTATCTTTTTCAGGCTAGTTTAATAGAGAACGCTCCAAATGTTAGGGCCAAAGCTTTGCGAGCAGTAAGTGAGCAAAGTGTTATGTTTGTTTGTGCATAAAGTCAGAATACAGTTCTCATATTCTAGCGATGATAATACTTTCTGTCATTGGCCATGACAGGTTAGTCGTATCATTGTTGAAGCTGGTCCAGAGGTACTATGTGATAAGCGTGTTCAGTTGGCTGTTGAAGGAAGGTTTGTGATTCTGCAATATCTGTTAGAGAAGCAGTACTGGAACTTGTTGGTAGGCATATTGCATCACATCCTGATGTTGGTATACAAATAAATTGACCTTTCCCTGTATCATTATTGTTATATCACATTCCCCACTATTGCTCTCTCTTTGCTGACCCATGGGATTGTTGTGCAGTACTTTGAGAAGGTCGCTGAGAGGATTAAGGATACCGGAGTGAGTGTTCGAAAACGAGCCATCAAGATAATACGTGACATGTGTACTTCAAGTCCCAACTTCTCTGAATTAACAAGTGCATGAGCTGGGATATTATCTCGTATCAGTGATGATGAGTCTAGCGTTCAGGTAATTTTGTAGTCAGTATGCATTGTCCTCATTTTTTAGTGTGAGATTACGCTTAAATACAATATCTATAATAGATATTTGTTCATCCGCAGGATCTTGTGTGCAAAACATTCTGTGAATTTTGGTTTAAGGAACCTCCAGGGCATCATACTCGGTTTGCTTGCTAGCTCCATTCCAGTGGAACTGGGAAAGAAAACCAAGCTAATGGTTGGGTTGTTTAAGCAGGAGCTTCTTGTAACAAGTATTAAGGCCCTGGATTTTTTTCCTCAAGCAGCTAAAGCTGCTGATATTAACCCAGTTGCTCTTGCATCAGTACGCAGGCGCTGCGAGCTGATGTGCATGTGCTTACTGGAAAAAAATATTACAGGTAAACATTAATGCTTCGTGTCTGTGCATTGATGGGTTGGTCGAGAACCAATTATAAAATCTTTTATTCACTCAGGTAGAAGAAATGAGCCGTGAAGAAGGAGAGGTGCAAGTACTTCCTTATGTGCTTGTTTTGCAGGCTTTCTGTCTCGTGGATCCTGGCCTGTGTACACCGGCTTCAGACCCTACTAAGTTTGTCATCACCCTACAGCCATATCTGAAGAGTCAGGTTATATATGGTCAAGATTCTCTTAAGCTTTGTGAAGGAATGATTCTGTTAAGAGCTTATCTATGCTTGTTTTCTTTGAAAAATAGTAATAGTTCAGAGAAGAAATCAACTGTATGAAGGTCTGTGCACAATAGGATCTCAAACTTTAAGTGTGGCTAACTTGCCTTTCGTCCTGTACTTGTTGCAGGTTGATAGTAGAATAGGAGCACAGTTACTAGAGAGTATTATCTTCATTATCGATTCTGTCCTACCCTTGATCCGCAAGCTGCCTCAAAGTGTCACAGAAGATCTGGAACAAGATCTAAAGCATTTGATTCTTCGGCATTCGTTTCTAACCGTTGTTCATGCTTGCGTTAGGTACCCTCTATTTTTCAACTACCATCACTCCTGGCTCTATACATTGTCTTAGCTTTCACATACGTTCATTGTTTTTGGGACGATTTCATGTCTTCATGGAAGATGCAGTCGAGAAACATCACTCATCTTTTCTAGGAGACTACCTTCTATTTGATTAGTACTTAGCCTTCGAATTCTCAGGTGTCTCTGTTCTGTGAGTAAATTGGCGGGAAAAGGTGTTAGCATAGTTGAGCACCTTCTTCAGTTCTTTTTTAAGCGGCCGGAGGCCCAAGGTTCCGATAACACGCAGGTGGGTTGACGTTGAAAAGATCATGCATCAGGAATTTTTCATGTTTAAGCACAATTAAGGTCTTTGAGTCATGTTTCATGCACATGATATTACAAGTCGGGTATCGGTGGGTCGGTTTATTGTAGTATTGTGGCTTGCCTTTGTGAGTGTAAAGTTGGTTGCATCATTACCTAAACTGGGGTTTGTTCCTATTCTCGTTGGACTGTATTTTGTTTAACTTTAAGTAGTTGCAAGATCAGTATTCTCTACTAACACTGCTTTTCATTGCGGTCTACTGCCCCCTGAGAGTAATGTTCAGTGTTCACATATATCTCACTCTGAGTTAGTGTTGTCTGAGTTGAAATAACTGTTACTCTTTACAGGATGAGTCCAGCAACAGATTAATTTGAAGCTTAACGGTGAAAATATTCTGTCTATTTCAGATTGCTGGGCGGTCCCTTTTTTGTCTTGGCTTGCTTATTCGCCATGGAAACTCTTTTATTAGCACCTCAGATGGCAAGAATTTCAATCTCTCTGGCTGTCTCAGTTTATTTAAACGACATCTCCAAACGGAAGATTTTGCTTTGAAAGTCAGGTCTCTGCAGGTATGGTCCATACAGTGCTAGTCTGTTACACATTCTCGATATTGCGTTGTGATGGTAACGGTGACCCCAAACTTCCTGTAGGCTTTAGGATTCATCCTAATTGCGCGACCTGAGTAAGGTGGTTAACCCAATTGAGCAAGGTGGCCATACTGTATCTGACACATACATTTGCGGAGGCATTGTGCAGTTGTATTGGGATAAGATATTAGGTAGATGCTTGGACTTTGATGATCAAATTCGACAGACTGCTCTCAAGGTTTGCCTTTTATTCCCAATAATAATCTTTGCTTCTGTCTCTTTGCTCTTGGCTGAATCAATGAGAGGGTATTCTGTTTCACAGATAGTGGAAGTTGTACTACGTCAAGGTCTAGTTCATCCTATTACGTGTGTTCCTTATTTAATTGCCCTCGAGACAGATCCTCAAGAGGCCAACCAAAAGCTGGCGCATCATTTACTAATGAATATGCATGAGAAGTAATCCTCTGATTGGATTTCACAAAATTTTACATGATTCGCTGATCAAGAATCAGGGCACTAACAGTCTTCGACATTTTTATCAGGTATCCGGCTTTTTTTGAGAGCCGTCTCGGTGACGGGCTTCAAATATCATTCATCTTCATGCAGTCCATCAGCCGGGTTACTTCAGAACCAAATCAAAGTCTTCAGCAAAAGGGTTCGACAAACATGTCGGGAAAAGATGATCATACTAGTAGTACTCTCACACAAGCTAGACTTGGAGTCTCTAGGATCTATAAGCTAATCCGTGGAAACCGAGTTTCCCGAAACAAATTTATGACTTCGATTGTTCGCAAGTTTGATAATCCAACCTGGAGTGGCTCAGTAATATCCTTTCTGAAGTGAGTATTTGCTGCCACGATAACTTCAGTCTCTCTGTGGTAAATAAACACTAACGTTACTGTTTATCTTTATAGGTATTGCACTGAAACCCTTGCTTTACTTCCATTCACATCACCAGATGAGCCGCTCTATCTTGTATATTCCATAAATCGAGTTATGCAAATCCGGGCTGGTGCAATTGAATCAAATTTGAAGGCTTTGTTACATAAAGATTCCGCAAAGACTCAGCACGGAAATGGAACATACCAACAAGATCAGATTCCCGGACATATGCACATGATGGATCTAAATACAAGAATCCAAGAAGAACCAACGCATTGGAATTCCTGGAGCCATCCAACTCCAATTGACCTCAATGGAGCAGTATACCAAGATCCAAGGGATCAGTTCACTTCATATCAAGTCCATGATGGGAAAGCAAACGTGCACAAGATGACCTCATCTGATCCTCCTGAATTATCCACCGATGATCTGCACAAATGTGACTAATGAATTTGGAAAGACAAACAATTATAGTTCTTATAGAACAATTACAAAAAAATTGTTTCACTATACTTCTAAGTTATAACTACTTGAAACAGTTGAAATAAAATAAGTTCTTTCTACCAGTTTTAACATATTCTAGAAATCAAGATAAGCATACTAACAAAAAAAACTAGGTGAAACCAGAGTACTCGACCAAGAGAAACATATACGGGTTTCGACTAATGGGCCGAGAAGTTTCTAACTGGGCTAAAAATACGTTGGGGTCTTAATATTTGAATAGGCTGAAAAAAGCCCAACATAGGCAAAACTAGAAAAATATAAAGATCGCGTTTTATTTGTGTACTGCCAATTTCTATTTCGTTTTCGACCACGGGAGAAAAAAAGAAGTTGCTAGGGTTCTTCAGCGATTGTCTGTCTACATCGACGACGACGAGGTTTGTGCTTCGTTCCTTTCTTTTTTTTTGTTTAATTTGTAATCTTTTTCCTCTGAGATGTTTATCCATAGACGTTTTGATGTGACGTCGATTCATTTGGATTGAACGATATACTTATGATATAGTTTATCACCGTCTTGGTCTAGTTTAGGGCTCTGTTGCTCTGTTGATAGAATCAAGTGCGTTTTTGACGAATCCGACGAGTATCTTTTGTTTCTAAGTTGACCAATTTCGAAATTTTCATTTGATTTAGTATCCTTAATTTGTTTTGATGATAGATAGATACAATCTAGCTGTAGGGTGAATCTATTGCCTTTCTTATGTTTCCCGCAACATTTTGATAAATTTTCATTTGATTTTAATTTTTCGAATTGTTTTCTCTGTGTTTTGTTTGATATTGGAAAGCCCTCAGAGATGGAATCTGAATTGATGATCTGTGGTATGCGTCGTATCCGTCCACTGGAGGGAACGTTCAGATATTATCCATATGCTACAGGGTCAGTGGTGTTAACTTTGAGAGTGTT
>CM022178.2:16780285-17015650 GCA_011420285.2 Erysimum cheiranthoides | reverse complement strand
ATTATAATCGTTTTTAAGAGAAAAATGCGAGAACCAAAATCCAATTTTTTCTCTCTCTCTCTCTCTTAAATTTTTTTTATCAAGTGTTTCTTCCCCTAAGCTACGAAGCGAGAACAGACATGGATCGTGTGAATGAGATTTTGGATCGACTCAAGGATGACTATACTCTTGGCGATTTGTATAACTGTTTCCAATTGATAGGAATCCTGGAGGTAAAGTTTCATTTCATTTAGTTTCATACATTTGAATCAGTTTGTTTGTTCTTAAGATTTAGGGTTTTAAGTTAACATTTTGTTTGAAGATAGGATTCTTTTACAGAAGATTTAGGGTTTTTAGGTTCTCTTTAGACAAGATTCTCGTAATTCACTTCAACGATTGATTGTATTTTGTATTTTAATGTAGGGTGTTTTCGGAGAAGATGAGGGGAACATTCAGCCTCAACCACACAACCACCGCCACACCTCAACCACAACCACCACCACCACAGCCTCAACTACCCCACCACCAGCCTCACCAAACACGGCTCAACCACCACCACCACAGCCTCAACTACACCCACCACCGCCTCAACCACAACCACAGGCTCAACCACCACCACCACAGCCTCAACTACCACCACCACCGCCTCAACCACAACCACAGGCTCAACCACCACCACCACAGCCTCAACTACCACCACCACCCGCCTCAACCACAACCACAGGCTCAACCACCACCACCACAGCCTCCTCAGCCTGATCTTGACATGCAGCCACCAAAGAGGCGACGACTGCATACCGAAGCAGTAAGGAATTTATGGTTTATTATACATATGGTGTTTAACGAAACAGGTTGTGATAATTCTGTTGTTTTTTTCTTGCAGAAGCTCATGAGCTTTAAACAGAGAGAAGATGGGGAAAGTGAAGATGAAGGAAACGATGATCAAGATTACATCCCAGGCCGTCAGTAACTAGTATATATTAACAAAAAGAACTAGGTAAAACTAGAGTACTCGACCAAGAGAAACATTTACGGGTTTTGATTTCTAACTCGGCTAAAAACATGTTGGGGTGTGGCAAAATTATTGGTGATTTTGAAGTTGAAGCATGTCTTTATCCGTCACTTATTCCAATTCTTGATCAGTTGCTGGTTTAACCAAATAAGGCACATTGATTAGCTAAACCGGATGTTGGTGGAGTTTTTATCTGGTTAACGTGAACCGGGTCTTATCGGGAGAAATACAATAATTGGTGCTAGTTTTTGTTTAACCTAAAATTAAGTTACTTCGATTTCAGCCATTATTGATAATTAGTGGATTAAATTGCTGGATTTTATTTCAAAACAAATAAGTTAACTGACAGGAAAAATATGTCTACAATGCTGCTAAAAATAATTCACCAACTTGAGTCTAGCTATGAGATTTCAAAACCAATAGCCGATTACATTTGGTTTTA
This sequence comes from Erysimum cheiranthoides, assembly GCA_011420285.2. Taxonomy (NCBI): domain Eukaryota; kingdom Viridiplantae; phylum Streptophyta; class Magnoliopsida; order Brassicales; family Brassicaceae; genus Erysimum; species Erysimum cheiranthoides. Next base: position 17,014,217 of record CM022178.2, on the reverse strand, counting down.
TTCATTTATTATTCATATTTTTTTCCAACTGACTCAACAGAGAGTAAAAGTGCGTTTTTCCCCAGTAATGTTATTATTTCCCGCATCATCGTTACATGTGCCAGGGTCTTCTTTATCTGGCGTAGATGGAATCATTTCCATCCACCAGTCTGTTAGGTGCAGCTAAAACCTTCTCAGGTGCAGGCAAATCACAATCAGTAAATCCAGTCAAATTTCCCAACTGTTCATCAGTTGCAGGCGCATTATTCAGCTGCTCATCTGGTCTACTGTACACTTGCCCATCTCCTTGTAAACTGGAATCTGTTTCCTGATTTACCTCAGTGGCAATAGCAAAATGATCTGGCAAAAACAACAAAAATTATAAGAATAAGGCAGGCACTAAGACATCTCATTAGGTTTGCATTTTATTTGCCAACAAACCTCGGTTCTCTTCTCCAGGGGATTCAAGTGGAGGGACAGCATCGGACTTATCAGCTACAACATTATTAACATTGGTTCCTGCCTCAGTCATTACTTGACCAGGATCCTCCATCTCGGTGGTGATGTGAGAACAGCATGGAGATGTAACATGTACATGCTCTGCCCTCTCCTCCTCCGGCTCATTTTGTGTGTTGACATTTTCATCTATCTGTGACTTATCTACCTCCACGGGAGTATCTACTGATTCTGGGGCATTATATTCAGAAGAGAGGTCTTCCCCACGTTTGTGCAGCTCAGTAGCATCCAGATCCCCAGAGGCCTTCCTGCCTTCTTCTGCATTCAGATCCTCTACCTCCATGTGATCATCGCATGCCAGCTGCTCTCTGACACTAGACGAGTTTGGCACCTCAACTAATCCAGGAGTTTGAGGAGCTTGAGCATCTTCGATGAACTCATTATTCATAGCAAGATCTTCAGCCTATCAAAAAGAGATATTTATAAGAAATAATGATAATAACAGTATCCAATAGTCTTACCAGAAAATTAAACCAATAAGTCTGTAAATAAAAATTGGAAATTTGGCGTCTGTAATTGCAAACTACACTCAGCCACAGGAACACTATATAGAATTAAGCACTGTGCCTCGTTATTATGTCTCTGATGGTACGTACCTGCTCTGCATCCCTGGGCATGGCTTCAGAAACTCCTACCATTGCATCCTTTATCCCGGGTGTTGCCGCATCCAGATACGCATTGTGATCAGCACTATCAACAAATAGAAAATCTTCCATAAGTAAAACTTTGGATTGGCGACGTGTCATTCAAATTATACACCAAAGGGCCACGTCCAAGAAAGATAAGACTCACAAAGTCGCTGTCTAATTCACAATCTAATTGAAGAACAAACAAAAAATCAAGATATGGATGTCATGGAACTTGTAAAACATGGTTACATAGCTTGGTTTACACATTCAAGTACCAAAACGCAAAGCTTTTTTTAATTATTTAGTCAACTCGAGTTTTCCCCTCATGAGAATCATTTAAATTCTATGATAACAATCTGAAGTAGCAAATGAAACAAAAATAGAAAAGGCATTGAACAGCTCCAGAAAAGAAGATAAAGCTGCCACTTTGATAATTAATTTGAGAGAAATCATAAGGAAGCAAAAATGCAACCATGCTACAAAAAACAGAGCATAGACAATGAACAAAAACTGACCCTGGAGCTCCCTCATCGTCGGATCCAATAACATCTTTATCCTGGAATACTGCCTGCACAACAATAGTGGGATGATAAAATACCACACTCGAAATTAAATAAATATTATGGTGAAGAAAGGGATCTTCATTTGATAATTGTAATCTAAAACCATCTGAGAATCGTTCCATTGTACAGAGAAGTTAGTCCAAACCCGATTGAAACAAAAAGAGTTTTAAGAATGCATTTGGTCAATGTAATCCATGACCATCTGCGAATCATTCAAATTGCTCAAAGGAGTTGCTCAAAAACCGATTGAAACAAAAGAGTTTTAAGAATGCAGGTGTTGAAACAAGAACGGAAAACAGATTTTTGCTTACTTCACAGAGGTCATCTTCTCCAACAACGCCAAAAGGAATGATTTTTGCTCCAAATCTAGATGCGGTCCTTACAAACTCTGAATGTTCTGGCCAAAACAACTTGTATTCTTCACCCTGTAAAATGTGTCTTTAGATATAAAGCCTCAAAAATTAAATTGAAGGCGAATATAGAAAATACATCATGACCTTTCTGTGCAAAGCTTCACGGACACCTCCAGGATACAAAGCCACGTGAGCGTTTGAACGAAGTAGTTTGTAGAAATTCATACCCGAGACAGGAACCGCGCCTACTATCCTAAATAAGTCGTACAACTGCATATCAGGGAGTTTTGAGCCCATTTTTTTGGTAATCATCAATGGATGTGCCAGTCCTCGCAACAGAATGTTCCTTTCTTTCAAGAAATGAAGTGCTATTGCATGCAACTCCATACCAAGCAACATGTGATTGCCAACATAGAGAACCGGTCCCTCTGAAGGTATTCCTGCAAGCGATCTTACTACTGCACCATTGTTTAGAGTTGCGAGAAAGACTGGGGAGGTAACAGCATTTATCAATCTGCACCAGAGAAATTAAAAAAGAATACTACATCAGTATACACTTACGGTAGCATAAGCAAAAATATTCTATTCTAACTAAGTAGTACTATACAAAATATTTTCACTGGATCTAAGTCAAGATATCGTTTAACACAGCAATTAAAAGTGATAACATGTATGACACACAGTGACACCGATACTGATGTGAAAAGTGAGTCATTTTACCTTTGTGATTCTTCATACTCTTTGAACTCAAATGGGGTAGGCAAAATGTAATCCGAAATGTAATCAAGTGACTTCCCACGGCGATAATAATATGCATGCTTGATGATAGTCACCAGATCTACTCCATCCTCCTGACACGACATAAAACAGATCAGTTGAGCTGTATGTTATTAAACCAAATATAATCTGAAAGTTTTCTGCACAAAACCTGATGCAAGAAGTTTTCTATTGGAAATAAACTCGTAAAGACTAGATTTGCTTGTGAATTAAATAAATAGGACTCACTGACACAAGGAAAACTTCTTGCATCAGGAGAAAGAGCTCCTTACCAAGAAGAGGAACTGTCCATTATTCTCAAGCTCACGAACTTCACATCTTGGCAATGCACCACGGAGTCTTTCAATGTCTTCCTTGTTCGTTAACCATTGATCACGTCCACTGCAATAACACAGGCGTATTAAAGCTACAACTCAGCTTCCAATTAACTAAATCCATTACAAACAAATAGATCACTGAACTTCTACTTATATAGAGTAACGAAACAGAGAAGTTTACTAGTTAATATGAACCTCAGAAGTATCAGTGTTTGGGCGTTGACTGTGTCCATCTGAGAATTAGCAGACGCTGAAACAGACTTAAGCAATTGAAGCTTCCATAGAAGGGTGTCCTTGGGAAAAACTCTAATCAAAGTCTGTGAATAATTCGTTTTCGTGAGTTTATCTCACGACATATAGCGAATGACTAGAGAAAGTAAAATCAAAACAACAAAATGAAGAACAAACAAGAGCACATTACTAGTTAACACTATGATCTGCAGGACAAACAACATGCATCTATCATTTGTTTTTCTAAAGTAGAGTCTTACAGGCAGATTAGATGAAGTTGCGAAGAAGTCTCCTAATAGCCCTCTACCCATCTGCGCGGCACCAGTTTCATTGAGCATATTCTCGAACATTTCTGTCAACGGAGAACCTATGTAATAAAACACAGTTAGCCCTGACTTTTAAGCAAAACCTGACACTGAAACCCATCTTTTGAGACAATTTTATAAGGCTTGGTCTTTGCATCTAATTTTTTTTTTGCTTTACACCGATAGACGTGGAAGATATACAAAGGATTGAAACTTCACCTTGGTTAAAGCCAAAATTCTCTGCTATCAAGCTGGGAACTCCATCAGGCAAAATTTCCAGTAGGCCCAATATAGGTTGCAACATGAAGTTGTTGAAACGTGTGACTGCATCAAACAGAGTTTATTATAAACACAAGATAAGATGCATACATTCTATGAGATCTACCTACAAATCCCCCAAGAAAAGGGAGTATAAGGTGTGCACAAGCCAACGAATAAAAAACCTTTTTAACATGATTGAAGAAAAAAACTCTGTTAGAAAGAGTATAATTGCTCATGACACTTTTCTGAGCTTGCAACACTCTGGTTTCATAAATGTCCAAAAAAAATATTAAGAGAAAAAAATGATACAGAAAAAGATGAGTAGTCTTGTTTTACCTGGATTAGCCAAGATCAAGATAAGATCAATGTCAGGGTTACTGGCTGCAACATCTAGAGCAAGAGAAGCTCCAATAGATTCTCCAACTATGTAATGGGTCTATTTGGGAAACGGCAGTGCTCTGACCTAACTGTCCTCTCAATGAGCTTCACAAGATCTGAAAACAAGTGAACACAAGAGTAAGAGTTTCACCGACATAAGATTACAAAACGCTAATGAGACAAGTGAAAATGCTGAAAAAGAAGCACCTACGATCACTGACTGGAAAGTGAAGGCACCATATGTCAAATATCCTATGAGATGAGAAACAAACAATATTCACTAGATTTCTACTTCTTTACAAAATAAAGAGCCTATCTAAGGCAATAAAGAAGATTGAAACAAACTATACTTACTCTCCAAGCCTCCTATGGTGACGAATGAGTCCTAATCCAGTAGCATCGATCCCTGCAATTTTGAAAAAACTAGTTTTCACAATTCGATTTCAACCTAAATCAGAATAACGAAACCAATCAAACGAACTGTCGATATTCAGCCCTAACTTGAAAGCACACACCAGGTAAGTAGAGAAGAAGAGGAGAGTCTGGAGCACGTGCGCCACATTCCAACGGAGAGAACCACCGAGGCGGACCACCATCTCCGCCGTCTAATCTGACAAAATCTCTAGCTTCCACCAAAAAATCCGTCAAACTCTTCCGTTATTCAGGCCGTGCGTCCTCCGTGGACAGAGGATCTCCTGGCTTCAATGGTTCCGTTGGAGAATACGCCTGAGATATTTTTTTCCAGACACAATCATGTTTTCATAAACAAACTTAAAGAATAACGAAAAATAGGTGGAAAGAAAGAATCCTACTTGGCACCGGTCATCATTTAAGCTGTAGGTGACTTTTAAGTATCTCTTTAGCTTCAAAAGAAGTTGTATAGCTATAGCTGCTAAGCAATCAACCTGAAATAGTACATAAAAGAGAAAGACTGGCATAAGAAGCAAACGCTATATATAAACGCAACCATGATTTAAAGAGTGCTCAATTTTGATAAATCATATGTGAAAAACTGAACCGATCTGCCCAAACCAAACCCAAAAAGCCAAATAAAATTCAAATATATTAAAAGCCAAACAAACCAAACCCAAAACTGACCGAAGTGAAACCAAAATGTACCAACCCTCATCTACGCAAGACAGGTTTTCATTAGTTATCTTCCAAAACCGAAAAAGGGAAAATTTCAAACAAAAAGAAACCCAAATTTAACACCCTAAGCATCACAGGAGAAAAAGGTATGAAGCCTACCTGAATTTTGTGCAGATCATCGGTGGATAATTCAGGAGGATCAGATGAGGTCATCTTGTGCACGTTTGCTTTCCCATCATGGACTTGATATGAAGTGAACTGATCCCTTGGATCTTGGTATACTGCTCCATTGAGGTCAATTGGAGTTGGATGGCTCCAGGAATTCCAATGCGTTGGTTCTTCTTGGATTCTTGTATTTAGATCCATCATGTGCATATGTCCGGGAATCTGATCTTGTTGGTATGTTCCATTTCCGTGCTGAGTCTTTGCGGAATCTTTATGTAACAAAGCCTTCAAATTTGATTCAATTGCACCAGCCCGGATTTGCATAACTCGATTTATGGAATATACAAGATAGAGCGGCTCATCTGGTGATGTGAATGGAAGTAAAGCAAGGGTTTCAGTGCAATACCTATAAAGATAAACAGTAACGTTAGTGTTTATTTACCACAGAGAGACTGAAGTTATCGTGGCAGCAAATACTCACTTCAGAAAGGATATTACTGAGCCACTCCAGGTTGGATTATCAAACTTGCGAACAATCGAAGTCATAAATTTGTTTCGGGAAACTCGGTTTCCACGGATTAGCTTATAGATCCTAGAGACTCCAAGTCTAGCTTGTGTGAGAGTACTACTAGTATGATCATCTTTTCCCGACATGTTTGTCGAACCCTTTTGCTGAAGACTTTGATTTGGTTCTGAAGTAACCCGGCTGATGGACTGCATGAAGATGAATGATATTTGAAGCCCGTCACCGAGACGGCTCTCAAAAAAAGCCGGATACCTGATAAAAATGTCGAAGACTGTTAGTGCCCTGATTCTTGATCAGCGAATCATGTAAAATTTTGTGAAATCCAATCAGAGGATTACTTCTCATGCATATTCATTAGTAAATGATGCGCCAGCTTTTGGTTGGCCTCTTGAGGATCTGTCTCGAGGGCAATTAAATAAGGAACACACGTAATAGGATGAACTAGACCTTGACGTAGTACAACTTCCACTATCTGTGAAACAGAATACCCTCTCATTGATTCAGCCAAGAGCAAAGAGACAGAAGCAAAGATTATTATTGGGAATAAAAGGCAAACCTTGAGAGCAGTCTGTCGAATTTGATCATCAAAGTCCAAGCATCTACCTAATATCTTATCCCAATACAACTGCACAATGCCTCCGCAAATGTATGTGTCAGATACAGTATGGCCACCTTGCTCAATTGGGTTAACCACCTTACTCAGGTCGCGCAATTAGGATGAATCCTAAAGCCTACAGGAAGTTTGGGGTCACCGTTACCATCACAACGCAATATCGAGAATGTGTAACAGACTAGCACTGTATGGACCATACCTGCAGAGACCTGACTTTCAAAGCAAAATCTTCCGTTTGGAGATGTCGTTTAAATAAACTGAGACAGCCAGAGAGATTGAAATTCTTGCCATCTGAGGTGCTAATAAAAGAGTTTCCATGGCGAATAAGCAAGCCAAGACAAAAAAGGGACCGCCCAGCAATCTGAAATAGACAGAATATTTTCACCGTTAAGCTTCAAATTAATCTGTTGCTGGACTCATCCTGTAAAGAGTAACAGTTATTTCAACTCAGACAACACTAACTCAGAGTGAGATATATGTGAACACTGAACATTACTCTCAGGGGGCAGTAGACCGCAATGAAAAGCAGTGTTAGTAGAGAATACTGATCTTGCAACTACTTAAAGTTAAACAAAATACAGTCCAACGAGAATAGGAACAAACCCCAGTTTAGGTAATGATGCAACCAACTTTACACTCACAAAGGCAAGCCACAATACTACAATAAACCGACCCACCGATACCCGACTTGTAATATCATGTGCATGAAACATGACTCAAAGACCTTAATTGTGCTTAAACATGAAAAATTCCTGATGCATGATCTTTTCAACGTCAACCCACCTGCGTGTTATCGGAACCTTGGGCCTCCGGCCGCTTAAAAAAGAACTGAAGAAGGTGCTCAACTATGCTAACACCTTTTCCCGCCAATTTACTCACAGAACAGAGACACCTGAGAATTCGAAGGCTAAGTACTAATCAAATAGAAGGTAGTCTCCTAGAAAAGATGAGTGATGTTTCTCGACTGCATCTTCCATGAAGACATGAAATCGTCCCAAAAACAATGAACGTATGTGAAAGCTAAGACAATGTATAGAGCCAGGAGTGATGGTAGTTGAAAAATAGAGGGTACCTAACGCAAGCATGAACAACGGTTAGAAACGAATGCCGAAGAATCAAATGCTTTAGATCTTGTTCCAGATCTTCTGTGACACTTTGAGGCAGCTTGCGGATCAAGGGTAGGACAGAATCGATAATGAAGATAATACTCTCTAGTAACTGTGCTCCTATTCTACTATCAACCTGCAACAAGTACAGGACGAAAGGCAAGTTAGCCACACTTAAAGTTTGAGATCCTATTGTGCACAGACCTTCATACAGTTGATTTCTTCTCTGAACTATTACTATTTTTCAAAGAAAACAAGCATAGATAAGCTCTTAACAGAATCATTCCTTCACAAAGCTTAAGAGAATCTTGACCATATATAACCTGACTCTTCAGATATGGCTGTAGGGTGATGACAAACTTAGTAGGGTCTGAAGCCGGTGTACACAGGCCAGGATCCACGAGACAGAAAGCCTGCAAAACAAGCACATAAGGAAGTACTTGCACCTCTCCTTCTTCACGGCTCATTTCTTCTACCTGAGTGAATAAAAGATTTTATAATTGGTTCTCGACCAACCCATCAATGCACAGACACGAAGCATTAATGTTTACCTGTAATATTTTTTTCCAGTAAGCACATGCACATCAGCTCGCAGCGCCTGCGTACTGATGCAAGAGCAACTGGGTTAATATCAGCAGCTTTAGCTGCTTGAGGAAAAAAATCCAGGGCCTTAATACTTGTTACAAGAAGCTCCTGCTTAAACAACCCAACCATTAGCTTGGTTTTCTTTCCCAGTTCCACTGGAATGGAGCTAGCAAGCAAACTGAGTATGATGCCCTGGAGGTTCCTTAAACCAAAATTCACAGAATGTTTTGCACACAAGATCCTGTGGATGAACAAATATCTATTATAGATATTGTATTTAAGCGTAATCTCACACTAAAAAATGAGGACAATGCATACTGACTACAAAATTACCTGAACGCTAGACTCATCATCACTGATACGAGATAATATCCCAGCTCATGCACTTGTTAATTCAGAGAAGTTGGGACTTGAAGTACACATGTCACGTATTATCTTGATGGCTCGTTTTCGAACACTCACTCCGGTATCCTTAATCCTCTCAGCGACCTTCTCAAAGTACTGCACAACAATCCCATGGGTCAGCAAAGAGAGAGCAATAGTGGGGAATGTGATATAACAATAATGATACAGGGAAAGGTCAATTTACTTGTATACCAACATCAGGATGTGATGCAATATGCCTACCAACAAGTTCCAGTACTGCTTCTCTAACAGATATTGCAGAATCACAAACCTTCCTTCAACAGCCAACTGAACACGCTTATCACATAGTACCTCTGGACCAGCTTCAACAATGATACGACTAACCTGTCATGGCCAATGACAGAAAGTATTGTCATCGCTAGAATATGAGAACTGTATTCTGACTTTATGCACAAACAAACATAACACTTTGCTCACTTACTGCTCGCAAGGCTTTGGCCCTAACATTTGGAGCGTTCTCTATTAAACCAGCCTGAAAAAGATAGAACAGTTAGAATAAAGATGTAGACTCAGAAACAAAGATGCACGCAAAGCGTTTCACTAACCAGGAGCATGTGTAGAAATCTTATCAAAACCTCTGCAAAACATCATGGTCGTAACTTGAGCATCCTACGACCAATGACTTAGAATCAATTCGATTAAAGTACCAAGCTACGTGTTCTCAAGCAATCTCTACAATTTGCTTTCCCAGAAACAGATAAAAAGGATTAGCACCTTTAGGTTTCTCTGCAGTGACCGTGACCGTGACGGACTATCGACTTGATCAGCCTTGGACTGAGATTCAAAGAATCCTCCGCCGCCGCCTCTCGGATCATTTGCTATTTTGCCACTCAAAGCTAAAAAAAAATCTATTTGGCCACCCTTAATTTTGAATTTCTATTTCATTTATTTTTAAATAGAAAAATGGGTTTAAATGACTAAAAACCCTCAAAAGTTAGGAAAATTTACAGGATCCAACCGAGGATCCGCGGTTTAAACCAGATCCGACCCAAAATAAATGGGTTTTCTCCCAAATATCTATTTACCCTAATCGTAAAATAGAGTTACTGAAAAAAAAAAATCAAAATCGTAAAAAGGAAGAGACTCCGACGAGATCTCGCCGTCTACTTCGAAACCGAAATCCGTCTTCTCGCCGTCGACTTCAATCTCGCCGGCGACTTCAAGAACGAAACCGGCTTCTCTCTTCTCACCGGTGAACTCGCCGTCGCCGTCTTCTCGCTGTCGCCGTCTTCTCGGGTCGCCGTCTTGTCGCCGTCTGTGAAGGTAAGAATGCATAATTTAGAAGTTGTAAATTGTGAATAATTTCACTTCCAAAGTTGACGAATGTAAATTGTGAATAATTTTGTTCTTTGATGTGTAATTGTAAAGGAAGAATGACTAAGGAAAAGTTGCCAAACATAGAGGATTCGGGCTCAAGTGCAAGGGAATCCCATAGAGTGGAGGAAAAAACGCGTAATGAAGGGGAAGAAGAGATAAACACAAACCGTAGTGAAGGAGAAGAAGAGATAAACGCAAAAGAAGGTGATTGTGTTCAGGAAGAATCAAAAATTGATTCAGAATCAGAGGTATATACTTGAAATTTTGGTTTGATTATTGATATTAGTGTATAGGGACAACTAGTAAACAAGGAGTACAACTTAATAGTATTGTTTTGTGTGATTGGTGCATGGATAAATCCGTTAACGTGGTTGATCATATATTGGTTTACGTTTTGAAATTTTGTTATGAGAAAAGTAGTACAACTAGTACATCTTTGAATTAGTTGTTCAGGTTTATAGGGACAACTAGTACAACTAGTGCAGATAACTAGTACAACTAGTGCAGAAAAGTAGTACAACTAGTACATCTTTGGATTAGTTGTTCAGGTTTATAGGGACAACTAGTACAACTAGTGCAGATAACTAGTACAACTAGTGCAGAAAAGTATTAATTTGTGTTTGAACTTTTCAGGATAGTGATGATGAGGAACAACCAATGCAGCCACAGGGGATGTTCTTTGGTCCAAGGGAATACATGAGGATGAGTTTGCCATCAAAGCGCGAGAACGAGAACAGAAGCGGGAAATAAGACTAGCGAATTGGCAGAAAAATGGTTATAAAATTGGTTATACAGTTGAGAAGTTGCGAGGGACAGTGGGACCTTGTTACAGGTGGAGAAAAATGAAAAAGAACCGAACATAGTCTATGGTTGAAAAACGCATTGCTTTTGTGTTAAGTATGTAGAAGAAAAACATATTTAAGTTATGTTTAAGTATTATGTTTAAGTATTTTTCCGTTTTGTTTGGATTTATGGTTATTATTTTAGTACGTTTTAGTTTCCCTACGAATGAGTCTAAACAGGTACAACTGAATTAACAACAGGTACAACTGATTGCTAAACAGGTACAACTGAATCATAAACAGGTACAACTGAATCCTAAAAAGGTACAACTGAATCAAAAACAGGTACAACTGAATCCTAAAAAGGTACAACTGAATCATAAACAGGTACAACTGAGTTAACCGAGTCATTCATTTCGAAGCAAAACCATTCAACATAGTTTTCAAACGTGAACATACTTGTACCAACATAAACATATGTTTGATCATTTTAAATAATAAATAACGTCATTAAAAACGAAATACAATAGATAGGATGGATCCAATGAAGCCTTTGACAAAAGGATAACATTTCACTTCTTTCCAATTGCATCCATAAGCATTGCGATCTGGGCATCTTTCTTGTCCAAGCGCTCCTTGAGCTCAGCATCTTTCTTCTCCAAGCGCTCCTTGAGCTCCTCAAATTCAACACGCAATTCGTAAATGGCGTCACGATTGGTATCACCACCGAAACGCATTGCTCCTCAACCCTAGACCCTAGATCTTGAATTCCACACATTCGTAAACCCTAGATCTAATTCCGTTTTAAACCTAAACCCTAACCCAAAATCCATTTCAATTTCAAAAATCTAAACCCAAACCCTAAATCCATTTCAATTTCAAAAACCCAAACCCTAAATTTATGCTATTTACCTCAGAAGCTTCAACAGATGTAGGAGAACGCGGATGCGGAGGGTCTGGTGGCGGAGGCGGTGGTTCCGGTGGCGGAGGCGGTGGTTCGTGGAGAGGCTTGGAGGGAGAGAGTGAGAGCAAAAGAGAAAGTTAGAAAGAAGAAAGAAGAATAAAAGAAAGCTAGAAAGAAGAAATCGAAATAGAGGGGAAGGAATAAAAAAATTTTTACATGCTTCAAATATATTAATTTTTAATTGTCCAAGTCACTAAAACGTGGAACATGTGTAAAATGTGTTCGGTTGGCCAAAAAAAAAGACTGCGCATAAGACATAGTTGTCCCAGTAGTTGTTCAGTTGTCCGGTTGTCAGCATAGTTGTACTTTTCCGAAATTTTAGTATTTGAAGTTGGACTTTATAAACGTCACTAATTTCTAGTTGGACAGATGAGATAATATTTATAAATATCAGGTTTAATGGTTTTGTTATAAAATTTTCATGAAATTATGAATTTCGCTTATTTCATCACAAGATGGTCCAACATTAGACAAAAATACCTTATTATGTGAGAAGTGTTTTATAAATTGATTTGTCTAATATTTATAATTTTTTAATAATTTTTTAAAAAATTAATAGAAATGAGTAATTATTGTGCAAGAAGTCTAGGACATACAAAATTATGATATTTCACAAGCGTTCATGATTTTCTAAATTGGATTTTATATAATTTTCTTTTTTTTTTGTTAAATATTTTCCTTTAAATACGAATAATAATAAATAAATTAAATACCTGTCTTCATCTCAATTGTAAATATGACATGATATGATTTCAAATTTTGTTTAATATTCTATGTTTTAATAATTTCCAAAAACAAAAAACAAATATTGTGACTCTACAGGAGTACAACCGAATCTTCTCAGGTACAACTATGCATGCTCTGAGGTGCTGCAAATCTGATAAAAGTAGTGACAAAATACAGAAGTACTGAAATTCTCTTAAAACTTCAGACATAACAAGACAAAAAATCAAAGTACTTAAAAGAAAAATACCCAATTACTTAAAAACACCAAAGCAGTACGTAGCAAAATACCCAATTTCTTAAAAACACCAAAGCAGACTATTAATTAGTCTCTTCTTGTGCCTCCTCTTGTGCATGATTCGGATCTGGAATCCCGGACTGCAACCACCCATTGATATCAATCCCAGGCTGAAACTTGTTATTAGTCTTCTTTCGACGACGTTCTCCGGTTGATGGAAACCGGGTTTCTTGATTTCTACCCGGTTTACTTGTCTTTTCCGGCGGTAAGACGCACAATTCTTTTATCTCATCGGGAATAGTCCAAGCTGATGCATGCGGGACTGGATAAATGGTTCTGCTGTATGCTAATGCCCACGTATTCATGTAGTAATAAGCCGATGATAATTCTTCCATATCGAGACTGTCTGTTCTCCAATCGGACCCCAGAAAATTTCGAGCTGCGGCAATCGCATGTACACACGGATACTTGTCTATATCAAAACGCCTGCAAGAACAACTTTTCTTTCGCAAGTCAACAAAATAAGACACACTACCTTCTCCGACTACTCTGTATAGACGTTCGAAACTGTTAAGCTCGGTCACCGGCATCTTTCTCGCAATAGGACAATTGACATGAATTTCGTTCTCCACAGCAGGCACAAGTCCCCTTGCTTCAAAATATCTAGCAGAGTCCTTCATATGTTTGTTAAACCATTCCGAAATTTTTTCCACAATCGCATCAATCTTCTGAATAGTGACCTCCATGGTTAAATTGAATAAATGTCTGCTTGTTCTTCATCGCCTCCTGTAATGACAATAAATTATTAAAACACAATCAGGTTTCACATGTCTCAGTTGTACTTAGTTGTACCATTTGTACAATTTCTGGGTTCCCACAGTTGTTCTCAGTTGTACCATTTGTACAATTTCTGGGTTTCTCAAATCGTGTTCTCAGTTGTACCATTTGTACAATTTCTGGGTTTTTCAAATCGTTAAATTTGATTTCTCAATTTCATTTTCAATTCAACAATACTCAACAGCCCACAATCGAAAAATATCAATGTAGTATTATTAACAACTGAATCTATGATATCCAAAGAAGAAATCAACAAGAAATCAACAATTTCATTTGAGTGAGAGCAAAAGAGATGAGGATTTACTCACGCCGGTGAGAAAGTTAATGGTGCGGTGGGAGCAGATCGGAAACTCGCCGACGCTGACGAAACTGGAGGTCAACTCGCCGGCGAAATCGTAGCGGCACCGGCGCCGATAAAACTCCTTTTTTCTTCCCGTCGTTTTTTTCTACCCGACGAAATCTAATGTTTTTTACTTCCAAATTTATTTTCTGAAAATCAATTATTTCTCAAATTATTCAGTAAGGAGATTTTAGTACTTTCCAAGGCCTGAGTGGCACTTTAATTAAAAAGTGGCAGGCTTGAAAAAAATTTCTGGAATAATGGCAAAATAGAGAAGTACCCCCGCCTCTCTCTCTCTCTCGTCTCGAACCCGTTTCCTCCGATCGGGGAAAAAAAAAAAAAAAACGTAATACCATCCCAGATTTGGTTTGAACCAAACCGAACCAGCTTAATTGAAATTTAAGCAAATTTCATCTAAACCGAGCCAAAATTGATTTGAAAATATTCAAACTGAAAATATCAACGCGTGGCATATTATAATCGTTTTTCTCGTGCACACGAGCTTGTCGTGTTCGACCTTTCAAAGATGAAGAAGCTAAACAACAAAAACCTTCTCCTAACTTTTTCTGATCGTCAATGGCGATCACTACTACAGCTCATATCACTGATGGAATCTCTACCACTAGAGCTTACAGTCTCGATTTTGGCGACTGGAAGTCAACCCAACGACTCACCTCCGTCGCGTATGATCGGCTTACGAATCCGAAATTCGGAATCGGTGGGAGGTTGAAGGCGACGGTGAATCCGTATGCCTTCACGGAGGACGCACGGCCTGAATAACGGAAGAGTTTGACGGATTTTTTGGTGGAAGCTAGAGATTTTGTCAGATTAGACGGCGGAGATGGTGGTCCGCCTCGGTGGTTCTCTCCGTTGGAATGTGGCGCACGTGCTCCAGACTCTCCTCTTCTGCTCTACTTACCTGGTCTGTGCTTTCAATTTAGGGCTGAATATCGACAGTTCGTTTGATTGGTTTCGTTATTCTGATTTAGGTTGAAATCGAATTGTGAAAACTAGTTTTTTCAAAATTGCAGGGATCGATGCTACTGGATTAGGACTCATTCGTCACCATAGGAGGCTTGGAGAGTAAGTATAGTTTGTTTCAATCTTCTTTATTGCCTTAGATAGGCTCTTTATTTTGTAAAGAAGTAGAAATCTAGTGAATATTGTTTGTTTCTCATCTCATAGGATATTTGACATATGGTGCCTTCACTTTCCAGTCAGTGATCGTAGGTGCTTCTTTTTCAGCATTTTCACTTGTCTCATTAGCGTTTTGTAATCTTATGTCGGTGAAACTCTTACTCTTGTGTTCACTTGTTTTCAGATCTTGTGAAGCTCATTGAGAGGACAGTTAGGTCAGAGCACTGCCGTTTCCCAAATAGACCCATTACATAGTTGGAGAATCTATTGGAGCTTCTCTTGCTCTAGATGTTGCAGCCAGTAACCCTGACATTGATCTTATCTTGATCTTGGCTAATCCAGGTAAAACAAGACTACTCATCTTTTTCTGTATCATTTTTTTCTCTTAATATTTTTTTTGGACATTTATGAAACCAGAGTGTTGCAAGCTCAGAAAAGTGTCATGAGCAATTATACTCTTTCTAAAAGAGTTTTTTTCTTCAATCATGTTAAAAAGGTTTTTTATTCGTTGGCTTGTGCACACCTTATACTCCCTTTTCTTGGGGGGATTTGTAGGTAGATCTCATAGAATGTATGCATCTTATCTTGTGTTTATAATAAACTCTGTTTGATGCAGTCACACGTTTCAACAACTTCATGTTGCAACCTATATTGGGCCTACTGGAAATTTTGCCTGATGGAGTTCCCAGCTTGATAGCAGAGAATTTTGGCTTTAACCAAGGTGAAGTTTCAATCCTTTGTATATCTTCCACGTCTATCGGTGTAAAGCAAAAAAAAAATTAGATGCAAAGACCAAGCCTTAAAAAATTGTCTCAAAAGATGGGTTTCAGTGTCAGGTTTTGCTTAAAAGTCAGGGCTAACTGTGTTTTATTACATAGGTTCTCCGTTGACAGAAATGTTCGAGAATATGCTCAATGAAACTGGTGCCGCGCAGATGGGTAGAGGGCTATTAGGAGACTTCTTCGCAACTTCATCTAATCTGCCTGTAAGACTCTACTTTAGAAAAACAAATGATAGATGCATGTTGTTTGTCCTGCAGATCATAGTGTTAACTAGTAATGTGCTCTTGTTTGTTCTTCATTTTGTTGTTTTGATTTTACTTTCTCTAGTCATTCGCTATATGTCGTGAGATAAACTCACGAAAACGAATTATTCACAGACTTTGATTAGAGTTTTTCCCAAGGACACCCTTCTATGGAAGCTTCAATTGCTTAAGTCTGTTTCAGCGTCTGCTAATTCTCAGATGGACACAGTCAACGCCCAAACACTGATACTTCTGAGGTTCATATTAACTAGTAAACTTCTCTGTTTCGTTACTCTATATAAGTAGAAGTTCAGTGATCTATTTGTTTGTAATGGATTTAGTTAATTGGAAGCTGAGTTGTAGCTTTAATACGCCTGTGTTATTGCAGTGGACGTGATCAATGGTTAACGAACAAGGAAGACATTGAAAGACTCCGTGGTGCATTGCCAAGATGTGAAGTTCGTGAGCTTGAGAATAATGGACAGTTCCTCTTCTTGGTAAGGAGCTCTTTCTCCTGATGCAAGAAGTTTTCCTTGTGTCAGTGAGTCCTATTTATTTAATTCACAAGCAAATCTAGTCTTTACGAGTTTATTTCCAATAGAAAACTTCTTGCATCAGGTTTTGTGCAGAAAACTTTCAGATTATATTTGGTTTAATAACATACAGCTCAACTGATCTGTTTTATGTCGTGTCAGGAGGATGGAGTAGATCTGGTGACTATCATCAAGCATGCATATTATTATCGCCGTGGGAAGTCACTTGATTACATTTCGGATTACATTTTGCCTACCCCATTTGAGTTCAAAGAGTATGAAGAATCACAAAGGTAAAATGACTCACTTTTCACATCAGTATCGGTGTCACTGTGTGTCATACATGTTATCACTTTTAATTGCTGTGTTAAACGATATCTTGACTTAGATCTAGTGAAAATATTTTGTATAGTACTACTTAGTTAGAATAGAATATTTTTGCTTATGCTACCGTAAGTGTATACTGATGTAGTATTCTTTTTTAATTTCTCTGGTGCAGATTGATAAATGCTGTTACCTCCCCAGTCTTTCTCGCAACTCTAAACAATGGTGCAGTAGTAAGATCGCTTGCAGGAATACCTTCAGAGGGACCGGTTCTCTATGTTGGCAATCACATGTTGCTTGGTATGGAGTTGCATGCAATAGCACTTCATTTCTTGAAAGAAAGGAACATTCTGTTGCGAGGACTGGCACATCCATTGATGATTACCAAAAAAATGGGCTCAAAACTCCCTGATATGCAGTTGTACGACTTATTTAGGATAGTAGGCGCGGTTCCTGTCTCGGGTATGAATTTCTACAAACTACTTCGTTCAAACGCTCACGTGGCTTTGTATCCTGGAGGTGTCCGTGAAGCTTTGCACAGAAAGGTCATGATGTATTTTCTATATTCGCCTTCAATTTAATTTTTGAGGCTTTATATCTAAAGACACATTTTACAGGGTGAAGAATACAAGTTGTTTTGGCCAGAACATTCAGAGTTTGTAAGGACCGCATCTAGATTTGGAGCAAAAATCATTCCTTTTGGCGTTGTTGGAGAAGATGACCTCTGTGAAGTAAGCAAAAATCTGTTTTCCGTTCTTGTTTCAACACCTGCATTCTTAAAACTCTTTTTGTTTCAATCGGTTTTTGAGCAACTCCTTTGAGCAATTTGAATGATTCGCAGATGGTCATGGATTACATTGACCAAATGCATTCTTAAAACTCTTTTTGTTTCAATCGGGTTTGGACTAACTTCTCTGTACAATGGAACGATTCTCAGATGGTTTTAGATTACAATTATCAAATGAAGATCCCTTTCTTCACCATAATATTTATTTAATTTCGAGTGTGGTATTTTATCATCCCACTATTGTTGTGCAGGCAGTATTCCAGGATAAAGATGTTATTGGATCCGACGATGAGGGAGCTCCAGGGTCAGTTTTTGTTCATTGTCTATGCTCTGTTTTTTGTAGCATGGTTGCATTTTTGCTTCCTTATGATTTCTCTCAAATTAATTATCAAAGTGGCAGCTTTATCTTCTTTTCTGGAGCTGTTCAATGCCTTTTCTATTTTTGTTTCATTTGCTACTTCAGATTGTTATCATAGAATTTAAATGATTCTCATGAGGGGAAAACTCGAGTTGACTAAATAATTAAAAAAAGCTTTGCGTTTTGGTACTTGAATGTGTAAACCAAGCTATGTAACCATGTTTTACAAGTTCCATGACATCCATATCTTGATTTTTTGTTTGTTCTTCAATTAGATTGTGAATTAGACAGCGACTTTGTGAGTCTTATCTTTCTTGGACGTGGCCCTTTGGTGTATAATTTGAATGACACGTCGCCAATCCAAAGTTTTACTTATGGAAGATTTTCTATTTGTTGATAGTGCTGATCACAATGCGTATCTGGATGCGGCAACACCCGGGATAAAGGATGCAATGGTAGGAGTTTCTGAAGCCATGCCCAGGGATGCAGAGCAGGTACGTACCATCAGAGACATAATAACGAGGCACAGTGCTTAATTCTATATAGTGTTCCTGTGGCTGAGTGTAGTTTGCAATTACAGACGCCAAATTTCCAATTTTTATTTACAGACTTATTGGTTTAATTTTCTGGTAAGACTATTGGATACTGTTATTATCATTATTTCTTATAAATATCTCTTTTTGATAGGCTGAAGATCTTGCTATGAATAATGAGTTCATCGAAGATGCTCAAGCTCCTCAAACTCCTGGATTAGTTGAGGTGCCAAACTCGTCTAGTGTCAGAGAGCAGCTGGCATGCGATGATCACATGGAGGTAGAGGATCTGAATGCAGAAGAAGGCAGGAAGGCCTCTGGGGATCTGGATGCTACTGAGCTGCACAAACGTGGGGAAGACCTCTCTTCTGAATATAATGCCCCAGAATCAGTAGATACTCCCGTGGAGGTAGATAAGTCACAGATAGATGAAAATGTCAACACACAAAATGAGCCGGAGGAGGAGAGGGCAGAGCATGTACATGTTACATCTCCATGCTGTTCTCACATCACCACCGAGATGGAGGATCCTGGTCAAGTAATGACTGAGGCAGGAACCAATGTTAATAATGTTGTAGCTGATAAGTCCGATGCTGTCCCTCCACTTGAATCCCCTGGAGAAGAGAACCGAGGTTTGTTGGCAAATAAAATGCAAACCTAATGAGATGTCTTAGTGCCTGCCTTATTCTTATAATTTTTGTTGTTTTTGCCAGATCATTTTTCTTTTAAGTACTTTGATTTTTTGTCTTGTTATGTCTGAAGTTTTAAGAGAATTTCAGTACTTCTGTATTTTGTCACTACTTTTATCAGATTTGCAGCACCTCAGAGCATGCATAGTTGTACCTGAGAAGATTCGGTTGTACTCCTGTAGAGTCACAATATTTGTTTTTTGTTTTTGGAAATTATTAAAACATAGAATATTAAACAAAATTTGAAATCATATCATGTCATATTTACAATTGAGATGAAGACAGGTATTTAATTTATTTATTATTATTCGTATTTAAAGGAAAATATTTAACAAAAAAAAAAGAAAATTATATAAAATCCAATTTAGAAAATCATGAACGCTTGTGAAATATCATAATTTTGTATGTCCTAGACTTCTTGCACAATAATTACTCATTTCTATTAATTTTTTAAAAAATTATTAAAAAATTATAAATATTAGACAAATCAATTTATAAAACACTTCTCACATAATAAGGTATTTTTGTCTAATGTTGGACCATCTTGTGATGAAATAAGCGAAATTCATAATTTCATGAAAATTTTATAACAAAACCATTAAACCTGATATTTATAAATATTATCTCATCTGTCCAACTAGAAATTAGTGACGTTTATAAAGTCCAACTTCAAATACTAAAATTTCGGAAAAGTACAACTATGCTGACAACCGGACAACTGAACAACTACTGGGACAACTATGTCTTATGCGCAGTCTTTTTTTTTGGCCAACCGAACACATTTTACACATGTTCCACGTTTTAGTGACTTGGACAATTAAAAATTAATATATTTGAAGCATGTAAAAATTTTTTTATTCCTTCCCCTCTATTTCGATTTCTTCTTTCTAGCTTTCTTTTATTCTTCTTTCTTCTTTCTAACTTTCTCTTTTGCTCTCACTCTCTCCCTCCAAGCCTCTCCACGAACCACCGCCTCCGCCACCGGAACCACCGCCTCCGCCACCAGACCCTCCGCATCCGCGTTCTCCTACATCTGTTGAAGCTTCTGAGGTAAATAGCATAAATTTAGGGTTTGGGTTTTTGAAATTGAAATGGATTTAGGGTTTGGGTTTAGATTTTTGAAATTGAAATGGATTTTGGGTTAGGGTTTAGGTTTAAAACGGAATTAGATCTAGGGTTTACGAATGTGTGGAATTCAAGATCTAGGGTCTAGGGTTGAGGAGCAATGCGTTTCGGTGGTGATACCAATCGTGACGCCATTTACGAATTGCGTGTTGAATTTGAGGAGCTCAAGGAGCGCTTGGAGAAGAAAGATGCTGAGCTCAAGGAGCGCTTGGACAAGAAAGATGCCCAGATCGCAATGCTTATGGATGCAATTGGAAAGAAGTGAAATGTTATCCTTTTGTCAAAGGCTTCATTGGATCCATCCTATCTATTGTATTTCGTTTTTAATGACGTTATTTATTATTTAAAATGATCAAACATATGTTTATGTTGGTACAAGTATGTTCACGTTTGAAAACTATGTTGAATGGTTTTGCTTCGAAATGAATGACTCGGTTAACTCAGTTGTACCTGTTTATGATTCAGTTGTACCTTTTTAGGATTCAGTTGTACCTGTTTTTGATTCAGTTGTACCTTTTTAGGATTCAGTTGTACCTGTTTATGATTCAGTTGTACCTGTTTAGCAATCAGTTGTACCTGTTGTTAATTCAGTTGTACCTGTTTAGACTCATTCGTAGGGAAACTAAAACGTACTAAAATAATAACCATAAATCCAAACAAAACGGAAAAATACTTAAACATAATACTTAAACATAACTTAAATATGTTTTTCTTCTACATACTTAACACAAAAGCAATGCGTTTTTCAACCATAGACTATGTTCGGTTCTTTTTCATTTTTCTCCACCTGTAACAAGGTCCCACTGTCCCTCGCAACTTCTCAACTGTATAACCAATTTTATAACCATTTTTCTGCCAATTCGCTAGTCTTATTTCCCGCTTCTGTTCTCGTTCTCGCGCTTTGATGGCAAACTCATCCTCATGTATTCCCTTGGACCAAAGAACATCCCCTGTGGCTGCATTGGTTGTTCCTCATCATCACTATCCTGAAAAGTTCAAACACAAATTAATACTTTTCTGCACTAGTTGTACTAGTTATCTGCACTAGTTGTACTAGTTGTCCCTATAAACCTGAACAACTAATCCAAAGATGTACTAGTTGTACTACTTTTCTGCACTAGTTGTACTAGTTATCTGCACTAGTTGTACTAGTTGTCCCTATAAACCTGAACAACTAATTCAAAGATGTACTAGTTGTACTACTTTTCTCATAACAAAATTTCAAAACGTAAACCAATATATGATCAACCACGTTAACGGATTTATCCATGCACCAATCACACAAAACAATACTATTAAGTTGTACTCCTTGTTTACTAGTTGTCCCTATACACTAATATCAATAATCAAACCAAAATTTCAAGTATATACCTCTGATTCTGAATCAATTTTTGATTCTTCCTGAACACAATCACCTTCTTTTGCGTTTATCTCTTCTTCTCCTTCACTACGGTTTGTGTTTATCTCTTCTTCCCCTTCATTACGCGTTTTTTCCTCCACTCTATGGGATTCCCTTGCACTTGAGCCCGAATCCTCTATGTTTGGCAACTTTTCCTTAGTCATTCTTCCTTTACAATTACACATCAAAGAACAAAATTATTCACAATTTACATTCGTCAACTTTGGAAGTGAAATTATTCACAATTTACAACTTCTAAATTATGCATTCTTACCTTCACAGACGGCGACAAGACGGCGACCCGAGAAGACGGCGACAGCGAGAAGACGGCGACGGCGAGTTCACCGGTGAGAAGAGAGAAGCCGGTTTCGTTCTTGAAGTCGCCGGCGAGATTGAAGTCGACGGCGAGAAGACGGATTTCGGTTTCGAAGTAGACGGCGAGATCTCGTCGGAGTCTCTTCCTTTTTACGATTTTGATTTTTTTTTTTCAGTAACTCTATTTTACGATTAGGGTAAATAGATATTTGGGAGAAAACCCATTTATTTTGGGTCGGATCTGGTTTAAACCGCGGATCCTCGGTTGGATCCTGTAAATTTTCCTAACTTTTGAGGGTTTTTAGTCATTTAAACCCATTTTTCTATTTAAAAATAAATGAAATAGAAATTCAAAATTAAGGGTGGCCAAATAGATTTTTTTTTAGCTTTGAGTGGCAAAATAGCAAATGATCCGAGAGGCGGCGGCGGAGGATTCTTTGAATCTCAGTCCAAGGCTGATCAAGTCGATAGTCCGTCACGGTCACGGTCACTGCAGAGAAACCTAAAGGTGCTAATCCTTTTTATCTGTTTCTGGGAAAGCAAATTGTAGAGATTGCTTGAGAACACGTAGCTTGGTACTTTAATCGAATTGATTCTAAGTCATTGGTCGTAGGATGCTCAAGTTACGACCATGATGTTTTGCAGAGGTTTTGATAAGATTTCTACACATGCTCCTGGTTAGTGAAACGCTTTGCGTGCATCTTTGTTTCTGAGTCTACATCTTTATTCTAACTGTTCTATCTTTTTCAGGCTGGTTTAATAGAGAACGCTCCAAATGTTAGGGCCAAAGCCTTGCGAGCAGTAAGTGAGCAAAGTGTTATGTTTGTTTGTGCATAAAGTCAGAATACAGTTCTCATATTCTAGCGATGACAATACTTTCTGTCATTGGCCATGACAGGTTAGTCGTATCATTGTTGAAGCTGGTCCAGAGGTACTATGTGATAAGCGTGTTCAGTTGGCTGTTGAAGGAAGGTTTGTGATTCTGCAATATCTGTTAGAGAAGCAGTACTGGAACTTGTTGGTAGGCATATTGCATCACATCCTGATGTTGGTATACAAGTAAATTGACCTTTCCCTGTATCATTATTGTTATATCACATTCCCCACTATTGCTCTCTCTTTGCTGACCCATGGGATTGTTGTGCAGTACTTTGAGAAGGTCGCTGAGAGGATTAAGGATACCGGAGTGAGTGTTCGAAAACGAGCCATCAAGATAATACGTGACATGTGTACTTCAAGTCCCAACTTCTCTGAATTAACAAGTGCATGAGCTGGGATATTATCTCGTATCAGTGATGATGAGTCTAGCGTTCAGGTAATTTTGTAGTCAGTATGCATTGTCCTCATTTTTTAGTGTGAGATTACGCTTAAATACAATATCTATAATAGATATTTGTTCATCCGCAGGATCTTGTGTGCAAAACATTCTGTGAATTTTGGTTTAAGGAACCTCCAGGGCATCATACTCAGTTTGCTTGCTAGCTCCATTCCAGTGGAACTGGGAAAGAAAACCAAGCTAATGGTTGGGTTGTTTAAGCAGGAGCTTCTTGTAACAAGTATTAAGGCCCTGGATTTTTTTCCTCAAGCAGCTAAAGCTGCTGATATTAACCCAGTTGCTCTTGCATCAGTACGCAGGCGCTGCGAGCTGATGTGCATGTGCTTACTGGAAAAAAATATTACAGGTAAACATTAATGCTTCGTGTCTGTGCATTGATGGGTTGGTCGAGAACCAATTATAAAATTTTTTATTCACTCAGGTAGAAGAAATGAGCCGTGAAGAAGGAGAGGTGCAAGTACTTCCTTATGTGCTTGTTTTGCAGGCTTTCTGTCTCGTGGATCCTGGCCTGTGTACACCGGCTTCAGACCCTACTAAGTTTGTCATCACCCTACAGCCATATCTGAAGAGTCAGGTTATATATGGTCAAGATTCTCTTAAGCTTTGTGAAGGAATGATTCTGTTAAGAGCTTATCTATGCTTGTTTTCTTTGAAAAATAGTAATAGTTCAGAGAAGAAATCAACTGTATGAAGGTCTGTGCACAATAGGATCTCAAACTTTAAGTGTGGCTAACTTGCCTTTCGTCCTGTACTTGTTGCAGGTTGATAGTAGAATAGGAGCACAGTTACTAGAGAGTATTATCTTCATTATCGATTCTGTCCTACCCTTGATCCGCAAGCTGCCTCAAAGTGTCACAGAAGATCTGGAACAAGATCTAAAGCATTTGATTCTTCGGCATTCGTTTCTAACCGTTGTTCATGCTTGCGTTAGGTACCCTCTATTTTTCAACTACCATCACTCCTGGCTCTATACATTGTCTTAGCTTTCACATACGTTCATTGTTTTTGGGACGATTTCATGTCTTCATGGAAGATGCAGTCGAGAAACATCACTCATCTTTTCTAGGAGACTACCTTCTATTTGATTAGTACTTAGCCTTCGAATTCTCAGGTGTCTCTGTTCTGTGAGTAAATTGGCGGGAAAAGGTGTTAGCATAGTTGAGCACCTTCTTCAGTTCTTTTTTAAGCGGCCGGAGGCCCAAGGTTCCGATAACACGCAGGTGGGTTGACGTTGAAAAGATCATGCATCAGGAATTTTTCATGTTTAAGCACAATTAAGGTCTTTGAGTCATGTTTCATGCACATGATATTACAAGTCGGGTATCGGTGGGTCGGTTTATTGTAGTATTGTGGCTTGCCTTTGTGAGTGTAAAGTTGGTTGCATCATTACCTAAACTGGGGTTTGTTCCTATTCTCGTTGGACTGTATTTTGTTTAACTTTAAGTAGTTGCAAGATCAGCAAAATGATCTGGCAAAAACAACAAAAATTATAAGAATAAGGCAGGCACTAAGACATCTCATTAGGTTTGCATTTTATTTGCCAACAAACCTCGGTTCTCTTCTCCAGGGGATTCAAGTGGAGGGACAGCATCGGACTTATCAGCTACAACATTATTAACATTGGTTCCTGCCTCAGTCATTACTTGACCAGGATCCTCCATCTCGGTGGTGATGTGAGAACAGCATGGAGATGTAACATGTACATGCTCTGCCCTCTCCTCCTCCGGCTCATTTTGTGTGTTGACATTTTCATCTATCTGTGACTTATCTACCTCCACGGGAGTATCTACTGATTCTGGGGCATTATATTCAGAAGAGAGGTCTTCCCCACGTTTGTGCAGCTCAGTAGCATCCAGATCCCCAGAGGCCTTCCTGCCTTCTTCTGCATTCAGATCCTCTACCTCCATGTGATCATCGCATGCCAGCTGCTCTCTGACACTAGACGAGTTTGGCACCTCAACTAATCCAGGAGTTTGAGGAGCTTGAGCATCTTCGATGAACTCATTATTCATAGCAAGATCTTCAGCCTATCAAAAAGAGATATTTATAAGAAATAATGATAATAACAGTATCCAATAGTCTTACCAGAAAATTAAACCAATAAGTCTGTAAATAAAAATTGGAAATTTGGCGTCTGTAATTGCAAACTACACTCAGCCACAGGAACACTATATAGAATTAAGCACTGTGCCTCGTGCATTATGTCTCTGATGGTACGTACCTGCTCTGCATCCCTGGGCATGGCTTCAGAAACTCCTACCATTGCATCCTTTATCCCGGGTGTTGCCGCATCCAGATACGCATTGTGATCAGCACTATCAACAAATAGAAAATCTTCCATAAGTAAAACTTTGGATTGGCGACGTGTCATTCAAATTATACACCAAAGGGCCACGTCCAAGAAAGATAAGACTCACAAAGTCGCTGTCTAATTCACAATCTAATTGAAGAACAAACAAAAAATCAAGATATGGATGTCATGGAACTTGTAAAACATGGTTACATAGCTTGGTTTACACATTCAAGTACCAAAACGCAAAGCTTTTTTAATTATTTAGTCAACTCGAGTTTTCCCCTCATGAGAATCATTTAAATTCTATGATAACAATCTGAAGTAGCAAATGAAACAAAAATAGAAAAGGCATTGAACAGCTCCAGGCTAGAACATTTAACCTTTTCTTATATATATAACTATGAGATTTCAAACCAAAATCTAAACTAATTTACGAAATTGTGAAACGATAATTTTTTTTACTATTATAAAACATCTATAGACCATGATTAAAATTGAAATGTAGATGCTTTCAACATTTAACTTGGTAGTTTATAAACGTATCATCACCCTATTACAATCTAAGTTAATAGATTTGGTGTATAAATAAAAAAAAAAAGCACAATAGATGTCTTGAGGTTCTTTGAGATAAGCACCAAAACCGGGTGGCTCAGGCAACAAAAACCGGACAGCCGTAGGCCCCAAACCGGACCATCTTTGGAGTGTTCACCGTGCAAAGTTATGGCGAGATGAAGCTACGCACAATCTAATGGTCAAAAGATTGGTTTCCAATAACGAGAAGCTAAGCATAGTCCTTTAATTAAAGCATATATAGCATACAGAAGATGAATCTGATTGCTCTGCTAAATTAAATGCCTTTTCTGCTTTGTTAGCTACACAAAGCCGAGGAATTAACATCAAACAACTTCCCAAGCTCGGAATGTGTTTCTTGTCTAGCATTTCGTCAAGTATAGCAAATGCATCTGAATCATTCTTCTCCTTGCAGAGTCCTTTGATAAGATGATCGTAAACCTCTTGTTCCACAATGTAACCCTCTCCTTCAAGCCTTTTAACAACAGAATGAGCGATACAAGAAAACACAAGAACTGTGAGCCTCTCGACAAAAATCCTATACGCTTCTGACTGTGATAGAGGATAAGATATGAATATACGCTCATAGAGTTTAACCGCTTCCTCCACCAGTCCTTTCTGGATAAGACATTCCCACAGCAGTCCGCAATTGTTCAAATCAGGTCACCAGTTTAACATTTTGGGCAGCACCCCACACAGTCAGAAGATCACTGAGTGATTCTTTCTTACAGAAACAACTTATCAAAGATGTATAAGTTGTGTTATCGATAGGATTAATATTCATTTGAACCATTCTATGGAAAATGAGTTTGCTATGGCGGCTAAATCCCTTCTTGCAGTATTCTTGGACAAGAAAATTAAGGGTTTCTCCATCTAGCTGATTAGCCAGCTTTGGCCATTTTTCCAATAGGCTAACACTTACTTTGAGATGGGCACGCGATGCACAGAGACTCCTCATCAAAACAGTAAAACTCCTACGCGACAATTTTTGACCCCATCGAGCCATTTCATCAAGAATCCCCAGTGCTGTTTGTAAATCGTCGTCCTTACAATAAGCGAATTAAATTCCGGTAGCACAGACCTGTCAAGTACCATATTCACCCACTGCTCATAAGCATCCAAATTAGTGTGCAAGTGTATCCCATTCCCAAGATCATCGAAGAACTCTGCTTTGGAGAATCCGGAATCATTGTCCCTTTTCAATCTAACAGCTAACGGTTGAAATCCTACTAAACTAAAAGCTTCTGAAAGCGGATCTTCAGCTTTAGATGCTTCAATTAACCCATAACAAAACATCTCGTTAACAATCTTCTTAGCTTCTTCAAACCGTCTAGCTTTGCAGTATCCGGTTACCATTATCTTAAATGTAGACAAGCTGGGAAACACTCCATTTTCCTTCATCTCATCCAGAATACAATGGGTATGTTGCCATAATCCTTTTCTAAAAAGGCCACTTAAGATAGCATTATTAACTACACACATCAGGTGTTAAACCCTTTGACGTAGTCTCTGATAAAATAAAGAAACGCTCTTTTGATATCTCCTTCATAACAGCACCAACCAATTAAGATACCGAAGGTGACTTCATCGGGTATAAAACCCAAGTGTTCAAGCTCCTCCATATATATACATAAGCTCTCTCTGAGCCAAACCCTCCTGCAGAGAGAATGCACAATCCTATTGCCAACAAACGCATCAGGTTTATATTTAACTTCACCAATGAAACTCAGCAAATCCTCAAAGTATTGCTTCTCGCTGTAACCTAGAGTAATCTTACCATATATTGAGCTATCGAGGTAACAACCTAAAGCCACAAGGTTTCTCGCCAAGACTCTAGCCTCCTGAACCCTCTGGTCCAAGCAAAGCAACTCGATAACTTTCTCGATTCTATCAATGTTCATCTGATTCGATTCAGCCGTTGTCTCTACCCAATCCAAACAAATTCTATATGCTGATTCTGTCCTGTGAAGTCTAACCAAATGATCAATCAAAATCTGGTAACACGAAGTTAAAGGTACCAAACCCTTACGCCTCATCCAATCGAACAGCATAACTGCCTTCCTGGAATCGAAATCATCGACATATTTCCCAATCAAATCGCAGAAATTTGCCTCCTTATCCAACATGTCTCCATGGCTCTCCATTTCCATGAGCAAGAATGCAACTTCCTTAACCATTCCTTCCCTGATAAGCATCGATGCCATGATCTCACAAGCCTGAGGTAGATGCTTAAACCCTTTGTATTGCCCAGTACACCATCTGAAAATCTCCCATAAAGCTCGAACCTTTCTACTACCAATTCCACTCTGAATCTCCGATTCAAAACCCAGTAACAATTCAAGCACATTTTCGGGTTTCAAGCAAGGAAATCTTCTAAATCTACGGGTAATACTGGGAACTACATCGGACAAATCCAAAAGCAAGTCCTTTAGAGGGGAACCACGGGTCGCCTTTGCTGAGCCACCAAGAGACTTGGAAAGTAAATTAAACGAGTAAGATTCATAAGTTCTTGGGATAGCTGAACCATTTCCCAAGGAAGAGGACGATGAAGACGGTGAGGTAGTAGAGAGAAATGCAAAAGAGTAACGACATGAGAGAGGAGAAACCTTGTTAAGACAACGAAGCCGCCGAGTAAAGTTACTGATGGAGAGAAGATTAAGCATGCGATTGAAGATATTAATGCAAGTCTATTTGCCTTCTTCTTATTCATCTGCTGCTTTCCAGCTCTCACCGCGCAAGAAGATGACGACGAACGAAAAGGAAATTAAAAGATCGAAACTACTATTACAAACGACACCGTTTCAGCGAGTTGTGTTGATAAAAAAGGCCTGCTTTATAAGCCTTTGAATTGAAATGTGACTAATGAATTTGGAAAGACAAACAATTATAGTTCTTATAGAACAATTACAAAAAAATTGTTTCACTATACTTCTAAGTTATAACTACTTGAAACAGTTGAAATAAAATAAGTTCTTTCTACCAGTTTTAACATATTCTAGAAATCAAGATAAGCATACTAACAAAAAAAACTAGGTGAAACCAGAGTACTCGACCAAGAGAAACATATACGGGTTTCGACTAATGGGCCGAGAAGTTTCTAACTGGGCTAAAAATACGTTGGGGTCTTAATATTTGAATAGGCTGAAAAAAGCCCAACATAGGCAAAACTAGAAAAATATAAAGATCGCGTTTTATTTGTGTACTGCCAATTTCTATTTCGTTTTCGACCACGGGAGAAAAAAAGAAGTTGCTAGGGTTCTTCAGCGATTGTCTGTCTACATCGACGACGACGAGGTTTGTGCTTCGTTCCTTTCTTTTTTTTTGTTTAATTTGTAATCTTTTTCCTCTGAGATGTTTATCCATAGACGTTTTGATGTGACGTCGATTCATTTGGATTGAACGATATACTTATGATATAGTTTATCACCGTCTTGGTCTAGTTTAGGGCTCTGTTGCTCTGTTGATAGAATCAAGTGCGTTTTTGACGAATCCGACGAGTATCTTTTGTTTCTAAGTTGACCAATTTCGAAATTTTCATTTGATTTAGTATCCTTAATTTGTTTTGATGATAGATAGATACAATCTAGCTGTAGGGTGAATCTATTGCCTTTCTTATGTTTCCCGCAACATTTTGATAAATTTTCATTTGATTTTAATTTTTCGAATTGTTTTCTCTGTGTTTTGTTTGATATTGGAAAGCCCTCAGAGATGGAATCTGAATTCATCAATGGAGTTATGCGCCGTATCCGTCCACTGGTGAAAACATTCAGATATTATCCATATGCTACAGGGTCAGTGGTGTTAACTTTGAGAGTGTTTGCTACAACTGTCAGAATACTGACTTCTTGTTTTGTTTTGCTTTGTAGGACGTCCTCTGGGAAAGAGGACATGAAAGAGGAGGTTGTACGACTGGGAGTTGAGCTTTCACTCTCTCTAGCTAAATCCATGTTCTTGCTGTGCGATGACGTTCATACTATGTTGTGGTTCTGCTTTAAGCTATGGAAATATACACTACCTCCCTTTGATCCTGTGTCAGAAAGGCTGCTTCTTGTTATTCAGTATGTCTACTCAGAGGATATCAAACCGAAGAACAGAGCTTGTCGGGATGGTGGCAACCCGGTCAATTGGGAATTGATCAGGACCACTTGGAAGGATTTTACCGACGGGATCATAGTTCTGAGTCGCCTTGTTTTGCTTCTCAGGAAGAAAGATTGCTCTTTTGATGATCGGCTATTATCTTCTGCTATTGAAAAATACAAGCAACAAGTGCTGAAGAAGCTAGCTGATACACTGAGGTCCGCAACAGATGTTTCAGAGCTGAATGGTTTCTCAAGGGAGACACTAGAGTCTAACATTCCTGATCTGTGGAAGTCTCTCTTCGACGAAGAAGCTGCCGAAGCAACTCGCGAAGTGACGAGGAGTAGGATTCTTAGCGACCTGTTTCAGCCTATTTTGGGGGATTCCTGCCATGGCGAGATACCGACACTACCTGTTTATC
Source organism: Erysimum cheiranthoides (assembly GCA_011420285.2). Taxonomy (NCBI): domain Eukaryota; kingdom Viridiplantae; phylum Streptophyta; class Magnoliopsida; order Brassicales; family Brassicaceae; genus Erysimum; species Erysimum cheiranthoides. The sequence goes on along the minus strand of CM022178.2, from coordinate 16,983,276 downwards.
CTCCTTACATTCTAGGGTCAGTAATATTTACTTGGCCCCTTTGAGAGCTTTCCTCAAATCCCTCTGGTTACACACAAAGTTGTCTTCATATTTGACTTGTTTCTGTTGTTGATTTGGCAGGGCCGGATTTGCAAAGCAGGAGCTGGGAGAGGAGGCTGTGCAACTAGGAGTTGAGCTCTCGCTGTGTGTGGCTGAGTCGATGTTCTTGCTGTGTGATGAAATTCATAGTGTGTTACAGTTCTGCTTCAAGTTATGGAGAGATGTAAAAGGGGACAAGAAAATTGGTAATCCTGCGGCGGAAAGGCTGCTTCGTGTTATTCATTATGTCTACTCAAGAAATATCAAACCGAAGAATGGAGTATATCAGATTGGTGGCAAGTCAGTCCAATGGGAATTGATCAAGACAACTTGGGAGAATTTTGAAGCTGGAATCAGAGGTATGCTCAACCTTTATTTGATTCTCGCCAGTGGAAGCTGTCCAGATGGCCGAGAGTATACGGCTAGTATTGAAGAAGCGCTGAAGATGTTAAAGGAGAAGTTGAGGTGTGCCAAGGATGTTTCAGAGGCGAATGGGTTTGTGAGGGAAGCGATGGAGTCTGACATTTTGGAGATGTGGAAGTCTCTCTTTACCCAAGATACCGAGCATTATTGGACTCTGAAAGTGATGAGGGGTGAGATTGTTACGGACCTGTTTCAGCCTGTTTTGAAGGAACTCGAAGAAGCAAAACAACATTAGCCTACCACCAGTGTATTCTTGCTTTCTATATATCGTGGGATTAGAGTTCCCTCTAGTTTGAAGTCTCCGGACTACTTGTTTTGTAGCCAAAACCAGAACTGACTCTTATTCCTTTGCATGTCTTTGAGCAAAAGGATTTGGTGGTATCAATATTTATCAACTCATTTATCATATTTATTATGTCATGGTTTCTTCTTAGAGGTCAAGAAACCCTTCTTTCATACGTTTTCCTTATTGTTCTCTGTAGTTCGCTTTTCGTTGCTTGGGTTTTTTGGGTTTAAAAGTTACAAAAAAATTGTTTCAGTATACATACTTCTAATTTATAACTACTTGAAACAGTTAAAATAAAATAAGTTCTTTCTACCAGTTTTAACATATTCTCGAAATCAAGATAAGCATACTAACAAAAAAAACTAGGTAAAACCAGAGTACGATATCATACAAGTGTTGATGTTGACAAAAACGTGCGAAAAAGACTTGCCCCACTCAATCCCAAGAATCAAAAAGAAAATATTTCATTGTTCGAAAAATGGATAAGGAAATTGATAACATAAGAGTACTGCGACAAAAGAAGAAAACACAAATCCCAAAATTGCCCTCGCTAAGATCACTTCAAGCATTCTGGTAATGATGCAGTTTATACAGCAAAACTTTTCCCGCTGCGTTTCCCATAGCCATGAAACCACTTCCGGGGCTGAAATCCAAGCAGCGAGGGTAATGCATTGTGCTGTTTGGTGGCGGCCAGTTTGAGAAAACTGTTAGGGAAGGAACATGGACTAGCTTTACACTGTTTTTGTTCATCCTAGAGACTATACCTAGAATCTGAGCATCATGGTTGAACTTCATGAAATCTATCTTGGAAGTGAGATTATCCACTGTCTTTATCGTCTTTCTTTTGCCTCCCACAAACTCAGATTTCTTGTAGATGTTTACTATCCCTCTGTCAGTTCCAGAGGCAAACAATGCTCCATTTAGCGAACTGCAAAGAGAAGTGCCACACGTGCTGCCTTCATCCACGCCTTTGTATAAGCATTTCATTGTTCTCAGATCCCAGACGTAGACTTGCCCGTCACCTCCTGAGCTCAGCAACTGCTTTCCATCATCACTGAATGCTAAGGACCTGACTGAACCATTCATCTTTAGGGTTCCCATCAGCTCTTTTGTTTTTGTGGAAACAAGTAAGATATAACCTTCGTTTCCCACAAAAGCTATGGTGTTAGAGTCTTGTGACACCTCAAACTGTTCCAAGCTTTTCTCCTCTCTACCAACCAAAGGGCCAATTTTGTCGAACTTTGCCTTCTCCAAATCAAAACTGTAAAAGAACTTTCTTCTTCCAGAGACAATGACCTGAGAGCCATTGGGCAAGAAAGCCGCTTTACGAATGGGACAATCCTCAAGAAAAATGCTTTGGATCTTGGTGTTCCTCTTTCCATCAATCTGGAAAAACCGTAACCGTCGATCCAATCCAGCAGTGAGAAGCAGCTGAGCGTTTTGATGGAAGTGGACAGAGTTTATTGGGCCATTTGAAGGATCCGCTGCATTGGCATCCACGAGCTTTGAGTACTCAAGGCGACCAGCACACAGCTTGTTACCGGTCTTCACCACAAGATCTTCATTTGTTCGGAGGATATCATCAACTCCTCCATCCTGAGTATCATCATCATCTGAAGACTCTCCATCCATCATTTGGGAATCTGGCCGAGCCCAATCTGTTCCCGGGTTTAACTTAGCATGATGAGCCCTCAACCTAGCAATGTACTCAGACCCGGAGATCAAGCCCTCATTTTCCTCTTTCCTTAGCTTCCTCAGACGGTTAACACTAGATATATTAATGTTTATCTGTTTCTCTTCCTCATCCTCCCAAGCAGCTTCTCCTTTTTTAATTCCCTCAACTTGACCATTCTCTTCATCAGAAAGCTGTTCATCATCATCCTCATCCTCATAATCCGGAGTCTGCCTCACAGCAGAACGGTCTACATGAAACAAAGCCGAACCATCTTCTTCTTCGGCGTCTTTCTTACCAAACGTAAGAGGGGAGTAGAGAGACCCGAATAACAAATTCTCAAGCTTTTTCATTTCAACCAGTTCCGATTCTTGTAGCTTCTCCGGCTCCTTCTTTCTTCTCTTTCCCCTAGCATCATCATCAGACCCAATCTCTTCCCTATCTTCAACATCTCTGTACTGTTTCTTGAGCTCCTCTCTTTTCTTACCCTTACTCGCCGGAGTATTCTGAGATAAGCTCATCGCTCAATACCACAATTTCACTGCTGCATAAAACAAACAACGATAAGATTCGCACAAATTTGATTACAGTGAAGAAGCAGGAAACAACTTACAACGTTGACGAGCAGAGAAAATTGTAGGCCGGTAATTGTCGGCGAGAGAGCTTCTCTTCTGGTTGGAGATTTAGGGTTTTACAAGTTCATTTTCCATTTAAAAACAAAAAAAAACAAATAATAATTGGAACATTTCGTTACATAACCCTTTAATGGGTCAACGGGTTGCACGCCTCTTGAAAAAGCCCATGGGCCATGACGGGTTAGAGAATAAAACAATTACAATGTCAGTCTCGTAATTATCAGAAAGTATATGCCTTGTTCCATCAGAATCCATTCGCCCAATAAAGTCTGAGATTCGAGAGTTAATATCTCATTGGTGCTTTTGGTTTGGCAAGCGTGAGATCGGAAATCAGACATCGCCACCGTCGCTCATTTCCTCCGCCGCGATGGAATCTCCCAAGAATTCTCTCATCCCGAGCTTCCTCTATTCATCTTCCTCATCGCCGAGATCTTTTCTCCTCGACCAGGTGCTGAATTCCAACTCCAACGCTGCATTCACCTCCTCCAATCTCGAGAAATCTCCTTCTCCGGCTGCGCGTTCTTCTCCGACGTCGATGCTGTCTCGGAAGAATTTCCTTATTGCATCTCCCACTGAGCCAGGGAAAGGGATCGAGATGTATTCACCTGCCTTCTACGCCGCTTGTACCTTTGGTGGAATTCTCAGCTGTGGTTTGACTCACATGACCGTGACTCCGCTCGATCTCGTCAAGTGCAATATGCAGGTATGTAACCTTTAGATCCGTTATCTTTCGTATGTTTTCTGAGCTCATGTTCGCGGATCTGTGTTCCTGTATTGCTTAGGTGGTTAGATCTGCGTTTTAGCCTTGTTTTCTTGGTTGGATAGATCTGTGATTTGATTTTCTTCATCGTTTTGTAACTTTCCTGACTATTGGTTTTGTGTTGGATTCCATTATCTGAAGCATTTTTTTTTATCTCTGTAATACGTATCTTCGTCCATCCATTTCCAATGTTATATACTTATATATCAATCGTTCTATTTCAAAATACGTCGATCTGTTCTGAGTTCTGGTTCTTCTTTCGAAATTTACTTACTTGACGTGGTATGTGTGGAATGGTTCACGTCGTCGTGCAACACTGATATGATATTCCTTGCGGTCCAGATTGATCCAGCCAAGTACAAGAGCATCTCGTCTGGTTTTGGAATTTTGCTGAAGGAGCAAGGAGTCAAAGGCTTTTTCCGTGGATGGGTTCCTACTCTTTTGGGTTACAGTGCTCAGGGTGCCTGCAAGTTTGGATTCTACGAGTACTTTAAGAAGACTTACTCAGATCTTGCTGGACCTGAGTACACTGCTAAATACAAAACTCTCATCTACCTTGCTGGTTCTGCTTCTGCTGAGGTCATTGCCGATATTGCACTTTGCCCATTTGAAGCTGTCAAGGTCCGTGTTCAGACACAGCCTGGGTTTGCCAGGGGAATGTCTGATGGATTTCCCAAGTTTGTCAAGTCCGAAGGATTCGGAGGGTGAGTTTTTGAATGACAATAACATTCTCTCTCTTGTTACAGCTGGCATTTTGTGTCTGATTTCTTGTTTTTTTTTTTGGCAGCTTGTATAAGGGTCTTGGTCCACTCTGGGGACGTCAGATTCCTTGTAAGTTCTGGCCTTTATTTTGCAACCTGTTGCACTATATATATATATTTTTATTGAGGCATGAAGCATATGTGATTCTTTAAAAGCAAAGTTTAATGATGATATCTGCAACTGTTACAGACACTATGATGAAGTTTGCTTCCTTTGAGACCATTGTTGAGATGATCTACAAGTACGCAATCCCCAACCCAAAAAGTGAGTGCAGCAAAGGTCTGCAACTTGGGGTGAGTTTTGCAGGAGGTTACGTTGCTGGAGTGTTCTGTGCTATCGTTTCTCATCCAGCAGACAATCTTGTGTCGTTCCTCAACAACGCTAAGGGAGCAACCGTCGGAGATGTAAGTCACTATGTTGAATACATAGCCAAGAGCTAGGATGGTTCCGATTTGGTAGTTGTATACCAAGAACCTATTGATTTCTGTTGCGGTAGGAATTATCATTAATTTTTGTAAATGAATTGTTGCAGGCGGTGAAGAAGATAGGTATGGTGGGACTGTTCACAAGGGGGCTTCCTCTAAGAATTGTGATGATCGGGACTTTGACTGGAGCACAGTGGGGATTATACGATGCCTTCAAAGTGTTTGTTGGCCTGTAAGATCTCTCTCTCCCCTCACTTACTTCTTTACCTTAATACCTTCAAAATGCAAAACTCTCAATTCTGTTAATATGGTTCAGGCCAACCACTGGTGGTGTTGCTCCAGCTCCTGCCATCGCAACTACTGAAGCCAAAGCCTAAACAATGACGAAAAAGGTTAGGAGTTCGATGGGGTAGGATTTTTGTTTGGAAAAATAAGAGAAACATACGGTAATGAGGAAGAATGAGTAAGCTCAATCTCTTCCTGATTCGAACTTTATCATTTTTGTTTTGAAAATTTGTTTGTGTTCCTGAATTCAGGATAGTGCTCTATCTCTCTCTCTCTTTCTCTCTTCACATACTCTCTGCCTATTGTTTCTTGTCTTTTTTGTTTTTGTGATGTAATCTTAAAACATGAGAGTGACACACTCGAAGATAGAGAGAGTGGGCACACCCACTTACTACTTTTGTTCGGTTTCATTTAAAATTTTCATTTTGGTTGCTGTTTGCTCTGTTTCCGATTCTATAAGCGTCATCAAATAATATAGTGAATACTGTATATGTAATGTTAGACGACAAGTGACGCAAAAAAAAAAAAACAAAAAAACAAATCCTTGATATCGCCCACCGTGGGGCTCGAACCCACGACCACAAGGTTAAGAGCCTTGCGCTCTACCAACTGAGCTAGACGGGCTTGGATATTTTTTCCAATGCAGCTAAATTAATTAACCATTCTAACAACAATTAATGGCTGAAGAAGCACCATTCACACATGGTCGCTGATTTGTGTAAAATCAGTTGGCAATGATAATTCGAGTAACGATTATTACGTTCCAACCGACAGCTATAAATTGGACACTAAAGATAAAACTAATATTTTGTCAAAATTATCATTAAAATATGGAACAAAATTATCAATAACATTTAAGAGGTTTCTAAGCAATTTACATATTTACTAGTGCTTTCTTCTATATTATGTTTGTAAACGTTGATGAATTAATAGAAAATATTTTAAATGCAGTTAAACACATTACACCTCTAATATCAAAGCTAGTTTTTTTGCTCATTCCAAAAATCATCACACAATAAAGGGATTAAGACGAATATAATTTTTAAGAGAATACGGATGATACAGCATCTAACATTTTATGCAATCTCAATGGCATCAACAACTCTTTCCATTTTACACAGAACCTCTTTTCAACTTCAATTAAAGAAAACATAACAATAAAAACAACCGAAAACTTATAAGCATAATCATACTATTACTTAACCAATAACCAGACTAGACACTACAACAACAACAACAATTTAAACAGGCAATCAAACTAATCAGAAGCAAACACGACAAAGAATACCATAAAAAGCAGAAGGCAGAACCAAAATAAAAGAGACCTCCATGACTATGCTTTCACAAAGACATTACGCAAAACCAAAATAACTCTTTGAAGTGTGTCCTCTGCAACATTAAAATTAAACTTTGTTCTCTAATTCGTACAAGTTTTGAAACTGTGTTTAACTGCTAAACACAAAACAGCACCGTACCAACCTTTCTCACCTTCATTTCACTAACTTAACGCTTCTTCTTGCTGCTTGCTTTTGATACGTTGGACTTAGGTGTTGCCACCAAGTATATGAACAAAACCACCATGGAGATCACGGAGACGAGCGATCCATATTTCGCCAGCAACCTCTGCATCAATTGAAAATTTGAAACACAGGAATATGAGAACTGATATATATTTGATGATTTCACTGGGAAGTGAGAATTACACATTGAGTTACCTTGGCCTGAGATTATTTAAGCAGCATCAAGAGCAGCATCCAAGACACAACACAAGATAGCAATGAAAGTCAATAATGATAAGAGAAAGAAAAAAACGTCGAGAAGATGATTGAAAGAACAGTCCTTAATAATCAAATTTACCACGTCTAATATGTTAGTTGGAGGTTTGTCTGCAAGGATGTCTAGAGGTAGTAGTGGAGTTGAGTATGCCTCCTACAAACAAGAAACCCAGTATTAGTAAAACAATGGTCACTACAAGAGAAAGCAATTCTGACCATAAGATTAATTGGGAGGGATTACAAACTTATGAAGCTTAGTTGCTTTTACCAGTTCCAGGTACTAGAAGTTATAGAAATCAACAATAGAAGAATGAAGGGGAGCTTATAAATGGAAAACCTGTAGAGCTGGCTTTGTGGGGATGCGGAAAGTAACAACAGCAGGAGCACCATAGAAGACTCCTTTAACCTTGGCCTCCAGTTCGAAAGAATGAGACAGAATACCTCCTCTGCACACAAATATAAGATTAGTGAAGAGAGGAAAAACTAAAGCAGCCACTAAAACAATTATGATTACGGAAGAAACTCACGCATCAAGTCTTTCCCATGATTTTGAAGTGTTCCCATTAACAACTTCAAATTTAGCTTTATCCCAGGTATCATCTGTCAGAGTCACATCATAGGCCGTCCTGAGAGCAAGCACCAAAAATATATAACACATTTAGCTGACATTCATGAAATATCACAAAGTCGTCGTAGCAGGCAGATACGAAATTCAAAAAGCAAATCCAAAATTCTGAAGAACAAGAGGATCCAATCAAATGGCGTTTTCGTTTACTAGCTATTGATACACATACGATAGATCTAAGAATAGCTACGCATAATCTCCTAATTCTAGATTAGCCAATCTCTCCATGCAAATAGACTATATCAGAAATTAACACGGATCGGAAATGAAAATGGAGAAATCAAACCGATTGAGAAAATTATTAGATGAGAATTAGAGAACTGACGAGGATCCTTGGTTGTAGATGTCGAATGAAACGGAGACGCGTTCGGCGCCAGATTTGAGCCTGTTAAGAGTGGCTTTCTTGTGAACCACCATGAACGGCACTTCCGAGGTCGCAAACGAAGCAGAAACAAGCATGAAAACAGCCATGGCGGAGATCAGAAGCTTAGCTAAAGCGAGAGCCATGGTGTGTGATCTTCGACGATGTACTTGTTTAGCAGATGCGAAAACAGATCTACGATTGATTTCCTCTGCTCACAAAACCTCCGACGACGATATGATATAACACCCCCACACCACTACCCAGCAACAAAAAAAGTCAATGATGGGCCCAATTTGTTTTTCACCTGATATTGGGCCAACTTAAAATAGGCCCATTCTAATAATAAACTGTCTTCTTTTTGTTTGGTATTATCAAGAAGTGACTGATTTATATATCCATTTTCTTTGGATCTAAATCTGTGGAGCTGCTTATTAGGAAGATAAGTGTGTGTGCAGTCCAACAACGAAGATAATCAACTTGTAAGTACACACAGCCTGTCTCCTGCCACAATCTAACATGTTTCTTCTTGTAGAGTCAGATATTCCCTAATACTTATAATCATAGATTAACATCTTCTATTAATTATCACGTTTGATAATAAAGTCTACGCTGCTTGGTAATATTAAAACGTAATAATGGTGTTATATAAACAAGCCAACGATTCTTTCATTCAAGGACATATTGACCCAACAAATTGGAGGTATTAACCAGGATTTCATTTTCGGTTATTAGTATTTGATTGGAGTAAGAAAAAAGGGTAAAAAGTGAGGGTTGATTTGATTCAGTTAATCGAGGGTGGCGGGAAAGTTAAGGAAAGAAGTCAACGAGAAAGTACAAAAACTATAACCGGAGAGCCAATTAAAACTAGGCAAGTGGGAAGGAAATTTACAGCCTCCCATAAGAAACATAATTAAAACTTGGATTAAACCGGAAGGCATGTGATGTGCCCTTTCTTTTTTCTTTGTTTGGTTAAATAAATCACGTATCTACCCATTTGCTCATTGAATTGAGAGCATGTGGAGGGATTGCATCGAACTCTGAAACCTGGGTGAATCTTCTTCTCTCCCCATCATCACATGCTTACTTATCTCTTCTTCTCGATCTTCTGTTAGCTATCTGAGATTCTCTTCCAGACTTTCCTTTTTATATTTAACTACATTTCCCAATGTTGTGTATGTATTTATCCGTATACGTGGGATGATTTTGTGAGCAAACAGCCTTGCACAGAGAGAGCATGGGGTGTGCTTCATCTACTTATGCTGTTGTGGTAAGGAAGAACAAGAAGAGGATCATTCAAGAATCTGTAGTGTTTGTTCTGCAGTTTCGTGTTCCTGTTCAGTCCGATCTTCCACGCCAACTCAAAGGCGTTGCTCCCAAGACAACCGTCGATCGGTTGACATGTCTACGGAATCAGATTGAGTTGGTAGCTGAGGACACAGGTATAGAGAGATGAGACCATCTTCCTTCCCTTTTCTTGCGTGTTAAGACAAAAAGGTTTCTTACTTTTAATCAAGTATTCCATATTCAAATGCAGGGGGTTCTGCCATCTCTGAGCTGCGTACAGCTTTGGAGGAGTATTTGACTCTTCTAACCGGTCTTATCAAGAAAAGTTCGGGTTTGCATATTTTGATTAAGTGAACAATTTAGTGTGTCGTATAATCAAATGGTGATATCAAAAAATTTAACACTACTGCAGATAATGATGGAATGGAGGGCTGCGTGGAGTTCAAATGGAGGACTCTTGGAGATGGTAAACGAGTAAGTTCGGTTTTTGCTTAAATTAAGCCGATCCTGAGGATTTGGAATATTGTTAGTTCTATTACCTTCAAGTCTTACTTAATAATGTGAAGGTGTGTGTCGTATACAGGCAGAGATATGTTGCACAAACCTTTGGATGGAGATGTTAACTGTGATCCACATGATGGCTGCTTTGGCATTTACTGAAGCTAACTCTCTCATGATTCCAAAGGACTGCTCTGCTTCTGGCAATGGCGTCCGTGTAGTCTCCACTGGTCTGGCCTCTTTGAATTTCACACTTTTCTTTTACATCTATTTTGTTATGTTTACAAAAACCTGATTAACCTGTCACTTTCAAACAGATTGCAGGAGAGACGCGATTGACTTGCTGCTCAAGGCGTCTGGATACTTGGAGTTCTGCGTCCGAGAGATTCTGACTCAATTTCCTCCTGATCTAAAGTATGAAGCACAAATACAGAAAATCCTCGATCAGGCCTGATCACATTAAATACTTACATATGTATCTGCAAATTTGTTATCTGTCTGCAGGAGTAAATTGCCTGATGATATGCAGGAAAGTGTAATACAAACTCTCTCTATCCAAGCACTTGGCCAGGTTACACACACACTTTGAAACTGTAACTCAGCTCCTAAACCTGAATCTTGTATGGTTTTTGATTTGTAAGTTTTGTTGAATCTCACTGCAGGGTACTGAGATTCAACTTGGATTGGCAGTAGATAGCCAGAAAGCAACACTGTCTGTGAAGAGGAGAATTGCATGTGAGCAAGTCATTTATTTCACTCAGGTCCTCATCATAGTTTAATAATCTTCACCTTATTAATTCGGGCATGCTTTTTGGGACAATCATTGGTTTTTGCTCTATTTTAATTATTAATTTCCTGTAAATTATATCATTATCGTTTCAGGCATATCACTGCTTGTCTAGTTGTGAAGCAGTTAGCCATGGATGCGCCAAGAAGCTTCTCCGGTTTATCTACTGGAAGTTTCTGGAAGCAAAGGTATGTATCTATAATGTATACATATGAAAGCTATAGTTGAAAGTGAGCAAACAGCTCATCTATGTTTATCTCTATTGTTCTCTCAGAAATCGCTCTCTCTGTTTTTTGTTTTCTTTATCAGGCTGCGGCATACTACTACCATGGACTGGTAACAGACAAGGGAACTGAGCCATCATGTCACGTGAGCGCGGTGTGTTGTTTCCTTGCAGCTGCAGAGATCCTAGGAGAAAGCAAGAAGGCCTGCCTTAGCTTCTGCTTAGCTCCTCCTGTCACAAGGTTTTGTGATGTTGTATAATATTCAACATGTGAATTTATGATTGATTCAGCTTTTTGATTTTATCAGGGCTCCTCCTATGTGGGGGGTTATGAAGCACTTGAGCCAGAAGATTCCAGAAGTTGCTTATAGAAAGTCTCAGACGTATGGATACTTGCTTGAAGAAGACGAGAAGTAAGTCGTTAAGAGTGTTGTCTTGTATCGTTTGTTTAACCTAATTAGAATCAAAGAAAATAGCTGATAATATGATTAAATCACAGGACAATGCAGTGTTTGCCAGAGCTTCCAGACTTTCAGTTGTCATTGAGACCAGACGAGTTTGAACTGCCTGAACTGGAGGATGTCTCTTCCGGATGAAACCAGACCCATTTGCTTAGAGAACATCTTGACTACTCCTCTGAAAATCATTGAGCAAGCAGCAATATCTACACATACATATTCTTTGGGTATTTTACCACTTATAATAGTAATGTAATATTTTGTATTCTAGAGTTGCATCTTTTACACTAGTTTCTTCGTGTCAGGCAATATTTGATACTTGTTTTACTTGAGTATATGATGTAATATCTGAAAGACTAATTAAATTACTTTATTACTTCATAAGAGTTTGGAAGGAATAAGAAAATGATGCTGGTAGAGAGGACGTTTAGCACCTATGTTCGGAATAGAAATGGTTGTTGTGTGAAGCGCTAAAAAACGGCACGCATTTGAATTTGGAAATAGCAGGAATGCAGGATTAACCGCAGCATCACGTGAGTTAGTCACGTGTGGGTGATGATGCGATGTTGGATTCCGCACGTTCCAAGAAGAAATGGTTGTTGTGTGAGGCGGTTAGAAACGGCACGCACTTTAGTCGTCTTAATTTGGAAAAAGCAAAATAAGTAAATAACGTCACGTGTGGATGATGATGAAACGTTGGATTCGCACGTACCAAACTTTGTGGAGGCGGTTAGGGGTTTCGACGGTGGTGTCCGGTAGAGAAACATGATCGGATTTTGTTTTCTGCCAAATCGGAAATCAAGAAAAGTTTTATAATCTGGGGAAGGCAATAGTAATGGATAAACGCAAGAAGATTCCGATTAATTATCACTCATCACTTGTCCCTTTAATTATCACCATTGCTATTTAGCCTAAATAAGCGAATTGATCAGTTTGTTGCTTTTCCGGAAGAAATCAGTTAAGTTATTAATTTGAAATGCAACATCCGTCGACGATAAACAGTATCCGAGTTCGAAAGCAGAGACTGTTCGATCATAAAACTAAAATCGAAATTAAACGATCATCGTCATAGACTCATAGTTATCTTCCAAAAAGGTAGCAGCTAGTTTCTCTTTTGTGTAGGACATGAACACAGAAAGAGAAAGGTAGAAACTCTACTACATAGCTCCAAAGTTGTACTTAAAAGAGTCATCTGAACAAAAACAACACAAACAAAACTAAAAAGTAAGTAAAGGAACTTATAAACGGAGATCGAGATCGAGAGGCTCGTCTTCTTCCACGACGCAGTTTTCGTTGTTGCCGGATAATCCAAAAGGGTACGCATACGGATAGGGAAACGGATCGTACCCATCCATCGTCATCGTCTGTTGTTGAAACGGAGCGCTTCCAGAACTAGATCTCTGCATTTGGTTAGGGTAAAAGCAAGGGTAAGGACGAAACAACGTGGTGTCGTCGAAGACGGGTGGAGAATTAGCAAGGACGCTGAGGTTACGACGAGCAGCGGCGCGTTCACGTTTGTGGGCGTTTTGGTGACCGCCGAGAGCTTGGGATGTGTAGAACTTGCGAGGACAGTACTGACACGGGAAGATACGGTGACAAGTCGGATGTGTAGCTGAGGAGAAAGAGTGTCTTTTGTTCGATGATCGAGGTTTCGAAGGACCCACGAACTGATGGAAAGACGGTGGTGGCTCCGCCATTTTCGCAGGCTATAAGCTACAGAAAGAGAGAGATGACAGTAATTAAAAGCATAAAGCGAGAGAGAGAGAGAGTGAAGGATGTGTGGGTTTTGTGGGAAGGGTTTTAAGCTGTCGATTCTTTGTTTGTTTGCGTCGTTTGTTGCAGAGAATATCTGATTTCAAATGACCCTTTTGCCCTCATCTTCTTTCTCTCTCTCTCTCTCTACTCTAACTAATTTCACAGATCCCAATTAATCCTTTTTGCTCCATCCTTTGTTGCATGGGATGCATATCTCTCTACACACGAGCTCCTTTTCTATTTTAATATTGGTATAGTCTCGAATACAAATTTAACTCGTTCTTTCCTTAATAACAAATCTCTCTTGAAATAAATTTACTTATTTTGTAACCAAAAAGAAAAGAGAATTTTTATTTGGGAACAATTGGATTCGATGACGTTAACGGTAACGGTAAGTGCGTTGTTAATCTATAATTATATTTTAAAATCGTTTAATTGTCTTGGGAATAAATTAGAAGACAAAATAGATAAATGTAGAGCCCGAGAATAGTGATTGAGAGTAATGAAAGAGTAAAGGTCGGTTCCAAACTGATGAAATCTCTGCGAGTTTGAGAAGAGTTTATTGTTGATGGGATCAGTACTTCTCTCTCATTTATTTGCTTTTAAATAAATGAGAGAAAGAATGACATTGGTTGCTTTTTGGTATTTGGACTGTTACATCCTGCAGCAAGGGGGAGAGAGAATCTGATAACGACACGTGCTGACTAGACAGTTGTGCAGTACGAGTGAACACTCTCTCACACACACACTTCAACTCAATTAAAATTTTGAAAATCCTAACAAGAACACTTTTTTCCATTCAAGTTTAAGGGTTTTGATTGATGGTACCTTGCTGTGATGCCAAAGAAGACAAGAGAGTGAATCAAGTTCCAAGATGGAATTGCCAAACAAGGAAGGCTTCTATGTTTCTCTTACCCTCTTTATTCTTTCCATTCTCTCACTACTTACCCATCACTCTTTCTCATCATTACTTCCTTTCTTTTTTCTTCTGCTCATTACTTAGTTGCATTTTTTTTTTTTTTGGTCATGGACTTAGTTGCATTTATTCCTCTGTTTCTGTTGCACCTTTTTGTTCTCTTCAAGGCCCATATACAAGGAATACACACAAAGGCCCAGTAACTTCACGTTGCACTCAATAAAAAAGGCTTCTGAAACCTCTATGTTAGAGGCCCACCTTTTCATTAACAACTCTCCTTCCTTTCATATTCTTCAACAGGTTGTCTCTCATATACTCCCTCCGTATTTTATTAATTGTCGTTTTAGAATTTTTATTTCTTTGAATTATATGTCGTTTTCAAATTTCTATGCAAAATTTATTACTTTTTAATGTTTTATAAACATTATAAAACATTAAAAAGTAATAAATTTTGCATAGAAATTTGAAAACGACATATAATTCAAAGAAATAAAAATTCTAAAACGACAATTAATAAAATACGGAGGGAGTACTTTAAAGTCAATCTATATCTGATCAATTTGTTTTCTATAGAAAAAGCAGTGTTTCATTTAACCGGTTGGTAGAGCTACGTCTTAGATGAATTTTACGTTTTTTAATGTCGCATACGACTCACACATACGTATATTATTGGATTTGAATTCGTGTTTTATTTACAACAACAATAATAGTAACTTACACGACCCAATCGAATCTACATTTTTTACTACTTATTCAGCATGTATATTTATATATAATTTAGATTCAGATCCGTCGTTAACAAAAACAATATAATTTCGAGGTAATTAAGTCAAAATAAGAAACGTTTGCTTGAAATTGAAGCAACCCCACATTTAATTTACCTTTTTGTGGCTGAAAAAGTAGATTTGCTTTCTCTGCTAAGCATATTCCAAAACCCCATTGGCACCAAGTTACCTCTTCTCACACACAATTACACAGACATGTTCACATTCACTTTTCACTTAATGCCTCTTCATCATTTCATATTAATTATTTATTTTATTTAATGCAGGTAACTTTGGTACATTTTTTTCTTTGATTACATTTGAAAACCAAGGATGCTTCGATTAAAAGCAAAGAAGGACATGTTTATGGTAATATGTGTATTTGTGTGGGAAAGAGGAGAAACTTAGATTGCCTTAATCGATGTTGTCTTTTTGTGGATTATACATTGGAAGATGGTGCACAATGCACATGTGACTTGTCTTTGACCTTCTCCACCATTTTGTCTATTATTTATTTTACAGTTGATAGGATGTATAATTAACATAACCTTTGTATTTTCAATCATTATAATGTTCACATATACATACCCATGTTATGTCCCCACTCTGTCCTTTGTTACATAAACTATGCTCAATATTTTGTCTTTCTTACATTGAGCCTTTTTGTTGGCACACATGACATTTTTTCTCAACGATAGACATAAACACAACGACCACATTAGCGTATCATTATATTGTATATTTTGGACGATATATGTCTTTTTATATAGTTGATAAAGTTTTGGGTACAATATTCTCTTTATTGATTCATGAATTACATTCAAATATATAGCTTTCATATTATATCTAAAATTTCTTTTCTACAACTCACACACATATCACCATATTACAACAATCATATTCAAGATCTTGGGTTCTGATAAATTTAACATTTAAAATACGTGTCAATGACAATAAATGTACCTATATCTTTTGATTAAATAAAATGGTTCGACACGAAGAACTTTAGCTTCTCGACACCCCATGCGATGGCTTCTTCGTTTTTCCCATATATTTTAATTTCAAATTCAACTCTTTCTTTTGTCTCTTTGTTCTTTCTAAGTTCTAACACACCAATTTATATAACTCATCTATCCACCTATATATATAGATATATAAACATTTATATTACGCACCAATTGATATAACTTTATCAACTTGCCCACCTTAATACAAAATGTATCTATGTCTCATATTTAGTAAATTAAGTTCCCGTACTAATTAATTTAATTAATATAATAAAACAAGTCTAAAAAATTGTTTCTTTAGTTTGTTTCTTATATATATAGATGCTATATTGCTATGGATTCTTATGTGGTTTGAAAATAAAGGGATTAAAGTTCTCATCCTAGAGGAAGAAAGATACCTCCTTTTAGTCCTTTTAATCCAAATTTACTTAATCTTCAACAGATATATCACTTTACTTGCATGATAATGCTAATTAAAAGACCTTCAAATAAAAATAATCAACAAAGTTTGACATATATTTGGTTTTGCTCAACGAAAGCTGGCAATCTCCACTCATAAAATACAACAGTTTCAGATCAAAATGAGCTCCCCTAGCCCCATGTTACTTGTTTCTCTAACAAATGAATCAAGACGTGGAATTTTTTTAAATAACTTGACAAAAACGTAAGTGGACTAGTAGGTTAGGGTTTAGGAGCTTTGTCACATCTCAACGTTTTCTCTCCGAAATTAATTACTCATCAGCTGAGGTAGGAGGAGAAGGCGGTGGTGGACCGGTTTCATGATCGGACTCAGCCGTAAAGTGGATGCTGCAACGCAATTCTTCATCATCTATATCTCTTGATTTCCTCTGCTTTATTGTTTTCGATCCTTTCCTCTCATACACATTGTACACCGCCCATTCTCCAAACACCTGTTTAACCCATTATATTTGATCACACATTCAAATGCCTTTCTTATAATAAAAGTCTAGTTGTAGTTATTTGTGTACCTTAGCCGATGCAAATCCCGCAAGGCAATACTCTGTCATGCTCCATCTGGTTTTGTTGCAGTTAGAAGAAGATTTGTTTGTTTCGTAGAAAGCAAGTGTTCTTCTAATCCCAACTGTTTTACCACAGGCAATGATTGGTCTCTCTTTCCCAATAGGTTTCCAATAACCATCACCAGAGGAAATCTTGATTCTCTGCTCATTACTCGACACTTCTCTTCTTTTATTGCAAAAGAAGTACCTCTGCTTCTCCTTTTGATCCCCTGAAAAAAAAACCCTCGTCAGGCACTCACGGATATAGACCCAAACATCAAATATCTGTAAAGTTACAACCTTTGATTGATAGACCTATTTTTACAAAAATCTAATTAAGCAGTAAAAGAAAACGAGGAGACATGTAGACATACAGGGGCTTAACAGAAAGAATAGTGAGAGAGAGAGAGAGAGAGAGACCTGGGAAAGTAAGAGGATGAGAGAAGAAGAGGTCAAAGACAGGGATGATGGAGGAAGGCAAAGGAGAAGCAAAGGCCTTTGGGAGCAAGTAATGAAGGATAAGCTCTTGCTCCGTTGGGTGAAATCTGTATCCTATTGGCAATTTCATTCCTCCGTTCACTACTAATCTCTTCTCCACCTCCATATCCTCTCTTTTTCTTCCTTTTCCAAAATGCGTCTTCAAAAATTGATCAAATTTGAAACCTTTATAAGCATTGATCCATCATTCCATCTAAAGAGAGGAAGGGCAGAGAGAGAGAGAGAGAGAAGGAAGACTTGTGTAGCCTTTTGTTTGTGGGCTTTGCAGGCTAAAATGACAGTAGTAGAGGTTCTTAATATGTGTTATATGTATATATCCCCACGGGTACACACACATATATATATGGTTGTGTGATAAAAAAAATATAATTGGTTGAAACGGCTCCTTTCTCTGAACATTTATTTTTTACTTCATAATAAGAAAGATGATGAGAAAGAATAGGAAAAAAAAGGAAGGTGCTTTTGAGGGATGTTCATTGACTTATAAAGTAAAAAAAATAAAAAAAAAATATATATAGAAGAAAATGTCATATATTCCTTTAAGAAATAAAAAAGAAGAGAGATGAGAGGAAGAGAGAAACGTGCAAGTTTGGGGTTTCTCCATTTGCAAAAGGGTTCCTCTTTTGGATCCTTTCACTTATTACCGTTTCATCATTCTCCGGTTTTTTAGATTCCACCATTTGATCTTCATCCAATTGGTTACCATTAATCAAACACAGTAAAAAGTTGGAACTCCTTTGACAATTGCGAGCCAGCCCACGTCGGCCTAACTAAATTACTATATAGCCTTATCTTTCTAATTTAGTCTGTTACTTTCTAGTATTGCATTTATTTGTGCATGTGAAGAGAGGAGACATAACGCTGCCTACTTGTTCCTCCAGTCCTCCTACTGAGTTACTACTACCAGAAAGTAAGTCAGGGCAGGCTTTAATATGAAACCTTATTGGGCCCGATTACCTTTTGGGCATTTTATTGGCCTTTTCTTTCTCCTCCACAAAACCATCTCTTTATATTTCTCTCTATTCCACATAGGATTGATTATTTTTTAATTTAAAACAGCTAAGATATATAATTGCTTTGAAAACCATAAAAAAAGGTTTTTTAATAATAAAACATGAAGAAATGTAGGATGGTTTATGCATGCACGTATAGAGTTATGTGAGGAATATGCGTGCGCACCATACTCCCACGTTACCCGCTTTTTATTCAAATCATTTGTTCATAAATGCAGATGCCTTCCCTTTAATATTTCGTGTAATGTATATATTTTCTAAACAAACAAATTAAAAAGAGCTTTTACCAAAAAAAAAAAAAAATTAAAAAGAGTTAAATAATTACGAGGTTTTTTCTTTGTTGGTTAAAAATAGAATACACGGCATTGGTGTTGGATGAAGGAAGAAGTCAACGGTCAGCCACCAAAAAAACAAGGCTCCCCTACTTCTTCGATTCAGCCATTGCGACCATCTCTCTCAATCACCTCTCTAACCACACAAACCACAAATCCTAAAGTCTAAACGAAAACAGAACACATGATTCTCTCCTTCCTCAGCATCTCAATTCCACTTGACCATTTTTAAAGCTTTTACGTAAATCATAAGAAGCGATGGAGAAGAACGAGAATTCCAAGGACCCTGATCATGATGACATATCCAAGGGAGAGGAGAAAAGTGACGTCGTTTCGGATGCTCATCGCACAGATGATGCGCATCAGGACGGCAGCAGTAAAGAGAATGTAGATGTTGGTAATGCCGAGACAGATCATCCCGATCCAGGAGACAATGTCGACAATATTGCACAAGGAGAAGAAGCACCAGAGATTCATCAAACCTTGGAGTCCTTGTCTGAAGAACTCGATCAGTTTCTCGCGAGCCTCTCCCTTCACAAGGAGGAGCACAAAGACAGCACCGAAGAGAAAGGAGAGGATGGTTACTTTCAGATCCCACAGTTTGTTGGTAAGTTCTTGGATCTTTTTGAGGAAAAACTCTCCAAATATGACTCTGGTGAGCCTAAGACGGTGTGGTACCAAGATCCCGAAGAGATGTCTTCGCTTTTGGAGGCAGTGGATCGTGTCTCGAAGCTTATGGGGCTTTTGCTCAACACCAAGTCCTGTTTGGACCATCATGAGCCCTTGATCAACCATGCGGGATCCATTCAGCAGCGTGCCATGGCTTTCTTGGAAGACGAATTCCGCATTATTTTAGAAGAATCCGTGACCAAAGAGCCCTTGGTGGTCACGGATGACAGTAACAGCCAGAGGAGGAGCACAGCGGATCAACAAGACCATCAGAATGATGCGGTGGTCTCACAAGATCACGACCAGATGCTCGTTCCTGAATGCGTTGATCAGGAGATCGAATACCCTGGTTATCCAGAGGATGTGGTTGTGTTGCTGAGGAAAATAGCGGAGAAGATGAAAGGAGGAGGGTACGGATGGGAATGCAGAGAGGTTTATTTGGTTGGGAGGAGAAACATCTTGATGCGCACTTTGAAACATGATTGTGAGTTTGAGAAAGTTAGCATCGACGAGGTGCAGAAGATGAGCTGGGACACGCTGGAGAGAGAGATCCCTATTTGGAACAAGACTTTCAAGGACTGCTCTTCTCTCTTCTTCCCTGGGGAGCTCAAACTCGCAGAGAGGATCTTCCCAGGGGACGAGGGGAGCTTATTCTGCATTGTCACGCACGGTCTGGCCATCCAGTTCTTGGGTTTTGCAGAGGCCGTGGCCATGACCAAGCGCTCTACTGAGAAGCTTTTCAAGATCCTTGACATCTACGAGACTCTCCGGGACAGTTTTCCACCCATGGAGGAGTTGTTCCCGGAGGAGCTGCGGGGCGAGCTGAGGAACGAGGTTACCAGTGCTCGTTCCCGACTTGGAGAGACTGCGATTCACATATTTTCGGATCTAGAGACCTCCATCAAATCGGATTCAAGCAAGACCCCGGTGCCAGGAGGTGCAGTGCATCCACTAACGAGGTACACCATGAACTACCTCAAGTACTCGTGCGAATACAAAGACACGTTGGAACAAGTGTTTAAGAGTCACTCGAAAATGGAGCGAGAGGAGGAGGAACCTGTGCAGAGCGGGAATTCGGCCTTCGCAAGTCAGCTGATGAGGATCATGGAGCTACTCGATGGGAACCTGGAGACAAAATCAAAACAGTACAAAGACATACCACTGAGCTGCATCTTCATGATGAACAACGGGAGATACATAGTGCAGAAGATCAAAGGATCGGCGGAGATACACGAGGTGATGGGTGACACATGGTGCAGGAGGAGGTCTTCGGAGCTAAGGAACTACCACAAAAACTACCAGAGGGAGACGTGGGGGAAGCTACTGGGGTTCTTAGGGCACGAGGGGCTCATGCACAACGGCAAGATAGTCAAGCCCAATCTCAAGGAGAGGTTCAAGAGCTTCAATGCAACCTTTGACGAGATACACAAGACGCAGACCACGTGGGTAGTCAACGATGAGCAGCTGCAGAGTGAGCTGAGGGTCTCCATAACTGCAGTCATGATACCTGCCTACAGGGCCTTCATGGCCAGGTTTGGACAGTACTTGGATCCTGGTCGCCAGACCGAGAAGTATATCAAGTATCAGCCTGAGGACATCGAGGATCTCATTGACCAGCTCTTCGAAGGTAACACCTCCTCCTCTTCCACTGCCACCGCCAGGCGAAGAACGTAGCTTCTTTCTTTTCTTCTTTTTTGTTTTGCAACAACACTTTTTCATAATTGCCTCAATTTTTTTCATGTCTTCTACTGTTTTTGTCTGAATGCCCACAACTTGGATGACCCACATTTCTACGAATTCAAACAAACGATCGTGGCTCCGTGCCATGTGTAAATGTTAATTATATAATCAGTTCCAGCATTTCTCAATAAAAAATCAGTTTACCTTTGTTGATAGCATAATGGTAAGTTATGTGAATTAGATGCAAGACTCACTCACCAATTTTATTAAGTTAATCAGCGTCTGGCAAGAAAACACAAGAGGAAGGAGATAAGAGACTCTATCCTTAAAACTTCCTTATACCTTATTTAGGCATCGAATCTGTTTATGCGAGAGTGAGAAGGTAGATGCTCCAAGTGAATCAACATGGTCCTAATCTCCATAGGGTAAAGCTCCATCTCCAGCTTTCTTGGATCAATTTCTCTCCCTCTCTTTGCCTTCTTCTCGTCTCCATAATATGATCCTTCACCTTCTACTTTCCACACCAACCTCTTCTTCTCCATCACGCTTCTTTCTTGATTTGCTGATAGGCTCATCTCCGTCACTTTCCCGATCTGCAACACACGTTTTTTCATCATTTTCAACCTTAAATTTCGCTTCTTTTTATGAAAAAGATTATACCTTTTTTCCAGGAAAAAGCTTCTTCAGTTCCACGCTAGCCATTCCTGAAAGTTCCTTGTCTTCCCCAACCTAATTCCACAAGCTCAAATGCTTTATTCTACTACGGAACCCATAGAAAGAATGGATATAATTAATACCTCATAAAGATGCGCTAGACGCAGGAGCACGTTCCCATCATCCAGTTCCTGAAATCATCTCAACCAAACCAATGGTGAACAACAAGTTATCAACTTAACTCACCAAAACTATCTATAACTTTTGAGTTTGCAAAAGAGGCACCTGCAGTGTCAGAAGTGCCACATTGTCAGGCAAACTGTAGGATGAATCAATCCCAGAGAATGATGCTGCACCAAAACTTATCGGCTTTCCATCATCCTGAAGCATTTTAACATCCGTTATATAAATGGTCTGGGATAGCTAGCGAGTAGCATCCTGATTTTCCATTTTACACTTGTTTTCACCTGTTGAGCAAAGGCCAAGAGGAGTGGCGAGTAGATCTCTTGTCCGAATGTTCGTCGCCATTTTGCACCTTCTCCATATGGATCAATTCTATAGTAATATTTTCCTTGGATCTGTAATAAATGTCAAAATCTGTACCTTAGAGTAGGAGAAACAGAGTGTGCTTGAAGTGAATAATTTTGCCCTTGAACCTAGTTTATCTAATCTGTGCTTACAGTTAGTCCAGTACACTTGTCTCGAACACACACTGTCTCGTTTAGATTCTCCGCGACACCTCTGGAGTCATCAAGGAGCAGTCTCCTGTAGTTAAGGTTATTCTTTGATTAGAGGCAGAGAGAGAGACGGGTAAGGGATTGTGATATCGACTATGCTCAATACCTATGAAGCATAAGCTCAACTTGTCCGTCCACTATGCTCGAACCTCCCATGGCTCTGTCCACCATCACTGAGAATTCTTTCTTACTGTCTTGAAGGTAAATTCCATGATTTATCTGATCAGAATATGGAATTATCACCCAACTGATTTGGTCAAACTCAATCCATGATCTTTTGCAGGGAACTGTAAACTACCAACCGATTTCCTACTTGATCAAATGTCAATTACTCACATACCGGGTAATAATTTCCTGCAACAGGTTGGTTGACTTCTAATTTCCAGTCTGACCTATAATCACGGATCTGCAAAACAAGGTTTAAGTTTAATCTTGAACAACAACTTAACCTGATGGGGTAAAAGGTTTTAGAAGATAAAATGGACATCATACCCTTTTGATATAATCACGTCCACTTGAATCTGTGTAGAAAGTTTTATTGCTTCTCAGGGAACTGGAGATCTGGGTTACAACTTCTTTGCCAATTCCATCTTTAATCGGTATATTACCAACCTAAAATTCCAGATGATCTTAAAGCCTTTACAATGGAATATAAGACATGAAAAAAGCGGTATTAGAATAGTGAATGCATCAGCCTCACAATAAATTCAACTTCCACATGCTCCTTGCCCTTGTAAACTCTAGTGATCTGCAGACAATTACAAGGTCGAACAGTATAAGAATCTACAATTTACATTTCTGCAGGTTCAAACAGAGTTTAAGAGACCACGTAACAGTTTAATTTAAGGTAGATTCCAAGAGTCGGTAGATGCAGACATTTTTCAGTAGATGGAGAACACACTGAAAACGTAGGTACCTGAGATATCCATGGATTTATCCGTTGATGCACTTCATCCACAAGTGGCCCACGTATAACAGTCAAAGGAACCTGAAACTTGAGCCAGTTATAAAAACCAAATTTCTTTTCTATGATTCGTCTGGAAGATCAATAGTTTTCAGAAGTATAAACCTGTCCTTCCGGGTTGATGGGGAATGTGCCATTTGGACGAAAAACATACGCACCCGAGTTCTAGTGGTTGCAAACCAGACAAGAAGACCAGGGAAACTTGGAGTTAGTCTACTGAACTTTAGCCTTGGAAAGTAAAGTGTCGAAAAAAGAGAAAAAAGGTCTCCGCTTACCTGAGGTTCTTTGTCATTTGATCCATTGTATGCAGAGTAGTAGCTATAGGTCTGTTTGACTGGTTCTGACATCTATACCAAAAAAAATGGGGAGATTTATCAGCAGCTTTAAGGATCACTGCCAGGTAGTGTCTAAAAAACAATGACATACCGAGGTTCTGCTGTTAACATAATTGATTGTTGTCCCTTGATCAGTGGAAAAACTAAGCTTCAGATGACCATGACCAACGTCAGTTATTGATTGTTCGACTCTCTGGAGTTTGGAGACATATGATTTGCTAGAATATCCACCTAAATTTGGAATGAAAAAGTGATAGTGGTCAAGGTCAAAAGCTTGTTCCACTAGACCAAATAGATATGGCTGAACCATTGTACCTGTTTTCTTAGCAGTGGAGATAGTGTAAGTAGTGAAGCCAAGAGGAGGCACAGAAACCGAAAACACAAGCCAATACTTTGGCACCTGTGTAGGGATTTGACCTAAGTATGCCTCTACATGATAGTTCCTTAAGGCCACATATTCATCAGTAAATGGAACAAGTTGAGACTCCACTTCGTGTCCCTCAGAGTCATGCACCGCAACGTCTCCACCCACAACCTATCAAAGATCCGTCATATACTTGTTAACACATAATAGTGATTTTAAAGAAGAAGAACTTGACTGACTCACAGGAAGCCGGACAATGTCCACTCGCTTCCATCCTAGTGGGTTATAAGCCAATACTATCTACAGAGAAGAAAAAGAAGTGTAAGTTACAGGAAGGAAGAACAGATAGCTATCATAGATGAGCTGAAAACCCAGAGGAATAATAACTTTTGCTTACCAAACTTTTCCCGTTGGATAAGTTGATTTCGCTTGAGGGGCAGTAACTTATGTTCAGCAGCAAACACTGAAAAGGAAGGCCAAACTATTACTAAGAAAAAAAGGATGGGTTACTTTTATTGGACAGATGTGAACTTAAGCCTTCAAAATATTGATTCAATTCTTCTGAGAAATATGTATAAGCTAGGAGATTATTTGCCTGTTGGAAGGTTGGATTTAGGGTGGGATCTACTTTAGTCAGATGAGCAAGAGAAGTAGCAACCACAGTCTCGGCCTGCAAGGTCAATTGATCTTACTGACGTGCAAATAGAGCCAAAGGCCATTAGAGAACCACAATTCACAGAGAAAGTTGGCACACTACCTCCACATAGCCTATTGCTAGTCTTTTTGCATAATCATCAGCCACATGCTGTTTCGATGTACCAGAAACAGCGTCATGATGTTGAGCAATTGCTAAGGCATCTGCTAACGAATCTGTATTCGGACCCTTGTCACTTCTCCCTTTGAAAAACTCAAGTTGCCTTGCCGCCTAATCTCTCAAGTTATACACATGAATAAAAATCACAACTTCAAGTGTCTTATTTTAAACTTGGGAAGAACATATACCAAGTAGTAGGCACTCATCACTCTGACATAACGCTTAAGTGCTGGCCTACTTGTAAAATATCCAGTCCAGTAAGCATTTATACGGTCTGCATAACTGAAGTAAAAATTGGTTTAATATTTAAGCAAATCCTGGTTGAAGGAGTTAAAAAATTTAAGACCCAACTCACGGGAAATAGTCCTCTGTTTTCAGGGGCCAAGCCTCATTTGCCGCATGTTTTGCATCTGTATATATGGAAGGAGTAGAGTATAGAGCATTGATACGCCCATCCTAAAATAATTCAGGATCCACGAATTAGAGATATCTTGTTTGTTGCTATCTATCTAGCTTACTATAAAACCACACAACAAATATCTGGAGACATAAAGAGGAACATAATAATTTAGACAGATCTTTTGATGACTTACGAGGTTAACATAATGAATAAGCTTGTCCATTTGTCGATACCAGGTGTGTGCATACTGGTACCTGAAATCTGTTCCCATGGTAAACATGATGTGATCCGTTCTAGTATTGTTGGCCTGCGTATACCAAGAAAAATGTCACAAAAAACAGAGAATTTAACCAAGAAAGGAACAATCTATAAACCTACCTGATCCAAAGCTGCAGCTACAAAGGCATTCACTCGTTCTTGAACATTGTAATCAAACAGGTCTGGATCATCCTTCACAGATTAAGAGGCATAACTACATAGAAATAGAATAAATACAACAGAAAGTGCAATAAACTTCCAAGGAAAATACTTGGACAACGGGGGAATCATCGTTGATTTCATAGTAGAAGCCACCAGGTGGAGGTTCGTAGTTCTTAGGGAAAGCGCCGGCAAAAATCTGTATCAAGCCAGATATATTTTTAGCAAGGAATTAGGGAAAGAAGATCAAAATACAGTGAAATCCGTAGTATAAGCTTCATGTAAAAATTTCTCTTTGTACTTTACCTGTGAAGAAGAACCGAGACTCTTAGAACCCCGCCAGATAACTTCAAGACTCTTCTCCGTTTTACGCTTCTCCCTGTCTTGGTAATCTATCCGACCAAAAAAGACTGAGTCGAATCCAACCTGCGTAAATCAGTAAACCAATACCTTCACACCTCTGGTTCCATAAACAAAAGTAAATGAAGGCCAAGAGAAGAGCTTACTTCTGCGCCTAGCAAGTAAGCCTGCACTGCAGAATGTCCAAAAGGATCGATCTGCCAACCGATTCTTGGAGTCACATTGAACTCTCTGATAATGAACCGATGCCCGAGGGTTGTCTGATCAATCATGTCTATATAGTGTGGTGCTGCTTCATCATGCATGCACATACCACCATTTCTGCAGAAGACTAAAGTATTACTTAACGGAAAGAGACAAGGACAAGTGTGATATAGATAAAGCACGCTGACAAAACCCATACATGAGCTCAAGTTGGCCTGAACGTATAAATTCCTTTACAATACCCTTAATTGCCTCACTTTGTTCATTCCACCAACGCTGAAAAAACGCCTGCATTCATCAAAAACTAACTGTCATTCAACTTGAAAGATTGTTCACACGGACCTAACTAACAATGAGACTAATATTTTCTTGTACAATTAATTTCTCCTCTACATCTTCTTCATTTACAGGCCCAGTCAACAAAAAGCGAACAACTTCCACGAATCAAATTAGAAACAAAAAAGAAACCAAATTTACCTGTTCAACATAGATGAATTTGCGATTCTTATCAGCCAGCAGCGCAGGAACAATTGAATCCAGCACATTTTGAACACAAGCAACCTACGAGAGCAACAGAAAAAAATACAAAAACTAAGTAAGTAGAACAAAAATCTAATCAATAAACGGATGGGATACAAGAAAAAACATAAAAGGGCAAGACCTGGATAGAGTTGTTAGAGCCGACATAGTACTGGTCAACGGTCTTGAGCCAACCAACATCATCGTGAGAATGAGGAACCAGATGGACGTTAAGTTTTCCAGGAACTATGGTATGTGAAGTATTGTATACCATGTACCTTGATTCTACGCATGAGATTCCCAGTACCAAGACAACCCAACACAGAAACTTGGCAAGATCCATTCTCTCTCAACCAATTCTTCAAACTCGGAACTGTGGTAAGTCAACTCAGTTAGAGTGACGGGGAAGAAGAAAGATTTGCCCTTCTTCAACTCTCTCAGTCTCAACTTTATTTCCGAAAATGTTGTCCTTTTTTTTTTTTTCTTCTTTAATAATTCATTGCTTACTTTAATAATAAGTGCCAAGTGGTCCTTATCCACACACAAACCTTAGATTAGAGGTTACGCTCCAACATACGGATCATCATCGATCAGACAAAATCATGGGAAAAAAAAGACGAAATCGTCACTAACTGTGACTCACTATTCTGCAGACTGCAGCCTGAATATTGTGGCAAGCACGTGGAGCTTTTTTGGAGAAGGCGAGAAGCTCGAGAGTAACGGCGAATCTAAAGTTAAATGGGTTAGGCCTTTTAATAAGCCCAATATGTTAAATGGACTTCAATGTCGGTTGTGTTTGGCCACAGGGGCGTATATATTCCAGACACCGAATAAAATTCCCCAGTTTTTGGCATCGTCGTCCTCCCAAATTCGTGCTTGCAATGGATGATAATTTCAGAGTGAGGATAGACAAGGTTTTTGGATCTCTTTCTTCATCATCCGCGTCTTCAGCACCTGTGAGCTCTCTCTGGTGTCTCGGGGAAGACGAGATCGATAGCCACGAACGGAGTGGAGAAAAGGAAGTTTCTGAACCCTCGAACAGCTTCCCGGATAGCCGAACGCAGGAGATTGAGCCAAAAGATTTAAGCTTCGATGAGGAAGAAGGACAGTCTAGTGGATTGCAGAAGCCGAACGATTACGATGACGAGGAGTGGGAGATCAAGAACTCTATCGGGATGGACTCTACTCTTGATATGGAGGTAACCGTTTATATATGTCTATCTATCTATATTGATGTTATCAGTATCAATGGGTCTAAGCTTAGGTTTGTCTATATTTTCAGGAAGAGGAAGATGACAATGACAAAGTGGCATTAGGCGAAAAAGTGTACGGTTACATGAAAGATGTGAATGACTATGAGACGGAAGCAGACGAGTGGGAGGAGCTTCCAACATCCTTGAAAGAAAGAGAGAAGGACCCTCGTGCAAATCTCACCGCAGCCAAACTTAGGCTTAAAGAGGACGCTGAAGCTGTTAACAAGTTGAATTCTTTACATGTCTCTGAGGTACTTTCTTTACTCTTTCCCTTTTTATTTTGTCTTGACACTTCACAGTCTTTAGCAGTTCTCTTCCATTTTGTAAATGTTTGCGATAGCATGTTGGTTATTATCACTCAGTGTCTTGTGTCTCAAGACCTAGAGGCGTGTGTCTTAAACTAAAACTGTCTTCTAAGAAAAGATGAACTCTTTCTATGCAGGTACCTCAGGATGACATGTCTGTGTCCACGTCTGAAAACGAGAAAGCTCTGGTGGTCTCTGAGGATAAGACACATGTTGGCTCTGCAGATGATACTGGGCTGAAACCCATATTGAAGAGGAAAGAAAACCAGGCTCATGATTCTAAGTTGCAGAAGCGTGTTCGTTTTAGCTCTGATATCAAAGATGACAACTCGACTGAAGGTGACAAAGATTCTGTGATGGAGACAAGTTCTCCTAACGAACATAAAGCAGAGGCAGACTATCCAACTGGGATTCCAGATTATATGCGAAACCCATCAAAATACACTCGATATACATTCGATTCAGGTGAGGTCGATGAAGAATCCAACCGGAAAGCATACATGGACTTTCTCAACATGATTAGGAGCAGAGATGAGCCTCTTGTAGACCCTCTGGTAGAGCTTCCTAGATCAGTGGCTTTTGTACCAAAGAGGAAACCAGTGGCTGAAAGTAAAGTAGAACATATAGACAAGGATTCTGAGAGTAGACGAGTTGCAATAGCTGTTGATACCATAGAAGACTGCACCATTTCTGCTATGGAAGAAGATGAACCAGAAACAGCTCTACATGTCATAAAAAGACCTGGCCGACAGTATCGAGCCAGAGCCAAGGACGATCAAGAGGAATATTGAAGATCATCAAACTTACCATACTGATTTGTTAAGCTTTCTTTATATTTCTTGAGTTTGACATTTGGAATGGTATTGGCCTATTGGGTGACAAAGAAATCAAATTTGACTTACATCACTTTTTTTTTGAGCAAATGACTTGTATCACTTTTGATTCGATAATGATATGTCAAAAAAAAATGATATGTTGTGGAATAATATCAATTTATATCGCCCCCTTCAATCTTAACCCGCAGTCCCATCAAGTCTTTAGGATACAGCAAATTAGAAGAAAATGCAAAGTCTAAAAACTCCAGTAGATAGATAATAATATTGTTGACCCGATTTATAAGATGCCAATGGCATAAAAGGGTTCAAGAATCGACAATGACCAAAAAGGCAGCAGTTTGTACGCTGCTGAAGATTCTAAAGTCCCTCAAAAGCTTTGTTAAGGGTTCTTCCACTTGGGAGATAGTTGCTAATTGCTATGTACTCCCCAAAATAGAGTGACCAGAAAAATAAGTTTACCAATAGTATTGTTGATTCTCATACTCCTTGTTAGTAAAGGCGTTTTCTACATCCTAGTGCTCCACAATGGCAAGTAAGCTGCTTCACCTTCCCATCAGGGCCATGAACACTATCAAGCGCATATCCATAGTCGTAAGTCAGCTCCTACAATTGAGACAAGAGAATGTAGTGAGATTTCTTTTATAAAGGGAATGGTTGAGTGAATCACCCCTCATAGATAAGTTTCTCAGTACCTCCAGTGGGGGAATGTTGTCAGCTGCAAAAAGAACCACACGGGCAAGCCTTAGATCCTGGTGAGAACTCAGGACGCACTGAACAAATAGGTTTGGTTCACAACTGTGATTTATAAACCTAGCAAGGTTCCCTTTAGAACCAGCATCAATGCAGAACTCTGGCACATTCTCATCTTCACTGCTCTGACTGACTCTGTTGTTCGTTGGTACAACAACATCCCTTAGTCTTCTCTGTTGGCGGAGGAAAACAAACAAGATAAACCTCAAAAACCCATATGCTTGATTCAATAATCACATAGCAAATTAAGCTTCTCTATGTTACCTGTCTTCCATCAAGACCTTGCATTGTCTGTTGGCAGTCAATCTCAAATATGTAGTCGTTGTCAGAAATAGTATCCACATCGTCAGTTCTCCTGAGAACTCCTATGTACTCACATACTGGTGACCCAGCTGGTATGTAGTCCCATGATCTAACTGCCCAACCTTTCTTTCGAGAGCGGAAAACCTATTTCAGGCCACAGACCAAAACACCAAGGGGAGAAACTCAGGCTTTAGATTATGATTACTTCCCTAGATATAATAAGCTCAGATTCCAAAGGACATCAAAATGACAAACACTCTATTTTGCATTTTTCTTATTAATAGACAAAGGATATTGGACAATGAAATCCAAATGTGGTTTGGTTATTTTCATCTTAAATAATGAGAATGCTGTCTAGGAGAAAATTCAACTGTTTATTAATTATCAGGTCTAGTTTCAACTTTACTTGCACCTGATTGTTCCTTACCAAGTCTTACCAAGTCTTAACCAAAACATACCTCGAGATGAAATCTTAGTCGCTTCTGAGAGGTTCGGTTGACACATTCAGGCCCACACCCACAGTGTGGACCACATTCAAATACAACGTCTCGAGGCTCAATTAATCTGAAAAGGAAAAAAACAGAAAACCAACCCAATTAATGCTCAACTGTAACCGTTACTGCAACATTACACCAAGTACTCTACTAGTCAAATTTCATGGAAAAAGAAGGATAAGAATGAGATAGCAATTGCAGTAGACTAATTGTGTACTCTCAATGCAGACTTCAGTTCAGAATAATAGGTAAAGGTCATAAAGATAAATGAACAAGTGAGTCAATGACTCCACAAGGAATCTCACCTGCCACCATTAAGGCCGACATATGGAAAGTTTCCCCCATTAAGCTTAGCACAGGCACATTTCTTTGAGTCAGTGCAGCTGCCTCGGCAGTTACACCCAGTTGAACTCTTTGGAATTTTGACATTAGGTTCAATGATCAAAGATTTGATGTATGTGAATCCTGATACTCAAAAAGAGGATAATTCAGCTCGTGTAATATCATAAAGTGGATACAAATAATGCTAATATTACTTTCTAGTTCAACTTGCCTGATGGTGAAACTGTTGCATCATCAACACGATTAGTGGCTGGAACACGCTTAAATTCTAGCCCTTTAGAGATGTCCTCGCATACCAAGCTTCACAAAAACATGGCATTAATGGATGTTGAAATGAAACCGATTGTACAGTACTACATGGAAAAAAATTGAGCAGATACCCCTCAATTTCTGAAGTAGACTTTGGTATGCGTCCACACACGAAGTTGACCTGTAATGATAAGAAACAAACATCAAGTAAAAGAATGCATTAAAATAGATTTATGCATAGTAATCATATGCATTCTCTGATCCAGGTATGAAGATAGAACATAATAGATATTGCCAAAGAAACAGAAGCAATTCTACAAATCAGAGCATTCACAACTCCAGAAGATTTAGAAAAACAATAATAGAAACAATTGATGTAGTTAATAATCAAATGTAAATGACAGGAGAGCTGACCACATGTTTGGTACACAAACTAAGTGGTAAGAAAAACAAAAAACCAAGTATACAGCAAGTCTAAGAAAAAAGGAAATGCAAGAAAAACTTATTTCTTGAGGTTCCCAAATAAATTATGCAAATGTTGGATGTGCTCGCACAAATATACAGTATTTTCTTATGCGATAGATCATAGATCATATATATAATTTATAAGATAGCTTTTTAGCAATGTCAGAAAAAGAATGACAGACATTGGTAGACAATTTATTCGGTCACTGTATAGGGAAACTGAATAGACTTCTTAGATAATTTACCAGCATAATAAACCATATACAGATGATTTTCAAGGGAAAATATCATATCTTGGTTTTGAAGGGACTTAATTAAGTTTATAAGGTATCTTTTAAATGAGCTACGTTATATGTTCAGAACATAGAGGAACTATGTGGACTAGAGATAACTGATATAAACAATGTCGCAAAAGGTATCCATGCTAGAAAATTGGAATACATAATGATATATTTAGAAACAGCAGGTATCATAAACCATGAAACAAGGGAACATACGGACCTGATCAGTAGTTAGTTCTGGTTGCCCCTCCATTCGTTTCAGTCGGTATTTATACACCGTAAATCCTGAAACGCCTTTTTCTGCCCAGAACTTTTCAACCTGTACAAAGAAAGTATGGAAGTGGACCAGAGTTACACCAATGAATAAGGAAGAACCATAAGACCTTAGATGTGGTCCTGAGGAACAAATAAAGTTACTCAAACAAATAATAAAGGGATATATGCACCAGTACCTCGTACAAACCATCATAAGTGTATGCTCTTTTGGTATAGCTACTTCTGCAATCGTGACCACGTATTACCCTGACAGGCACCTTCTGTTCGCAGCAGTTCTGTAACAGATGCAAGTAATACATAATTCCATGTGAAAGACCATAAGTTGCATGACCTAAAAGACTAGCTTAACGAGCTAAAAAAGAAAAGTATGGAGACCTAGAAACAATTCTTAGATGATAAAAAGATTGTTTGCATTCTTAATAAGCATAGTAGAAAGCATACAGACCTTTAGGGCCATATTCCCTCGTTTTAACACTTGATCTTTAATCTGGCGTTTATTACCGGTTAAGTTATGCCCTCCCTGGCCAGTGTAAGTCACTGTATCTGCATTGTCTAGATCATCCTCGTACTGGCCCGACATAACGATAGAAACAGCAAGCGGAAACCTGTAGTGACTATACTCCTGAAGTGGAAAGAAAAAATAATTATATGCAACGAAATATCCTATATTTCAGATCAAAATACAATAACAAAAAAAGGACTAGTTGTATTACTTTTTTGTATTCAAGTCCCATATAATCGATGCCATTTAGCCAGTGGTTATGAAAGCCGACAGCACACATTTCAGCTCTTGAAAAAAACCGGTGTCCCACGTCAATACCTGCAAGCCAGTGTGATGCGAACATGATAATGAAAACTTTGTGTAAGAATAAAACTTATGGTGGCTTGGAAGTAAAATTTAGGAAAAGAAACAACGTTGTAGGAGCACAACTACCAACCAACCTGGAAGGTCACCTATCCTTTTTCTTGGGTACAATATAGCCTTGGCTTGTATCATCTGGAAAATTTTCTTAATGGTCAGGTCAACATTCATTGAAGGTTACAGAATAGACAAACCATCATATTTGCAATAAATAAAAAATAACAAGACATGAAAAAGCTTAACAGAACATTGTGATATCTTACATTTCAAGATAGACAATGTGTATTTGCACCAACAAGTTAACAGTTACTATTTGCTATTTTTCTCATTTCTTTACTAATAATATTGTTTGACTTTGGCTTCTTATGAATAAAAATTCCCATTTAAAAGTGAGAGGGAAAGTTCAAAATGGAACTGAGCACATTACAAACACAATTTTGCAGAATACAAACTAAATATCAGAGGTAAGAAATCATGACTTGCCTCAGTTATCCCCTTCAAATCAGGTCTGCTCAACTCAGCCTACACAAAATAAATGATCAAAAAACCTCAGCAACAACGAGAAAAAAACATGGGTATTTGCTAGAGAAAAAACAGGAAAACCACAAACCTGGACACTAAGGAGATAATGCTTGTTAAAAAGCCTCAGACACTTTGTCACTTCGCGGTGAGCGTCCATATCCACGTCATTTCCATTCAATTTTTGCTTTCCTTTCTGCATTGCGGTTAGCTTCGGAGGGGTTCTTCGTTTAGGGCTCCCATCGACACCCTCCTCTTCTTTCTCATGTAACTCAGAATCATCGACACAAAGCTTAGTCTTTCTGTCACTGAGGAGTTTAACCCTTTCGCGTACTAAGCGCGCTTTCTCGTCTAGCGCTTTTTGTCTCGACTCTTGAACCCGGGGACTCAATCTTCGCTCTGTTTTGTCAGGAGGATTTGCTCGTTTCCTTTTTCCAGCCATCGATCACTCTTTTTTCCCCCTGCAAGCAAAACCCTTAAAATCACAATCCAACAGTATGGTTCGAATCGAGTCACGAAATGAAAGACAATGAAGGAGATTACAAATCTGGAGAGGAAAGAAACTAACCAGGAAGAGTTAACGGAGAAGAAGAGATGGGAGACTAAGCAGCGCGAGATTGAAACTGTGAAGACGAAGAAGACGACAATACCTTTTTGTTTCTCCTCTTTTTTTTTCTTTTTCTTTTTTTTTAAGAGGAGAAAGTAAATATGAAATAAATGTTTGTCGTCTGTTCCCGGTGATTTCAACTTTTGGGTTTCCCTCCTAAAGATTTTTGTCGGATGAATGAAAAAAATTGCATCCAACTGGATGGGCTTTTTAAGGCCCAATTTTATTTACAGAAACTATTAACCATATTCAAATCAAATCAGAGATTCTCCTTCCTTAAGAATCAGTGGCTTAACAAAACAAGATTTTAAACTTTTTTAAAGTCACAGCTTTTTAATCTCTATTCTCTACTGTGGTTCAAATCACGTAAAATTAAACCTGAATTGAAATAATAACTTAAAAAAACGATTTTCTTTATTATCTCAAGATCAAATCGATTATTACAAGCTAACTGGAAAAATAAGTTAGAGTTCTTAGCAATAATCAATATATTTTTAGTGAGATCAATATTGCTTTCAATTGTTGGCCTCCAATTGAAGATGAATGTATCATAAACAAAATTTAAAAATAGTGCTGCCATATTTTTACTACGCTAATTTTTGTACTATATTCTCCTAGTTGTACCATCTGAACGATTGAGTACAAAACAAGGGGTACATCTTTACTACACTTGTACGTTGTCAAAAACACAGATCAAAGCCACATGTGTGTGCAGGATGATAAAAGAAGAGATCTGACCAGCGGCTGTCTTTACGTTGATTTTGACATCGTTATCACAAAGCCCATCCTCCAAAAGGCCCAGCCTTTTACCTTTTTTCTCTTTTGTTATTTTTGATATCCAAGTAATTCTAAAAAAACATGAACGATCGGTTCGGTTCGGTTCGGTTCGGTTGGGATAAACAAATAAGGGTAGGAAAATGGAAACCGAAGCAGTGGTCCATGGGGAGCGAAGCAGCAGGGTGTTTGACGGCTACTTAACGGAGCCCAAATAATCCTCTTTTGCCTTATCTTCCTTCCTCCCAAACAAATCTCCCATTCTCTTCTCTTCTCTGCAGCCGTTGAGTCGTCTCTCTTCAGGTATACTCTCCCTTGCTTCCCTGCCCTAGGGTTTTCTTTAATCGTCCCCAATTTCATCATCCCTCTCTTCTTCTATTCAATTCGACTTGGGTTTATTGCTTTATCGCATTGCTAACTCCCCCTTATTGTATATCTTCTTCCGTGATCTCTCTTTCTGGGTTTTGCGCCTGATAGAACTAAAGATTGGGTATTCCGACACAATCGATCACCGATATAAGGTTTATCGCCGCTCTCTTCTCAATCAGCCGTAAAAGTAAGTACTTTGGTTTTAATTTGATTCCTCGATCAGATTGTTGTGTTACTTCATTATGTTCAATTTGGACCCTTTTGCATAAATTTTTCAAATTTTTTTTAATCGCTTCAATATGTCACACTGGGTTTCTCCTCAGAATGGCAGCTGATCAGAGGAGAAAGCGGATGAACAGTGCCAATGTTATTGGTTTCAGTTCTCGGGAGCATTACAGAGCCAAAAGAAAAAAGATGGGTTCGCCAGATGGTGCTTTGCGTTCTGGTGATCACATCAGTCTTGAATGGGACCGCAACAGAAGTAAAGTTGTCTCTAAGAAGGAACAAGTTGGCCTAAGTTTGAGGCATCTTCGTGAATTTGTTGATGTTGTTCCTCCTAGGCGGAATATCTTGGCACAAGTATGCCCAGTTCCGCATGAGACTTTCCAGTTGCAAAATCTGTCAGAGGTGCTTTCTGATGAGGTAATACAGTTATATCCTTGCGTAGCATTTGCTTACATCTTTGAGGTTTTCAGTTTTCACCATTAATATCCACTTATTTTTCTCAGGTTTGGCGGGATTGTCTATCTGATGGCGAAAGAAATTATCTGCGGCAATTCCTCCCCGAGGGAGTTGATGTGGACCAAGTTGTACAAGCATTGCTTGATGGGGAGAATTTCCATTTTGGAAATCCTTTACTTGATTGGTTAGATACACTGGATTTTTTTTTTTGGATCCCTAGAAAGAATGAACTCTGTAATTGCTTGCTAAAAGCAGAGCTTGAAATTATACCGAGCTCCATGATCTACCTTCATATTCTCATTATAAACCGTTTACTTGGTGAATCAGGGGAACAGCTGTCTGCTCCAGCAAAGCTCATCCAGATCAAATTGTTTCTCGGGAGGAAGGCTTGAGGGCTGGTAAAAGGAGATACTACTCGGACTTAGAGAAATACCATCATGAGTATGTGCAGTTTTCTCTATTCAGATTATAGGAGCTTTTGGAATGTTTCTTCACATCATTGTAACTCCTCTTTCCATTGTTTCTGGTAGTATTATAGATTATTTGCAGACGTTGAAGGAGAAATGGGAAAGCTGCAAAGATCCGGAGAAGGATGTTGTTAACATGATGCGAAGGTCAGTCCTTTACAATTTTCTATTTAAAAGGAGAACTGTTGAAGTGTAACGTAATCAAGCAGATACATTGAAAAATCATTTAGTTTGGAGAATAACATATAGTCCAGCAATAAACGTTGTTGATTATAGTATAAGCCTTACAGTAGATGGATTTATGTTGAGCTTGAGTCTAGTGATGCCTTCATCTAGATTTTGTTTGACTATATGTAACTAGTAATTATGATTCACCTATTGCGTACATTTATTTCTCAGGAGATCAAGAGGGGCCAGTGCACATGTAAACGGTAGCTGCCAGGATCTAACTGCTGCCTCGGAGTCGAGTTCCTGGAATGCAGAAGACAAACCATGCAGTAGTGATAATAAGATTTCTTCTGTTGTAAGGAGTGGAGAGGTTCAGAGAAGGTGCTGAACGTATACTCTTTCACATGTATATGCAATCGCTGTTGTTAGTATTCTCTTCCTTATCCTAAACCTGCATACTATTCCTATCCATTTTAGGCCCAAGAGCTCTCCTGTAGAGAAAGAAAAATCTCAAAGTCCCTTGCTTGCTCTAAATAATGGTGTAAATATGGGCGTAAAAGCTAGAAAGAAGGACACACCACGAAAACCTGGAATTCAGCAAACTGATGGTGCTAAATACATGTCCTACCTCAAGGTTAGTTATTCTTTGGCATTTCTTACTTTATTTAGTGAATAATGTCAATCATCATGCAGCAGTATACTGGCTGTCCAAAGTTTATCGGCTTGAAAATTATTAGAATGTCACGATCTCCATTATACAGCTGCATTCATAGTATTCGGATGTAAGACCTTAACTTGGAGCTATTTGGGAAACAAACGATTGTTATCCTTTGTGGCTTTTGTTGGGTTGAATCTGCAGTTGCCGTTCATGTAACAGATGTGCTTATTAATCAAGCATCTAACTGCATTTTATATATTTAGATAAGCAAGAAGCAGCATCAGATTGTCACAAGCATGAAGCAGTCTGGTAAAAGCATTCAGTCGCGAGCACTTAATCGAATCTTGGGTAACATCAACAATTTGGATGTGCAACCATACGGAATGTTTGTGGAAGAAGAACAGAAGAAACTGAATGCTCACTGGTCAGTGTTCTGGTGAAACAAGTGGCTTCTTTCATCAGGCCTTTAATTTTGATTGCTTGAAACTTTGGCTGTTTCATGCAGGCTGCAACTGGTTAAAGATCTTCCTGCAGCATATGCAATCTGGAAAAAGCTACAGTTACAGAAACGAGATGTAATCAGCTCTGTGGGAAGAGAACTGACGGACAAACTCAATCCGTTGATGGAGGTTTGTTTTATCCATAAATATGTATTATAATTTGTTTCCGCATTCCCATGTTAATAACGACTTTCATGGGTACAGGATAAACAACAGCTGTACGCTGTAGAAAGCCATCTGCTGAAGCATGATGTTCAATACAATGATCGAGAAAGTTTGAATCCTAATCAGTGTGGTGATTTGGTGCCAGACGTTGAAGATTCTGGAATTTTCAGTCAAGTTTCTGACAAGAATCACTCCCCTTCAAAAGATTCTTCGTCTTATGGTGACCAAATCACAGATTCAGGTCGCTGCTTGCAAGTTGGTACATATCCCTCACAGGTTTCGTCACCAGATTGTGGCAAAAACATCAATCTGGAGGATAGAGAAGAGAAACAATATTCTTCTCCTTGTTCTCCCAGCAGGTGTCATGGCCTTAACCGAACAGATGTTGAAGCAAATGATTATTCGAGCCCTATACAACATCAGTCTCTCCCACAGGCTTCATTTAGTAGTGAGCCTCACGCTTCAGATCTCGATGATGCAAATCCTGTAGGCAAGCACTGTGTACCAGAACTAGAGAATGCTTCATCAGACGAGAGGATTCCCCTTATTGCTTCAAGCCCTGGAGAAGGGTCACAGTTTTGTTCTGGTGGACATGGGTGGCAGCCAGTGGGAGGAATTAGGCAGTCCTACATTAGCCCCCAAGCTTACACTCCCAGTGGTGGATTGTCAATCATACACCATCCTGAAGGTGATGAAGCAGATAAAAACTGCTTCATAGACCTAGAATCGGACATGCCAGAAAATGTTGATCGGAGGAAGATGTTGCAGCGGAAAGCAAACAATAGTTTTGGTTCTTTCCCTAACAACGATCAAAATGAACTACTACAGTCTTTGTTCAAAGGCCAAGGTTTGGCATCTCGCACCACTGAGCAGCTTCATCCTCTTCTCAAAGTCCCGCTTAATGAGGAGCATAAACAAATTTTGGGCATTGGTTTTCAGCAGGAAGGAAGCAACAATCTGATGGAGGATCAATTTTCTGCTCGGTTCCAGCATCAGATGCCAGTACCACATGCACTGTCCCAGGACCAGCAGAGACAAGTTGACGTCTATGGCCAAGGAAGCATGTCAGACAACATTTACTGCGATGGACGTGGATTCTTGATGCAGCGGCCGGACTGGAACACAAATTCTGCTCAGATAGGAGTTACCACACAGCCCCGGTTGAGCACTGGCCCTTTGTTAAATCAGAGCTGGCAATTTAGGAGCATGTGGGCAAACACAAACGGTGTCGGATGTACAAGCAGTCAAACTGGGACTGAGGGAGATCCAAGCCTTCTCAGAGTTGCTAATAATGCGGAGCAGATAGTTCATAGGGGAAGTAGTTCAGATCAAAGCTTATTCTCTGTTCTCTCTCAGTGCAGTCAATTGCGCCGTTCCAGATCTGCTTTCGAGCCAGAAAATCCGAGTGATCAAGTGGTTGCATCTGGTAACTACGGAATGCTGATGGGGGGAGGTACAACTCAGGTAGGCAGCAATTTGGTTCAGCCTGTGAACCCGCTTGATTACTTGAGCGGTAGCAATCCGGCAACATCTTTGATACCAGACGATGTAGCGTGGATGAACCAGAGCCGCCAGAACTCTGGTCTCCATGACCCACTAGGCAAGCTGTATCCAAGGTCATGGAATCCGTAAACATGTTTATGAAGTTTTGCGCAACTGGTCATCGTTAAGATATACAAAACCCAACATGGGTTTCTTAGTTTTCATTTCTGTGCCTGTACATAGAAAGATACAGAGGAACTTTGGTTTTGTACATATTTAGATTTTGAGAGATGGATTAGGAAGAAAGTGAGAATACTCCAGCTACCTTTTTATTTATCTTTTTACATTTCGTCTTTTCACCCTCTCTCAAGTTAGTGATTGTTTAATTCCTTTTTGGCATAAAAATGTTGGAAAATACCAATGTCTTTTTCTTTTTTTTTCTACTTCAACAGAAAGCTTGTCTAAATGAAATCAGCAGCACACACTAAAGATAGGAAAAATACTTTTTCTTTTTAGTTTTTGTTTCTAGTCGACTTTATAAATGTTGTTGGTCGATGGGAGGATAATCAAATGTACCACATCATATTGTTGAATCTTTTTGCATTTGTAACAGAAGAATTTCTTATAAATAAATCTTGTAAAGAAAATTTGTCTTGCTCTTTATTCTCTGCTAGTTAGTTCTTAACTCTTAAGCTACTACAGTTAGATCATTCGTGGAATCTTGTGGCAAACGGCAAACCGTTAGTCTAATTCGACTCTGTTGAAGAAATCGAAACTGTTCTCCTCTCATTTAGGGGCTTCTTCTCCTTCACCGCATTGATCACTGCTACTCTTGAAATACTTGCATAGGATAATGTAGACCACAAAGCTTATTGTACTTGTAAGAGCAAGAAGCCAGTAGTATTTGTCAAGCCGGGCTTTCGGCATGTCATCTGCGAACCAGTTCTGGCGTTCACCTGTTGAGCTCGAGTAAGCCTCGACGATTGTGATTAGTGCGGCACTCACAAAGCTTCCAACACCAAAGACACTTGTGTAGAGAGCAAATCCCATTGTTCTCATTCTAACCGGAACCTCGCTGTAGAAGAACTCTTGCATCCCAACGACTGTGAAAATATCTGAGATTCCCAAGAGGATATACTGAGGAAGCAGCCAGAAGATGCTCAGCGGGACGGTTTCTGGATCATAATCAGGTAAAGTCTTCATCTCTTGGCTTATGTCTAGTCTTTTCCTTTCAACTAATGCCGCTATAACAATGGCAATGATCGATAGGAACATTCCAACTCCCATTCTCTCCATAACAGAGATACCTTTACCGTTGTTCTTGATTCTTTTGGTGACAGGGATCAAGATCTTTTCGTACAACGGCATAAGAAGGATTATCGATAACGTGATCGTGCTTTGCAGGGTCGCGGGTGGGATTTTGAAGCTAGACCCGATGTTTCTCTTCATAGTCATACCTTGTTTGGTGAAAGAGGTCGCTGGTTGCTGGAAGATAACCGCAAACATGAGAAGCATCGTGCATATGGGCAAAAGACGAAGCACTAACTTGACATTAATATCAAGTCCAGAGAAAACCGTCTTTGAGCTTTCATCATCCAATATTCCAATTTCTTGGTGGTTGTTGAAGCAGTCTCAATGTCTTCGGCTTCCTTGTTACAGAGAGGCCTCTCTTGTAGCCTACGTAAGAAAGAAACAGAGAGCAAAAAATTGGTAAAAATATATATAAAAAAAAAAAAAAATCTGATAGATTAATTCTGTAAAAAAAATAAAACTGCAGTTCTACTAGAAGCCAAATAAATATATGCCGTCGTCGAACTAAAATGCAAACCCAAAACTCAATTATATTCGGACCCTAATAAAAGGCCCAATAAAAATAGGATTTTTGTTTATTTCTTACGCAAGTAATTGATGGATGTCAGGATGTGAATGTGCATGTAGAAGAGATATGGAGGAAATACAATAAATGTCAATAATGTCTAGACCCCACGCGTGGGAGCGTGGATGCAACGCGCTCTGTGAACTGTGTGGGGGCCACACGCGGGGCTCGGTGACTCCTTGTGAATTATATAGGTGGGCTTCACTAAGTACATTGATGTGGAATTGTCCACACGCCCATTACTCTCGGCTCTGTACACATAACATAATAGAGTAACAACGTTGGCTTTTTTGTCGAATGTAAAATGTAATCAACAAAAATCTTACTTACAATGAATGCAATATTTTTGATGTGTTTTGATACTCCGTCGACAGAATAAAGGAGAAGTGAAGTCGAGGAGTGCAAAATATATATAGAAGGAGAGGATGAGGCTAAGCAAGCCTGAACAAAGCAAATGTTCAATTCTTGTACCAAACCAGGCCATGAGAAGGTTGTGATTTGCTGATGAGAATCAAATCTATCGATCCGTCACTGACTTATCAACGAAAGTCGTGGTTTGGTGATGAGTATAATGGAAATGTCCATGCCGCCTACAGTTCGGCTCCCTCTCCATACATGATAATATGATATAGTAATTTAAAAAAACCGTGCTGCTTTAAATTATGGTGATGCCTCTTCACCTAACAAGAGAAATGAAAATTATTGAAAGAAACATTATAATGCACTCACGTGAAGGATGACAGTCAATAAGAAAAAAATAAACTCACGTGAAAAACTTGCATTTGCTAAAAGAGCGAACCATTCCAAATCATAAAGAAAGATCAGTAGCCAATAGTGTTTAGTCTCTCCATCTTCAATTGTCTCTTTCGTCCTGTATACATTTCCCTTCAACGGGTATTAATATTTTTCTTCGAAGTCTGGTGGGACCAACTCTTCATGCAAAGTCCAGTACCACTTTGACCACTTTGACAAGCATCGAATTGGTCTGTCTGCATTATCCTATGTGACATTAAAAAAGAACACCTTCCTCCTACGATTAGTGTCTCATCAGACTATATAATTTTAAATATTTGTAATTTAAATTTTTATTTTTATTTCAGAGGAGTGATTAGCGAAAAGGGGTGGAACCACCAATTTGTCCTTTAGCCCCATTATATATATACACACATTACAACCTAAATTTTCGCTACATGACCGATATTTTTCGTTACTGTTGCGGGTTATGAAAATTCCCTAGATTCTCTAGATTCTTTCCTTTAGTTCCGAAAAACAAGGAGGCATTGTTGGAGAAGCAGAAGTATCACGACTGATGTCCGCGATGTAAGGTGGAGGAGATGAAGCAGCTCCGGCGAGGATATCCTTACCTCGAGCTTTCCTTCGTGTGGATCATTGTGCTCTCCACCTGTAAGTTGTAACACCTTCGTCGTCTTCTTTGATTCTCTAAACAGTTTTAATTCTGTTAATGTTTCCTTTATTTGCGATTTTGGTGTCGGATATATATGAAACCGGAGGGACTAGTTTTGTTTTTGACTATATATTCTTCAATTTCAACTACATTGAAGAGAACAAGGAAAATGATTGGCTAATTAGTGGTTTTTACTGGTAATGCTTAGGGTTAGAA
This sequence comes from Erysimum cheiranthoides, assembly GCA_011420285.2. Taxonomy (NCBI): domain Eukaryota; kingdom Viridiplantae; phylum Streptophyta; class Magnoliopsida; order Brassicales; family Brassicaceae; genus Erysimum; species Erysimum cheiranthoides. The sequence continues at coordinate 16,940,212 of CM022178.2, read as the reverse complement.
TTAGCTAATTATGAGAACGGTTTCTTGTATTGTAAGTAACTGTTTGTTGTGCAGTTTCTTATGTCTTCTCATTTCGATTAATGTGTTTGCAGCTCTGTCGATTTCCTCACTCTACCTCTTCCTCTATTATATGGTGGGTAATTTGATTTACGAGCACCATGTTATGGATCCTGGTCATTTTTATGATTTTTGGTTCAAATTGAGACACATGCTAGAAAACTGGGGTGCTTTATATTTTTATCACATGCCCTCAATACTACGTCTAACATGTCTTCTTTGTTTTCGTAGATTGAGGATTTTGGTGTTGCAAAGACGGAAAGATTTTGGGGTTAGTTGATACTCCTTTTGAGGCTTCTCTGCGACTTATATTTACTACACGTGAATGCAACACGATAGACATCGTTCCTCTGACAATATTTTTCGTTTCAGGCATTAATACATATGAGTTATCCATTTATAGCAAATTTATCAAGCTTAACGTTGAATTGTGCATCAATCCTCCTAAATGTGCTAAGTGTGAGTTCAAAAGCAAAAGCTAATTCTTTTCTTTCTTTCTCCTTTGTGTGTATTTAGTTGACATATACTATATTTCTCGTATATTTAGTGTTATGGGGAATTACAGCCGGCTGATATCGATATGGAAGAAACCCCATCATACTTGTGGGAACTATCTCAATATTAGTATTATTAAACATAATTTGATTATTGTATCCATGTTAATTTTTAGATGACTAATTAAATATTAGGTGGTTATTGGCTATTGCAGTGCTATTCTCAACGCTCTTTTTGGCTTAAGCTTAAACTTTTGATTTTCATCACAGTTTTTATCATGTTAATTACGATTTTGGTGTCGAATATTTATGAAATCGGAAGGCTAGTTTTGTTTTTCATTATTTTGGCATTTTCAACTATTTTGAAGAGATTCCGCAAAATGATTGGCTAATTGGTTTTTTTTTTAATTTTTTTTTGGAATTGGTTTTTCTGCTAATGTTTTGGATCAGAATTGGCTAATAACTGTGAGAAAGCTTTCTTGTGTTGAAAGTAATGATTCGTTATGTTTTCTCATTTGAATTTATGTGTGTTGCAGCTCTGTCCCTTCCTCTATTACATGGTGGATAATTTGATTTTATAAGTTTAAGAGCTACCATATATTATGGATTGCTGGTCATTCATATGACTCATTTTTTTTTTTTTTGTGGAGTTTTCAGGTTATTTTTTGCTGAATTTGAAAGAAATGGCGGACGTGTACGAGGAGGCGTTGTTGGAGAAGCAGAACTACCACGAGGGATGTCCCGGATGTAAGGTGGAGAAAATGAAGAAGCTCCGGAGAGGATATCCTTATCTCGAGCTTTCCTTCGTTTGGATCATCGTCCTCTCCACTTGTAACACTTTCTTCGCCTTCTTTGATTCTCAACAATGTTTTTTTATTCTGTTAAAGGCTAGTTTTGTTTTTGACTATTGGCATTTTCATCTACGTACTTTGAAGAGACTGCCAATAATGATTGGCTAATTGTGACAAGGCTTTCTTGTGTCACAAGTAATGATTCGTTACGCAACATGCCTTCTCATTTGAATTCATGTGTGTTGCAGCTCTGCCGATTTCCTCACTTTACCCCTTCCTCTATCATATGGCGGGTAATTTGATTTCAGAGCTACCATGTTATGTATCCTGGTCAATTTTTATAATTCTTTTATTACATGCTCTCGATAGTACGTCTAACATGTCTCCTTTGTTTTCATAGATTGAGGATTTTGGTATAGCAACGACGGAGAAAGATATAGGGTTTTATGCTGGATTTGTGGGTGAGTAGACTTTGCCTCATTCACTTGTTATTCTGCATTAAATCTCCATTTCTCTACCGTTTGTTCTAATTAATCTCTTACTATTTGGAAGGGTGCTCGTTTATGCTTGGAAGAGCATCAACGTCACTGTTCTGGGGAATTGTGGCTGATCGCTATGGAAGAAAACCGATAATACTCTTGGGAACTATAACGATGTTAGTATCCTTTAAAGATCATTTTGATTAATGTATGTATCTCTGTTCTAATTAGCTAGTTTATTGCAGTGCGGTTTTCAACGCTCTGTTTGGCATGAGCGTAAACTTTTGGATGGCAATTGCCACGAGGTTTCTTCTTGGGACATTCAACTGTTTGCTTGGAACAATGAAGGTGACCTCTTTGTTGCCACTATTACTATTTGGTTTTTTTTTTTTTCTGTTCTGCACACAGAGTGTCAGTTAATTGCATTTTCTCATATCAAATTGTTTTTATGGAAATTTTTAGGCATATACGTCAGAGATATTTCGTGAGGAATATCAAGCTACAGCAATGTCAGCTGTAAGTTTCTCCCTCACGTTTTTTTTTTTTTTTTATATGTTTTGACTGTTGGTGTCATGATGTTTGCAACTTTACTTATTACAGGTTAGTACTGCTTGGGGCATCGGACTGATCGTTGGCCCTGCTCTAGGAGGTTTTTTAGCACAGGTCTGTCCTTCATATCTAAGTTTTATATCTTCCTAGCTTTCTAGACCTTGTCATTCCTGATGTTCTAAACACTTGAGCTTATCATGTGTCCATTTATCTTGCTTTGCTGAAACTTTCCTGCGTACTAATCCATTATTAGCTTTCTAATTAATGTTTTTCAATATTTTCCAATATCAGACAGCTAGCAGACAAAAATCCAAATGTGTTCTCCAAAGAATCCATTTTTGGCAGGTGTGTATTCTTACTCCTCTGTTTAAGAGTTTAGTGGAATGGATATAAAGGAATCTCATGAAATAATCAAATTGCAATGCAGATTCCGGTATGCGTTGCCTTGCTTTACAATATCAGCTTTTGCATTGGTTGTGACAGTACGATGTTGCTTCATACCGGTATGCGTGGGTAAGGGCAGTCAAGAAGACATGTGGAGAAGCGCCTTGTGGGTTCTCTGATGCCAAAACAATTTCAAGAGACACCGCTGAACGTGCAGCATCTATGAGGAAGCTGTTGGTGGCTGTTGTGCTCTGTGGCATCTTCATCACCGTCGAAGTGGTTAGAGGGATCAAGGCCAGCAGTCTTGCCATTCTCACAGATTAATGCAGCTCATAACTTGTCCGATATTGCATCCTTTGCCATATCCTTGTTCTCTCTCTGGGCTTCAGGCTGGGAGGCAACCCCACGCCAGTCCTATGGCTTCTTCAGAATCGAGATCTTTGGTGCCCTTTTATCCATCCAGATGATTTGGCTTCTTGCTGGCGTCTTACTCTACAAATCAATTGCTAGACTTCACAACGGCAGTGGTCACTAAAGCAACATCTTGCTATCTCAGGTATGCAGACATCCTCGCTCTTGATGTCTTGTGTTTAGTAATAACAACTTTTGAAAACGATCGATGATTAGACTCTTCTTTCATTTGCATCTGTTTGAGAGCTAAGTAATCATTAGTAAGTAGAATTCTTACCTATGAATTGGAGACTGTTATAACTAACTCATCAACAATTTTGCTTTAGGTCTCGGCCTATTCTCCTTTCAGGTTCTTGTTTATCCTTTGGCCGAGAGACTGCTAGGACCTGCACTGGTGACCCGTCTTGCTGAGGTCAGGTGATATTTTCTTTGATACTTCTCTGCAGATTAAATGATAGAGATCGTTCTTATAACATTTTCTTTCATTTCTGCAGGCACTGATGATACTGATACCAATACAAACGAGTTATCCTTTATAGCAAATTTATCAGGTCTCAGTCTAAGCTTGATGTTAAATTGTCCATCAATCCTCCTAAATGTGCTAAGTGTAAGTTCACTCGGCACATTTAGGAGGATTGATGCGCAATGCAACATTAAGCTTAAACTGAGCTCTGATAAATTTGTTATAAATGGATAACTCATTTGTATTGGTATCATAAGTGCCTGAAACGAAAAATGTGGTCAAACGAAGATCTCTATCATGTTGCATTCAAGAGCGATACATATAATCTGCAGAGAAGCATCAAAGGGAATATCAACTGACCCAGCAAAACGGGTGACCAGTAGATATCCAGCAGTATCTTTGTGTCTATAGGTGTCTGCCATAACCGGCTTGTGGATTCTGCAAAAATAAAGCTGTGGTAAACGGAAATTCTTCAATATTTTCTAAACCGTGGTCCATTTTGTAAATTTAACTCTTTCATTTCTATTTTGTATAAAACAACCAAAACAACAGGATCAGAGCCAAAGAGGGGCGGCTAATGGAATTGTTATGACTGTGATGTCTCTCTTTAAGACTGTTGGACCAGCTGCCGCTGGCATGTCGTAAGTGACATTTTGAATGAACAACTTAAGTAAATTCAAAGAAACAGTAATGTGTTAATTAAACACAAATTTATATTGCTGGTAGATTTTCTTGGAGCGAAAGGCGACTAGATGGCGCAGTTCTACCAGGTATCGCAACGTACTTCCTTTGGCCATTCTTTATGATGTTCATAATACTTATGTTTACACACAAATAAATTGAAAAACGTATGCAGGATCGCATATGGTATTCTTCGTCCTGCATGTGATAGTTGTGGTCGAGTAGTTCTCACGTTCAAGCCAATTCTAACCACGTCTCGAAGCGTTTAAATATGGAAACTATGGACTCGTTGTTTTTTTTTTTTTTTTTTCATAATAGAAATTAAGAAACCGTAATAAAATTTCACTAGCCAAATCAATTCATTTTGTGGATGAAGCAATGAGTCAAATATGAGTTATGACATTAGATAAAGGATTTCTTAAACGATTCATACATTAGTTCAGGATGGAATCGACCTCTAAAGATATTAATACATCAACAAACCTGAAGCTTCTTAAAATTTCACTAACCAATTAAACATGATATCCTAAGATTAGTGAAATTTTAAGAAGCTTTAGAATTGTTGATGTATTAATCTTTAGAAGTGGATTCCATCCTGAAGTGATGTATTAATCGTTTAAGAAATCTTTATCTAATGTCATAACTCATAAGTATTCCACTTCTAGATTATTTTGACTCATTGCTTCATCCAGAGAATGAAATGATTTGGTCAGCGATAACCTTAGATTGAATCTTCGTCTCCAAGAAAAAAAAGATTCAAATTAAACGTCGGTTGGTTTCTCAACCACCGGCTAAAACAAGTTGGGTTAAGATGAATAAAACATGTTTCAACTGGACTCCAAATAGCATAAAGAAGATAGGCTATACCTTTTTAGAGGGAACTAACAATTAGTTTTATAGTATTATAAGTGGTATGCAAAAAGACAGTGAGTAAAAGACAAACAATCACATATATAGATGCATAGGCCTCTGCTTTCTCATTGCAAAGTAAACATTATTTCTGAGAACACAGTAATTGGAGTTGCCAAATTTGTTACATTGATAATGAAAAGTGCATAGGCCTCTGATATCTCATTTTAGTGAATAAGACTTGTAGTTGAATTGAATGACTACTATCGAGAAGAGAAGAGAGGAAGATTTATAAACCAGACCTTCAATTTTTTTTTTTTTTCTAATTGTAACCTAATTCTTTTTGTTTCCTTTTTTTAAACTGCAATGTAATCCGATTAGAATGACTTAAAATATAGTATAATTGTTTTTGGAAATAATCCAATTTTAAAATCCAAAAAGTCACTCACGATTTCTTTAAATTCCCTCTTTTTGCGATTTCCTTTTTCTCTACTCAAACTCAGTTTTCTTTGTATAAAGGAAGGCGATGCGAGGGTTATGCCCAAGAACTTAATATTTCTCTCTTTCAGAAAAAGGTATCTCTCTAGCTACTCCTTCCTCTTCTTGCTTATTTTTTGCCTCTCTCTCTCGCTCTGGTTGGATGCGTTTTCGATTTCACAGACAAGGGTCTGTTTGATTCTACTAGGTTGCTACGATATCTTGTTTTGTTTTCACAGCAGTACACTTACTTTTTTGTTAGATGGAAGGCCAAAAGCAACATGAACATAAGAAGCAGTGTGACTCTAGGAAAGCCATCATCACCATGTAGTTCAGATATCAATAGAAGAGGCAAGCTTGGTGAGGGTAGTCAAGAAGACATGTGGAGAAGCGCCTTGTGGGTTCTCTGATGCGAAAACAAATTCAAGAGACGCCGCTGAACGCGCAGCATCTATGAGGAAGCTGTTGGTGGCTGTTGTGCTCTGTGCCATCTTCATCATCGTCGAAGTGGTTGGAGGGATCAAGGCCAACAGTCTATCCATTCTCACAGATGCGGCTCATCTCTTGTCCGATGTTGCAGCCTTTGCCATATCCTTGTTCTCTCTCTGGGCTTCAGGATGGGTGGCAACCCCACGCCAGTCCTATGGCTTCTTCCGGATCGAGATCCTTGGGGCCCTTTTATCCATCCAGATGATTTGGCTTCTTGCTGGCGTCTTAGTCTACGAAGCAATTGCTAGACTTCACAAGGGCAGTGGCGAAGTTCAGGGCTTTCTCATGTTCCTTGTCTCTGCAGTTGGTCTGCTGGTGAACATTGCAATGGCTTTTCTGTTGGGGCACGACCACGGTGGTCACAGTCACTGCCACAGTCACATGCAGTCATGGTCACGACCATGAACATGAACACCAACATGAACACGGTCATCACCATGATGATCCACATCTATCTGAAGCCTAGCTTGAGAGTGGCACTGGAGGTGGGAAGAGTGAGAAGAAGCAGCGGAACCTAAACATTCAAGGGGCTTATCTGCATGTGTTGGGAGATTCAATCCAGAGCGTGGGGGTGATGATTGGAGGGGCAATCATATGGTACAAACCCGAGTGGAAGATCATAGATCTCATATGCACCCTTGTTTTTTCAGTGATTGTGTTGGGGACTACGATAGGCATGTTGAGGAACATTCTAGAGGTTTTAATGGAGTCAACACCACGGGAGATAGACGCGACCAAGCTGGAAAAAGGAGTCTGCGAGATGGAAGAGGTGGTGGCTGTTCATGAGCTTCACATTTGGGCAATCACTATTGGCAAAATTATGTTGGCATGTCATGTGAAGATCGAGCCAAAGGCCGATGGAGATATGGTTCTGGACAAGGTTATTGACTACATCAAGAGGGAATACAACATCAGTCACGTCACCGTTCAGATTGAACGCTAATGATGCTTTTGAGGAATCTTGTGTGAATGATTAGCATTTAGCAATGTACCTCCTTTATTTTAGTCTGTACATTGCTAAATGCTAATCATTCACACAAGATTCCTCAAAAGCATCATTAGCGTTCAATCTGAACAGGTGATTAGCATTTAGATTTTCTGTTGTTCACTTATTCTTCTACGTTGTGAAACAAAACATTTAGTTTAACTAATGGGCTTTCTGTTGACAAAAAAAAAAAACTAATGGGCTTTAGTTTTCCCTCAATATCCAATTATTGGGCGTATTCACTTACATAGAATATCAAATTAAAAATAAATAAATACTAAAACTCGATTTTGTAATAAAAACGGAAATAACTAACCAACTAGGAAATGGAAAGGAAAAATTAAGTAGAGATGTTGTGAGAGGAGGAGACGCAACAAAAGAACTTCCCTTCCGAGAAGAATGGCAAACCTACAAATGAACACCTAGATTTTTACAGAAAAACTATGAAGCTTCTTGTTCTATTTTTTTTTTTTTTCTTTTCCTAATTTCTTAAAGTTATACACCATTTCAAAGGCATCCTACAGGTTTTTTTTATCAGAAATAAACACAAGATTAAGATGGGGGAGAAGAAAAAAGAGGTGATCAGATTAGAGAGAGAAGCTGTGATCCCAATTCTAAAGCACAAGCTCATCACTGCCTTGTCCCTTCACTTTGGTCTCCTTTTTTACATTTCATTGTTTCTCTCTTCTACATTCCTCTGTTTCTCCTCCTCTTTATAAAATTGTACATTTTTTTTTTATCATTCTCCAGCCGAGAAATCGGAGAGAGAGGAGTTCTTGAAATTCTGCCAGAGAGTGGAATACACCATTAGAGCTTGGTACCACCTTCACTTTGAGGATCTTATGGTATATTTATATCACCAATCTATATCCTCTTCAATTCTTTCTTGAAATCATATTAGTAAAAGAGACTAATTGTGTTTGTAGCAACTCTATTCACTCTTCGAGCCCATCCGTGGCGCACACAGGCTTAACCAACAGAATTTATCTCCTAGTGAAATCGATACTCTTGAAGATCAATTTCTTCTTCATTTATTCCAGGTGCTATCTTTGTTTCCACTCCATTTTTCTTTTTTCCCTAAATACAATTTCAACAAATGAAATTAGAAATCTCCTAGGTCATGGAGAAGAGTAACTTCAAAGTTATAACTAATGAAGAAATACAAGTAGCCCTCTCTGCTCAGTATCGTCTCAATCTTCCTATTGTTGTTAATGAAGCTAAGGTACCTATAATTAATATAACAATCTTCAACAAGTTTTTTGGAAATGACATCTTCATAGTTTATACATGGATTGTTTATGTAGCTTGATACAAAGTTGTTGACAAGATTCTTCTCCAAGTTTCCGCGGAATGATCTTCCTCGTTTCGCTGATAAGGTGCTTTCTACTAATCCAGTATTGTAAATCCAACAAATTGCTCTTCCTCTAACTAATATATAATGATCTGATATGTTTTGTCACTTAAAAGTATATAATATTCAGACGTGGGTTTGGGATAGATCATATGAAAGCTTACTTCTTCCTAGCCAAAGTAGATACAATCCTTGTCCGTATTTGGAACTTTCTACTCACCATCACATGGTAAGCTGCCTCACGCTCTTTTGTTGCTGTATAAGTGTATATACATACCTCTTGAAGAATGCAATTCAATATGCAAAACTAATACTCAAAAATTCCCTGTTGCAGTTTAAAAAGACTTATATATGGGAAGAAGAAGGAAATAGGGCTGTCAGAGCAGATAGATATTAGCATTGAAACAGAGAAAGATAGTTTATACATCGAAAGAATCCGCATAGAGAAGCTGAAGCTCAGGTTCTCAACGAATCCTTCTTCTTTAGACTTGTCTACTAAAACTATATCATTGACTTGTCTCTGTGTTTATGATCACTGATACAGTCTCTCCAACTTGATGAAAAAGATAACCATCCAAGAGCCTACATTTGAGAGAATCATTGTAGTATACAGGTAAAAAGACAGAGCAGTAGTGGGATATTTTGGAGGGTTGTGAGTCTGTTATTTCTCATCTTGGTTTTGGATTCATACACACACAGGAGAGTTTCAGGGAAGAGGGAATCAGAAAGGAACATATACGTGAAACACTTCAAGAGCATTCCAATGGCTGATATGGAAATCGTGCTTGTGAGTCTCCATTAACCAACACTTGATGCTCAAATGTATTTTATACTGATGATAAATGAACTGATTGCTCATAACCACACAGCCAGAGAAGAAAAATCCAGGTCTTACGCCTCTGGACTGGGTCAAGTTTCTTGTCTCTGCTGCCATTGGACTGGTCAGTTCTGTTACATTATTCAATAGATTTAGATAATGAAAAATATGCTTTATCGACTCTGCTTTTTACAGGTCACAGTGGTAAGTTCAGTGAGCCTCAAAAAAACTGACATCAGAGTCATTGCTGCCATACTTAGCACGGTCGTGGCCTACTGCGTTAAAACATATTTCACGTAATCTTCACTCCTTAATCAGACACCATGCACCCTCCACTTTTCTTGATTAAGTCTTCATATCTCTGTCTCTTCCCCTAAATTAAATGTAGGTTTCAAAGAAACTTGGTAGATTATCAGAGCCTTATCACAAAATCTGTGTATGATAAGCAGCTAGACAGTGGAAGAGGAACTCTGCTTCACTTGTGCGATGAAGTCATCCAACAAGAGGTGCTAATTATCCAATTTTCCTATTTATGTTGTATTCTTGTGATTTTGCTTACAAGCTATTAAAATGCAGGTTAAAGAGGTCATAATTTCGTTTTTCATGCTCATCAAGCAAGGGCGTCCCACGAGCAAGGTATGTGTACTCTGCAACTTTCTTATATGAATATACAAAAACACACACATGTAGAGGCTGACTTCAAAAGGTGATGTAAAAGGAGGAGCTTGACATGCAAAGTGAAGCTTTCATCAAAGAAGAATTCAAAGAAAGTTGCAATTTCGACGTGGATGATGCTGTCACGAAGCTTGAGAAGCTTGGCCTTGTCTCTCGTGTGAGTCCCTCCATCTCTCTTCTAATCAGAACATCTCCATATATTTATATAAATTCAGTAAGTAAATTGATATTGTGAAATGGAAAGGGTTGGCCAGGATTCAGAAGACAAGTATAGATGCGTGGATATGAAGGAAGCAAACGAGATAATGGGGACAACAACGGAAGAAATGGTACTCAAGGCAAGAAGAGGTGGGGAATTTGAAGACGAGCAAACAACAGAGACTGAGCCTCAAATGAATCCTCAAGATGAACTTACCGCTAAGGAAGACCGTTTTCAATCTCGATATGACGAGTTCGAGACCTTATGGATGTAAAAAGATTTGATTTCATTCAAGACCCATAAATTTAATATTGTAAAAAGAAACAAAAAAAAAAGCACAAAAACAATCGAATGGACATCTCCAGCACATTTCACATTTCATATATCACATCAAATAATTCTTCCTTAATTATTGCATACATATATAAGATATTATATAAAACTGAAAAACAAGAAGACAGAATTAAAATTTATGTAAGTAGGTAGGCAAGTAGGAGAAAAACGTTCTGTTTAGAGAGGAACGCTGTGCAAGACGACTGTCTCAACAGTGAGACCTGGTCCGAAACCAAACAAGACACCCCACTCCAACCCTTCTCCTGTCGTGGCCACACCATCCTTGGCTGACTTCCTCCTCATCTCGTCTAGTATGAAGAGAACACACGCGCTCGACATGTTTCCGTACTCGCTCAACACGTGACGGGTGGCCCTCATCTTCTCTGCTTTTAGTCCGAGCTTTATCTCCACCTGGTCCAAGATAGCTGGACCTCCAGGATGAGCAATCCAGAAGAGGGAGTTCCAGTCACTGATCCCCAAAGGTTTAAATGCTTCATCTAGACTCTTCTCAATGTTCTTCGAGATGAGGCCGGGAACATCCTTCAGAAGGTGGAAGGTGAGACCTACTTCCCTCAAGTGTCCGTCTATGGCTCCGTCAGAGTCTGGGAGGATGGTCTGTGCAGCAGAAACCATCTCGAAGATGGGTTTCTCTCCGGCAGAGGTGTCCGGGTCTGAACCGACGATGAGTGCGGCGGCGCCGTCACTGAAAAGAGCCTGACCGACGAGGGAGTCGAGGTGGGTGTCAGAGGGGCCACGGAAGGTGACGGCTGTGATCTCAGAGCAGACAACGAGGACACGAGCTCCGCGGTTGTTCTCAGCTAGATCCTTGGCGAGACGGAGGACAGTGCCACCGGCGAAGCAACCTTGCTGGTACATCATAAGACGCTTGACGGATGGACGGAGACCGAGGAGCTTGGTGAGCTGGTAGTCAGCACCAGGCATGTCGACGCCGGAAGTAGTGCAGAAAACGACGTGAGTGATCTTGGACTTGGGCTGGCCCCACTCCTTGATGGCCTTCACTGCCGCCTCTTTGCCTAGCTTAGGGACTTCAACCACCACGATGTCCTGTCGGGTGTCAAGAGAAGGAGCCATGTAAGCGCACATGTGCGGGTTTTCCTTGAGGAAGTCCTCCGTCAGATGCATGTGCCGTTTCCGAATCATCGACTTGTCACCTGTTATTATCATTGTCAGCTAACTATATATGCCAAAAAAGAAATGAAAGTAGAAGATATTAAGACATACACATGCGCTTGAACTTCTCCTTGAGGTCTGTCATGTGTTCACTGTTGGTGATGCGGAAGTAGTAATCTGGATACTCCGCCTGGAGCACATGGTTCTCAGGGTTAGCCGTTCCTATCGCCAAGATGCCCGCGGGTCCATCGGCTCTCTGAGCCTTTCTGATCTCATCCAACGAAGTCGAACCTGCAGCCATCACCATTGTAGCTGTAGCACAAATTTGGGTTTATTAAAGCTTGATGTTGTTGTGTACTAAACAAGGTAGCTGTGTTTAGAAAGCTAGCGGAGAGTGAGAGCTTATATAACAAACTAACACAGGAAAAAAGAGACGAGCTTGTGGTAGGTTAGATGGACGGGCAGATGCAGCACTACGTGTCTAGTTGTTAGCCCCCTTTTCTGTGGTTCTCCTTCTCGCTTCCCTGTTTTTTCGTTACTTACCAAGATTGAATGGTGGGTTTTGATTGATTTATATATTTGCAACAACAAGTCATATTAATTCCTATGTGCATATTTATTATATGTACGGTGCATACATATATTATGATATTTATTATGAGTATGGCTAAATATCTTTTTTTTGGTCATGGCTCAATATCTATATTTATTTATTAATATCTTAAGATACTCACACAGCTAATGAAAAGAATACAAATAAACACGTAGAGCTACAAAAGGGGTTAGTTGTATAGTTTTCTCCACCATACGGAGATTTCACTACCCCCACACGTGCATACTTAACTCCATCATTAGCTCCTACTAATCTAATATTCCTCTTTCATTTACCTTTCTAATCCTATAATTAACTAATTAGTGTTACATTAGGTACGCCTCGTTTTCTCTCTCCCACCCCATCATAGTGATTTCTGAAACTGCTCTTTTTTCGCCTTCCATCGCAAGATGCCAAGATGCATTTATTTTGTTTTTTCTTTTCATTTTCCATTAACTATCGGAATAATTTAACTATGCTCATTTCATCATATTCCTTTTTAGTAGTACTATTCACTCGTTTTTTTTTTTTGGATTCCGACAGCAAACTACTTGGTTATTGGAAAAAATAAATCCATCGGCCCACAATCGAAAGTGGGCCCTGAAACCATCATCTACTTCTCCTGACCAGATAGGTTATGAACCATAATATGGGCCGGGTCGATTATGACCAAGAAATAACGAAATCCCGAGTGTAAAACTTCAATAGCTAAAAATAAAATATGTGGGCTTCAAAAAACAAGACCGGGCCCATATTAACATCCCTGAGAAGGAGAATGATGGACGAGTGCGTGACGACGCAATGCTGATCGGAAATTGCTTCCGATGCCATCAGGCTGGTCACTGGATCAGTGATTGCCCTCTCAATTTCAAAGCCGACGATCCTACACCGTCGATCCACTGCCATTGCGGCGGCGGTTTCTGTGAAATCAAGGTCTCGACTACTCGAGGGAACCCCGGAAGGAAGTTCTACAAATGCCCTGGGGTTCGTACTCACTTTCTTTACTGATTTCTCCTCCAATTTCTCGAAGCAATGCGAATGATTACTGACAAAATTTGAATTCGCAGTCTCATGATTGCAAATTCTTCAAATGGTGTGACAACGTAACCGACCAAGATATCAAATTCCGCCCTGCGTTCATCATCCCAATTTGCCCCTGCGGTGCTGGACCTTGCCGGAAAGTTACAAACGATTCCGGTCGAGCATACCTTATATGCTGCATCAAAAAGGTTTTATCCATTCGCAACTTTAATGCTCCTCCGAAAATTCTGGCTTAACATTTTTTTTTTAAGAATTCGTTTTAGGGTTTCGGAGCTTGTGGATTCTTCCAGTGGGTAGATATTGAGATGATTCAGAGTCGTGATGCAATGGATGAGATGGATTTCTGGGTGGAAGCTGATCAAATTTTGAGTGGTGTGGAGAGTAGCTTCCAGGCTAGTGGTGGTGTATCGGAAATCGCAAACCATGTGGCACCAGGAATAGAATGTCAAGCTTCTGTTAGTGCAGAGAATGATTCTACATTAGAAAATCTGGATTCCATGTCTGTTTCTGATTTACATTCTACTCCTTTGAACCAAGGTACTTCACTTATGAACAATTTTGTTTCTTTAAAGTATTATGCTGGGGAATACGCGTTCTTGTTCTTTTAACTCTTGTGTTATTTACTAGGTATCCCTCTGTTTGATCCAGTTTTGATCGAACCTGGAGAGCTATGGAAGAAGACTCTACATGGTGATCGGCCAACAAGTTGTGCTCTTTCTAAGTCGAGTGTGGATGAAGCAATGAGTGATTTGATCAGAGATACGGTCTCTAGTTGTTCAGTTGTGATACACGAGAGGACAATCCATGAACAACCTGGAATTGATGAAGCTGAGTGGTCATTCCCTAACTTGCAGGACCTAATTGAGCAATACAACTCAGAGAAGCTCCAGTTGGAGCATGTTTCTGGGAAACATGTACAAGTGTTGAGTGAATTTATGGGTTCATACAGGCGACTAAGGTTACTTCACGAGAAAACTTGTCATCTCAGGAAAATGTTACTTGAAACAGAGAAGGAGATGGCTTGTTGTGAGGCTGAGACATTAGAGTTTGGAGCAAGTTGCAGGGAGGTGGCTGGTGAAATGGCTGAGTCTCAGAAGAGGATGCAGGAAACAGCATATAAACTAGGAAAAGAAGTAGAAGTGTTGAAGCAAGAGGAGTTTGTTGCTATGAAGAGAAGAAGGAGGTGAGCTTTGTGCCATTGTAAATGTTGGAAGGTAATTGTAACGGGTTACATTGATTTTAACTCCTTAATTCCAACATTTCGGATAACTTGTGTAGACTAAATTAGATTAGTGGATTAACTGATCGGTTACTGCAAAGCTCGTGCCCCTAAACTTCTCTCCCATTACAACTTTCAGGTTTAAATGAGCCAAAAGCAAAACTTACTTTGTTTTTAACTTTTTTAATAAGGTTGAGAATTTTGAATCTACTTAGTGCGCTCATCACATGGTCGTTTGATTAAAAGAGTGTGATTAGATTAAGGTAAGACAAAAGATGTTTGTGTAGGCAATAATTAGAAAAAGGATTAATTATGTTAAGCGTCCAAGATAATGCCTTTCCACGTTGGGCGCACATGCCTTCTCCTCTTTCTTTCTATTTTTTTTTTCTTCTTCTAAACCGAACACAATTAGAGGCCCAAACCCACATATAATTGATCATCAAATTATTTACATCAAAAATATTCGACAATGAGTAAGAGAAATGCCAAAGGGTCCATATCTAAGGCTAGAACCATATGATAAAACACCTTTTCAATTTCCATAGAATTGGAATATGCAAAAGTGTTCATTCATGTATATCTCAATTTGTTCGATGAAATTACATACAAGGGGGTGATCGATTTGTGTGAAAAAGGGGGTGATCGATTTGGACCTCTGGAGGGCTTAAGTAGGATTCATATAAATATTTTGTCCATTAATTACATTTTAGAATTTTTACATGTATTCATATGCCACCGTAGACCATGAAGACGCAGTATTAATTTGGTAAAGAAACCTATGGATGTCGGAGAATAAAATCAAGAGGCGATAGAGAATGGAAGCGGGACGTAAATGTAATGAAGATTCAATGCATCAAGATTGAAAATAGAATATAAAATTAAACGATTTATCAAAAAAAATATAAAATTAAACGAGAAAAATGAGAGTTGGTCAAAAGGGAGGGAACATAAATTATAGGGCTTGTTTACTCCAATGAAATTAAGATTAAAGATGAAATTCAAAAGCATAAAAGATTGCTCACATGCAACCCAAATTCCTTTGTTCTCAATAATGCATGTTTGTTTTAGAATAGTATATAGCATATAAATTTGAATGGAGTATTTTGGTCAGATTATATATTGAGAAATTGAATTTAGGCAGAGACTCTTATAAATATAGTAGCCAAGCGGACAAAACTCATAAATGATTAAATTATAAGGAAATAGATAGATGCCTTGGGATTAGAAAATGGGAGACGAAAAAGGGTGTGGCACTATTCATTGAAGTTGAAGCCTATAAAATTGGGAGCACATGCACTACCCCTATATTGTTTTTGATTATTCTCTTTTTAATTAACACTACACATATTGTGATTATTGTACATGTAGACTAATGGGGCGTATATATTATAAAACTAAAAGATTAAGAAAATACGATCCACTATCACCGTCCCTAACGTTGGTCATGTAGCCAAGCATAAATGGTCTTTGGTCCTCCTCTGACACAATATAAGATCTTCTTAGAAAGGCTACCACTTGCTTCCTTAGATACTCATATCAAATATCATAATCAATCTCTCTCTAATGAGACCTCAACTCTTTTCATTTGTGTTGGTCAAAAGTCAAAACCCGATTCTGACTTATTAGTTATACAAGATTAATACACATATAATAGCTGCTTAAGTAATGACTTCCTCCTCATAATTAAGTCGACTACCTTCCATCATGCGGCCATCATTGCACCCTTCTTTCCCAATTATTAACTCTAACCAAACCAAACTCATTGTTTTTATGTGTTGTATGATTAGGCTGAAGTTGTTTACGTTTCATGTATGAAAATAATCAGGGTTAATTTGTTTCTCTTTTTTCATGTTAAAATCGCAGTTCATGCATATTTCATCATTTGATTTGGTGACCATCACATGCAATAGTATTTGGACGCTTTATACCAAATATATTCTCCGAATTGAATAGTTTATCTATTACGTTATTTCTCTTTAATTTGTTTATCAATTAGGACATGTTATTATTAGACACGGGACATTGGTATCTAAGGTAACATGCTAATCATGGCTCTTATATCATCATTCCTAATCCCTTTTTTCAGCTTATTATTGTTGAGCAATGCTGATTATGTGTATCTATCATATACCATAACTTTTTTTTTTTTTTTTTTTTTTTTTTTTTTTTTTTTGTCAAGGTATCATATACCATAACTATATTCAGTTATTTATATTATTATGCTAGCGGATTGCTTAAGTGTATTTCTTTTTAGTGACTCTAGTTTCCTTCTAATTATTTTTTCATGTTTCATTGCCCTTCTCATATCTATATAAACAGCATCCAACAAAAAAGAGAGGCTATGGATTTAAATTGTTTGAGTCGATATATATACTAGCAGCTGTGTGATCAAAGCCAGTCCGATCTAAGCATATAATTTTCAGAAGAAACATGTATAAAAATGATGAAATAACTAGTGTAGAACAACATTTGTCCAAAAAAAAAAAAAAAAAAAAAACTAGTGTAGAACAACCTTGAGAAATGCATGAAACATGCTACCAAGTGGCAAATTAATCATTTGATAATTATATATTTTGATTGATCGATAATTGATATATCATGGGCCACAATTAACTCAACGCTGTGCCATTTTAAAAATATGTTTCCATTGGAATAAAGATATATAAAAGAATTTAGAGAAAATAAAAAGAGAGAGAAAAAGGAAAGGTGTACCTCTTATATAAAAGGGTTGTGGAAGGGATACTTTTCCAAGACCAGCACACATTCTTTTTCCTCCTTCAACTAGAAAAGAAAAGATATATCGGATACAACATATACCGTCAAAGAGCAAGAAGAAGCAAGGTATAGTATCATTAGAAGGATGAACACAACATCGTCAAAGAGCAAGAAGAAGCAAGAAGAGGTAGGTACAAGGTTTCTTGGGGTGAGAAGAAGGCCTTGGGGAAGATACGCAGCTGAGATTAGAGACCCAACTACGAAGGAGCGTCACTGGCTTGGCACTTTTGATACCGCCGAGGAAGCTGCTTTGGCCTACGATAGAGCCGCTCGGTCCATGCGTGGCACTCGAGCCCGAACCAACTTTGTCTACTCGGACATGCCTCCTTCCTCGTCCGTCACGTCCATTGTTTCTCCCGACGATCCTCCTCCTCCTCCCCCGCCTCCTGCTCCTCCTAGTGACGATCCTGTAGATTACATGATGATGTTTAACCAGTATTCATCCACAGAGTCGCCAATGCTGCAGCCTCACTGTGATCAAGATAGTTACATGTTTGGCGGCTCTCAATCTTCTACTTCCTATTGTTATTCTAACAACACTAGTAACGAGTTGCCTCCTCTGCCGAGCGACTTGTCCAATTCGTGTTACAGCCAACCACAGTGGACCTGGAGCGGCGATGACTACTCGGCTGAGTACGTCCATAGTCCAATGTTCAGCAGAATGCCTCCGGTTTCTGACTCTTTGCCTCAAGGTTTCAACCACTACGGCTCCTAACTTCCTTTTCATCCATATTCAATTCATCATTTGTACCTTTCTTTCTACTCCTTTTTTTCCCTCCATTTCGCCGTCCTTGATCTCTGTCTATGATCAAAGTGACTGTTTTTTTATTAGTTGTTCAATAACAAGTTATCCACTTGTATCTTAATTAATGAAAACAAAAAATTGTTTACCAAGAAAAACAAATTACTCTTGGGTTACCTTTACTTCCATATTCTCTATGGGCCTTAGACATCAGAGGCCCATTCTTGAAGATGTCTGATGAGCTATATCTTGGCATGCTATACTTTTTTTTTTATATACTTTGTTTGCCGAAACTCGTGAGTGTGTGTTTTCTTACAATAGAGCTAGAATTATATTTATACGATGCATAACAATATGTCATTCTACATCTGTGGTTTTGGTCTTTGCATATGTAATGTGATTGTTACAGAGTTTGAATAATTTGATGGGTTCTTCTGGTAATTTTACCTGTTGTGGATGGTCAAAAGATGGTAGTTGGTTTGACTGGTGAACCATGTCTACCTATCTTGAAGCTGGTCACCAAACTTAAAAAATAAACAAGTACATAAATGGTTCAGGCCGAGCACCCAAAAGAGTAAATTAAGGTGATATGATGATGATGGGGATGAAGTTTTTCTCTTTTTATGCCATTGTAGCTGCACTTTTAGTTGTAGCCAACTTGGGGATACAAACAAGTGGGCAGAGCGTGTCTTGCCTGAACCAACTTGCTCCATGCCTGAATTACCTGAATGGGACCAAGGAAGTGCCACAAGTTTGTTGTAATCCTCTCAAATCAGTGATAAGGAACAATCCGGAGTGCTTGTGCCGTATGATTAGTAACCGGGGGAGTTCTCAGGCTGAGCGAGCTGGCATCAATGTCAATGATGCTCAAATGTTGCCTGCTCGATGTGGAGAACATGTCAATCCAATTGCCTGCTTAACTCGTACACACTCAAACTCTTTACTAATTGATTAATTTATTTATGTTTCAATCAAAAGATGTAATGTTGTGTGTTCTGCAGGATCTCGAGGATCTTCAAACTCAGACCGAAGTTCCTCCACTGGCAATTCCTTTTCCCAGTCCTATTGGATGACAACATTAGCTTTTGCAGTCACTGTTTTGTCTTATATTCTTCAACCAATCTGAATCTCTCATTGTCTATAGCATGCAGTTCTGTTTGCTTGTTAATTAAGGCGGCCCATTCTTTGTTTTTTTGGTTTTTGTTTGAATGCTCGATGAGCTAATTAATGATTATTGGTCGTCACCAACACATTGTACCATTTATTCCCCATAAATAGTATAATTCCATTTTCTAATAAGAGTGCGAAACATCATGCTCATTTTGTAACAAATCAAGCATCAATCAATCTCTTGCTGACAAATACAATATTCAAAAGAGAAAAAAAAAATACAACATTCAAATACCAACTACCGGGAAACTCCATAATAAAACCGGTTTAAATGTTGCCATAGTCCGATAACCGAAAATCTCAGCTGGTATAACAATTGGTATCCGGTCAACTTAAGGAGCAGTTGACCAGATCGTCCTCTCTCCTCTATTCCTGTCTTAAGCAGATCGGAGAAAGGTTTCAGTCTTACAAATCCGACCAACAATAAACCTCTCAAGGAGAATCGAAAATGGGAGAGATGTTGTACAAGCTCTTCGTTTCGGCGTCGCTGCTAACCCTAGGATTGTATCATCTCATTTGCACATTCTTCCATCTACTCAAATCTCCTCAATCCTACGCCGCCAAACCCTTCTACCCTTTTCCCCGTCTCTCCGCCGTCACCGGAAACAACCACAATCACCACCGTCTCCAAAATCTTCCGTTATTCATCCTCATACTCTCCCTATTCGTCGCTTTCCTCCACGCAACCCTAATTTCATTCTACTCCGATCCTCTCGTCAAAGGAAGTACTCCCGTTCACCGATTCTCCTCTCTCAATTCCGCCGCCGTGTTCTTCCTCTTCCTCCTCATCGCCGTCTACTACCTTCTCTCCGATTCAACCTCCTTAATCCCTCTCCCTTCCGATCTCCTCTTCGCACTCGCTTCCGTAGGTTTCTTCCTCCATTACTCCGCCGCATCTTCATCAGCCTCAATCCAGACATCGGAGCTTCAAGCTCACTGCGATTCCCTCTCTGCTCGTATCTCCGCCTTATGCTCTCTCCTCTGCTTGCTTCTCGCTTGCCGTTCAAGACTCTTTATCGCTGACGCTGCACTCGCTGCTGCCATTTGCTTGCAAGGTCTCTGGCAGCTTCAGACCGGACTTTCTCTCTACGTCGATGGGTTTATTCCCGAGGGATGTCACCGTCTTCTCGATGTTAATAGCGGCGTCGAAGGATCAACCAAATGTGATATTCAGGACTCTAAGCTAAGAGCTGTCTCAATCTTGGATCTAATGTTCACTGTCCACGTTGTGCTTGTGGTGATCCTCATCTTTGTGACCTACACGATGGTGGTGATGGTGGCTGGAATGAGAAGAACTGGTTCTTATGAAGCTTTGCCTACCAATTCTACTGATTCTAATCACATTCAGATGAAGTCTTTGACCGGAACTCAGGCTTGAAACCTTATCAATCCTCTTGCTTTTGGCCTTTTTTTTTTGTTGTAGTCTCATCTGTTGGAACTTGTTGCTGCTTTCCTTTGACAAGTTTTTATCCAATTTTCTTTGTTCAATATAATGTTCAATCCTCGTATAGCTGGAACATGATGATGACATGCTCTACAGAATTATGGTATATTCTTTGTTGATTAAGAATAGCATCTGGCAAGTTGGTTACTTTATCTGATTTTTCCTTCTTTGTTGATGGTTATGTTACATTTGGTTTTGTGAATATTGTTTCCGTCATGTAACATGTCTTTGGTTTTAGGTTATCGCAAATTCAGCCTGCCACATGTGGTGTTAAGACAAAGATGATGGTATGGATGAAGATAAAACTCCTAGATTGCACTGAAAAGTGAAAACATAAAGTATGTGACAACAACACAAGTCTTATTGCTTGGCAATACCATGTCAAATAAGGCAAAGAAGAGGAACCAAGGTATGTTTCCCATCTGCCTTCTTTGATATGGGACTGCCTAAGCTAAGGCTTGCGTTGTTGTCACATCATATTTCATTTCGTCGCAACCACTTTTTCAAAGGAGTTATATTTATCCATATCATGTTCTCTGTCTTTCACCTCAGGCTGAGTTTGGTTTAACCGAAAAGTAAATGTTGAAATGGTTAACAGATTTTGGTCGCAATTTAAGATGATGTTAAAGACTTTGGTACTTTTGCAAGTTACTAGAATACATGAAAAAAAGATACATGTTTTAACGCCAGAGGTGGACCGTAGACGATTGATTGTTAACACAACTAAACTAAACAGTGAGCTTGCAATTGGAAGTGTAATGACATGAAGCCGTCTTCAACATCGGATCTTGTTATTATGGGCCCAAACATAGGCCCAGATATGTCGTGTACTGTATTTTGTATGCTTTTATAGCTTGAAATCTGGAGTGCCGAGTGCGCGTGGAAAGGGGAATGGTGAAAGTGAAACCTTAGTGATTAAGTCATGGAAAAAGAGATAAAAGGATAAAACAATCAAAAGAGTAGAGAGCTTGAAACGGCCAAAAAGTACCTTATGGTGGTGCGAATATTTATTTGTATTTTTTTCACGCTTTTATTGCTAAAGCAACTATACAAGTCTAATATAATGTTTCTGTAAGTCACGTAATCAACTTCCTTTAACCTCTAGAAACACCGAGATAGATGTGATGAATTGATGATTAGTACATCACGTTAATGCATAGTATTGTTTAGTTGTGTTTGGCCAAAAGATATCGAGACATGTCTGAAGAACAGAGTCTGGCTTGAGATATTTCTTGAAACATTACAATAGAAAAAGGACACTCGCGAATATGATAATAGCAAAAGGCAACAAAAGGAGAAATTAAAGAGAAACGTAAAGCGATTTGGCCTCAATCAACGGAAACGTATCTTAATACAAGAGGTTCTACTTCTACTTTTGAAACGAGAGTTTTCGAGCATTGGTTGACTAATTTATTATATTCAAACAAGAAGAACAACAACGGAGAAATATTTGTCACATTGTTTCCTTAACGATTAATCTATCTTGTTCAAATTTCAAAGTTGTAATCATCACTGTTTACAAATTTTTATCAAAGTTCTTATAAATAAGATTGTTAAAAAAAAAAAAAAAAAAAGATTGTTAAAAAAATATATTTCTTTTTTGAACAAGACTTGGACAGTGTAAAAAGAAAATATGAATAGAGGCAAAAGAGGAGTGGTCCCCGGCAGATTGTGAAATGTGATCATCTAAACCAGCCAGGCGTAGCCACGTGTCCTCTCAGCTTTACGAATTTTCCTTAGCCAACACCATCATTGTGATTGTGTATATATGTAAGCCTTCCTTCATCTCTCCCATTTTCCATTCTCCATATAGACTCCCTTTACAATACAAAAAATATACAATAGGATCCAAAAGCGAAGAAGCCAAAGCAAACATATATAAAAAATGAAGAAAGCGGCAGAATTCGTGAAGCAGATAATAAACATGTTGACTGGTCTAGCAAAGGACAAGACCAAGGAGCTGAAGAGGAAGACAAGGGCCTTCAAGACACGTCTCGTAATATTCTCGCTGCTCCACAACAGACACATAGTGGTTAGCTCTTTGTCTAACAAGCTCAAGACCAACCCAACATCAAAAAAGATAGGTCATGATAACAAGGATGAGGATCATCATGATCAAAACATGGTGGTGGTGTATAGCCACAACGTCAACGCCATGTCTAGCACTCCGGTCTCTCCGCATGTACAATATCAATATGGGGAGGAGGAAGAGGATGAAGAAGAGGAGGAGGAGGAGGGAAAGTATCCAGACTTGAGACACTCGCTGTTTGAGGCAGAGGGTTCGGTAATAGAGATGGTGAAACACTCCAAGGAGGACAAGGGAGAAGAGTTTCGGTTGGAAGACGAGATCGACAAAGTGGCTGACCTTTTCATTACCCGCTTCCACAGGCAGATGTGGTTGCAGAAACAGCTCTCTCTTGAGAGTCCAGATACATCCTCCCCACTCTAATCTTAATATATATGTATTGAACGCCCCTCCTTGTTTTTTTTTGGGGGGCGAAGGCGAAGGACTCAATGATCCTTATAGATTTTGTTTACGTAGTGAAATATATATGAAACCAGGACATGTTTACAATTTCCTTCAACCTAACACATCCCTTCTTTCTTCAACCTTCTTGAGGAATAAAATACAGTTTTTTTCTCCTTACTATTGTTGTTTCTGTGATCAATTGAGTTAAGCACCACCATATCATCCGAGCACTTGGCGACTCAGGCTACCACAACGACCATTATTCATTGTTTCATGGTCCATTAAATTAAACACGGACTCCTATTTATAAGAATTGCAGGCCTGCAATTCCAGTTCATTAAGGCCTATTAAGGCCCATTTACTTATATAATTATTAGGGAATCTCATGAGAAATGCCAAATTTCATAAATATCTTTCCATCAATGCCACATTGATTAAAATCTTTCCTGAAATGCCATATTTTCTTTTTGTGACATTATACAAATGATAAAAAAGCCCTTCTTACACAAAAAGGCAGCCATGTGTCGCAGGTACAATGTGATGTGACATGACCAGTTTGGCAGACACATTTATTGGGATTCGAGTTGGTGGACATGCTAATTAGTCCACGGAGGACAGTATTCGTAGTTTAGTTCTAATAATTTACGTATATACAGATGTCTGGACGTGATATTTTGTCCACGGAGAACAATATGAGTAGTTAATGTTGTCTACATGTCCACGGAGGACAATATGAATAGTTAGATTTGCAGATGTCTGCACATGATATTAGGTTCACCTTGGTGGAGAAATAGAAGTTCATATACTTATAATGTCTACCAAGGACCAAGTTCACCAATTATAAGTTTTGTCTACTGTATTTTTTTTGTCCACCAGTTGTAGAAACAACATATAATGTCCACCTCCGATATGTTGTCTATATTAGAGAGAGAGATGTTAGAAAAAAAACAAAAAAGAAATGAAGAAGAAATAAAAAAATAAAAGGAAGGGTATTTTTGTCTTTTTAAAAAAGGTTGTGGCACTGCAAAAAAGAAGTTTGGTAATATGGCATTGGTGGAAAGTTGAGTTTTGTAATATGGCGTTAGTGGTAAATTTCTCTAATTATTAATACGCTGCAAAAAAAATAAAGGTCCGTTCTCCTCCTTTCCGTTTGAACGACGCCGTATCATCTTTCCCCTACGTCTCCGGTCCTTCTGCCTGCGAATCAGCTGGTTCGTATACCTCTTTGATGATTTCATTAATCTCTTCTTTCAATTGCAACGTTGGGGGTTGACTTGCTAAGGCACTTATATTTTTATGATGCTGATTGCTTGATAATTATAGCCGATTTCTCTGAATAATCTGGTTTATATGTACATCTTTCCTTTATATCTAACTTAAAAATTCTTGCGGATTAGTTTAGAATGATCTGTTTGGCTGAGGAGACAAGGGTTTATCTTTATCCGTTGCTGGTCCACGCGGCTGTTCTTTAATATTTGATCTAGGTGAAGTTCGAACACAAATAATTGATAAAGTGGGCTCTCAAATCTGATTGAGATTGGGAAGTTTCATTATGGTTGTCAACAAAAAAAAAAAAAAAAAATTTGGGAAGTTGATTGTGATACTCTTTTACGAGTTGGAACAACAGAAAGCTATTTTATTTCTTTCTTTTATTCCAGCTTTCTGCATTATTTGAGTCTTGAGGATGTACACTCTGGTTTTTTTTTTTTTTCTTGATGTTTTTAGTTATATACAGATGAAGTTGTGATAATTTTCTCTTCTCGATAATGTGCTTGAACAGTATAGGAATTTCTCTGTGTTTCTATTCAATTTCGATTTGCATTACTAATGATCAAAACTAGCAGTAAAGATTTACAAGAGAGATGCCAAAATTGAAAATCCTGTTGTTTCGTTCTATATGGTGAACCGCACATGTTTCCACTCACGTGATGATGTCTCTGTTGTAGCCCCTCTTGAAACTTGAACTTTTTTTGTTTGTTTTTCCCCAAAATCTTTTCTCCAACTTATCTTTACTGATTTATCCAATTAATCAGGTCGGTTTGGAATTTCTATTTGGAGAATGTGAAAGCTTCCCAGTAAATCTGATGGCATCTCTGGACTCAAATAGTGTTTCTTTATTATCTTCTGCCCACAGATCTTAAACTTAAAGCATCCAAAGATGCATTAATTGACGATAACATGGGGATGAGGTCCATGTGCCTCTGCAACACCTCTTGCTTCCCTAAGTTACTGCTGCAACATTGAAAGAAACCCAAAGTGCAGTGATTTTTAATAATAATCAAATATTATGTAAAGAGCAAGCTGATTGATGGCTATAAATAGGACGTTCCGCGCAATGTTTGTTCCATGTGATGAGAGTGAGAATGGGTCGTCTACTATCTACTCTTTGCCTCACCTTTCTGGTTATGGCCACAGTAACATTTGGTGTCCCTCCTAAAAAGTCCATTAATGTTCCATTTGGCAGGAACTATTTCCCCACTTGGGCTTTTGATCACATTAAATATCTCAACGGTGGTTCTGAAGTTCATCTCGTCCTCGACAAGTACACTGGTGAGAGTCTCTGCCTTGTATATTTCTCTGATACAACTTTTATCTAAACTATTCTTCTGATTGTTCATGTTCAATGTGCAAAGGCACCGGCTTTCAGTCCAAAGGTTCCTACTTGTTTGGCCACTTCAGTATGCACATAAAGATGGTTGCTGGGGACTCTGCTGGAACTGTGACCGCCTTCTATGTGAGTGAAAGTCTTTAGCAAATTATTTGGAACTACTTCTTAAGTGTCAACTGAAATTTGTATCTTGCTCTTTCCTGCAGCTGTCATCGCAGAACTCAGAACATGATGAGATAGACTTTGAGTTTCTTGGGAACAGAACCGGCCAGCCTTACATTTTGCAGACCAACGTTTTTACGGGAGGCAAAGGAAACCGAGAGCAGCGGATCAACCTTTGGTTCGACCCTTCCAAGGACTACCATTCCTATTCAGTTCTCTGGAATATGTATCAGATAGTGTAAGTTAGCATTACTAGAGTGTTATTTCTACTCACAGCTAAGCCTAAGTGTATAAATATAACATTACAAATTTGTACAACAGGTTCTTTGTGGATGACGTTCCGATACGAGTGTTCAAGAATAGCAAAGACATTGGGGTGAAGTTTCCATTTAACCAGCCGATGAAGATATATTCGAGTCTGTGGAACGCAGACGACTGGGCCACAAGGGGAGGGTTAGAGAAGACCAACTGGGCAAATGCTCCTTTCGTTGCCTCCTATAGAGGCTTCCATGTCGATGGATGTGAGGCTTCAGTGAACGCAAAGTTCTGCGAGACTCAGGGAAAACGTTGGTGGGATCAGAAAGAGTTCCAGGACTTGGACGCTAACCAGTACAGGCGTCTCAAATGGGTTCGTCAGAGATACACCATCTACAATTATTGTACTGACCGCGTCCGATTTCCCGTGCCTCCCCCCGAGTGCCGCAGAGACCGCGACATTTAGTGTTTTTTTTTGAGATTCATCTAGATTTCTGTTATTGTACTACACTTGCAAAATTTCTACTTTTTGTTCTTCTTTCAAGTTACGGAAAGCATGAGCTAGAGAGGCGTGAATTATTACAGCCGTCATTTGACGTGACTTAAAAGTGAAACCGAGAATATGAAATTTGAGTTCCCCAAACTGGTAACAGCCGCAAACTCATTAGTTTTAAAAGTTTAGGGTGTATATAATATTGGCCGAAAAAAAAAAAGTGTATAATATTGGAATTTGAATTTGGAATATAAAATTTGGATTTCCAGACTATCTATATTACTTTAAAGAAATTTAGACTTGTTTTTTTTTCAAAGTTTAGACTAAATTAAATTATTTAGATTAGTTGGGTGGACCTTGGTAATTGGTATACGTTTCCAAACAATTCGATCATACCGGTGCAAGTCAATTCGCCTATTCGTATTAAAAGAATTCGTCATCGGTCGTCGTCTTCAAGTAGTCGGAATTTGACTGGCAATGGCTCCTCCGGCGAAGATGCAAGAGATCCATCACTTCCTCTCCTCCGCCCTCTCCCAGCGTGGCCCTTCCGCCCTCCCATACGCCGAGACCACCAAGTCGCTAATCCGACAACACCTCCTTAACCTAATCTCTTCTTACACTTCCCTCGATCCCAAAACGGCGACGTTTACACACAACGATGGCCGCTCCGTGATCCTCCTCCAAGCCGACGGCACAATCCCGATGCCTTTCCAAGGCGTCAGCTACAACATCCCCGTCGTCATCTGGCTCCTCGAATCTTACCCTCGCTATCCACCTTGCGTCTACGTGAACCCCACGCGTGATATGATCATCAAGCGACCTCACTCCAATGTCTCTCCTTCTGGTCTCGTCTCTCTTCCTTATCTCCACGATTGGGTTTACCCTAGCTCCAATCTCGTAGATCTCGCTGCTCATCTCAGCGCTGCCTTCTCTCGTGATCCGCCGCTTTACTCTCAGCGCCGTCCTGCTCCGCAACCGTCTCTTTCGATCGGATCCGGTTACTCGCGGCCTCTTCCTTCTCACCACCGCCAGCAACAGACGGATGATGCGGCAGAGGTTTACAAGAGGAACGCGATTAACAAGATGGTGGAGATGATTCAAGTCGATCTCGTAACGATGAGGAGTGCTAGAGAAGCGGAGGCAGAAGGATTACTGAGTTTACAATCCGGACTTAAGAGGAGAGAAGAGGAGATCAACAGAGGTTTACAGGAGATGGTGGATGAGAAAGAAACCTTAGAGCAGCAATTACAGGTTATTGCTATGAATTCTGATTTTCTTGACTCTTGGATTAGGGAGAATCAAGGCAAAGCCAAGAATTTGCGAGTAGATTTGGATGTTGATAATGCCTTTGAATGCACCGAGACACTTTCAAAACAGATGTTAAATTGTACTGCATTGGATTTAGCCATTGAAGATGTTGTTTATTCAATGGATAAATCGTTTCGAGATGGTTCGTTACCGTTTGATCAGTATTTGAGGAATGTGAGGTTGTTGTCGAGGGAGCAGTTCTTTCACCGAGCCACGGCTGAGAAAGTTAGGGCCAGACAGATGGATGCTCAGGTTGCTTCGATTGCAGCTAGGTTGCACTCTTGAAATGCAGGCAAAGATTTTTCATCTGTAACTACAACTTTTTGCTGATTACCAACTATATTCCATTTTATTGTCTATAGGCACATACACTTTACAGTTTACACTATTGCATATACAGAGTTGAATTGATCATGTTTTGCGTCACCTTCTCTTTTCTCATTATGATCCCTCCATTCCTCCTTCTGTAATTACCAATCTCTCATTTGGTCTCTATATATAAGAAAATGGTTGGAGTTGTGTTCAACTCATAACAATCCACTCAAGTTATTCCTCCACGATTTCACAAAAGTGCCAATCCTAGAAGCCTAGAAGGCTTAACTCATGCCACAAAAAAGATGCAGTTGCATTTCTTTTGATATGACGAACAACAGTATGAAAAAGGCTCATAACAATTTTATCAAAAGAAAGAAAAAAAAAAACTCAACAATCCACTCAAGCTCTAAAATATGAAAATGAGTCCAAACTTATGGTGTATAATGATACAACATGCAAAATCACTTGGAAATAGAAAAAAAAAAAACAGGAAAACCTTAGCTAAGTAGAAAAGGTTTTGTTTTAGGTGGTAAGCTCCATGATGGCAGAGACTATATCTCCATTAGCCGCCTTGAGAGCCTTAACTGCCTTTGGCTTGGATACTCCTGCTTGGGTCATCACCAGCTCGATGTCCTTTGGCTCCACTCCCTCCTCGTCCACCTCTTCATCATCATCCTGAGCAGCAGCTGCAGCTGCACCACTCGATGTTTCTCCCTGTGAAATCACGTTGCTGAGGTCGGGAGCCTTGAACTGCTCTGCGGCCTGACTCTGAAGCTGCGAGCTCAGGTCTTCTATCTTCGCCTCACCAAAGATCACATATGTATCTGATGCTGGACTCTTGAAGACATCAGGTTTTGATATCACAAACAAGATCTGTAATTTCAAAGCGCATTCTATCAATAACTTTGAATCAAAGGAAACAGACGTATGGTTAACACAACAAAGATGGATTTTTAAAAGACCACAAACATTCTTGCTCTTTTTGACGGTGACACGGCTAACCCCAGTGATGGGTTTCATCCCAAGCTTCAGCATTGCTTTACGACTCTTTTTCTCACTTCTGCTTTGCTTTGAACGGCTGCCCGCCTCACCATCTTGTCCTGGTTAACAAATCATAGTGCCATAATGGCTCAAGCATATAAGAAATGATACACAATTCCTCATTCTATATGTTACCAAAACAGTATAAAACTTTCACCTATCAGCAACATCTATCCAACACTGATGACGGGTTAATGAATCGTAAAATTCCAGCGTGATATGAAACCAAAAGAAATGGATTTGGCAGATAGGCTCACTAGAACAAGGTTTCAAATATAATCAAACAGTTATCTCTGCTACACGCAAGTAAATTTAACTTAGCTGCCCCAGATGCCAAAATTAATGCAACTAAACACATCAAATTCGAGATATTTAGCATATTGGCAAATAAATTTATAGAATGCGGCTTAGGAACTCTAATATTGAACAGAAGATACTCTTCAAGAGTATTGAAAGAGGCGAAAACAAGATAACAAACCCTCTGCCTCGTCATCGTCCTCGGAATCATCCTCATCATTGTCATCGTCATCTTCAATCTCAGGCTTATCAAGCTACAAATCGAAATCAGAAGAATCAGTAAGTAGAAAATTCTTAAACCTGGTAACTATAGAAAGTTAGATAGTTGTCGACTTAAGCAATGCGAGAACCATTAAATGTTGATAGAGTTGGAGAAAAGAAGATTCAGATCTAAAATCGGTAGCTCCAGTGTTTAGAATATCTAAAACCAGTTACGGAGATGGAGGTAAGAAGATATCAAAAATCCGAATCCAGATCAATCATTTTCAGACTTTGAGACAAAAAGAAAAGAAAAGGAGGGAAAAAATAGATCATTACATCAATCTTTTGCTCTTCCAATTTGGCGGCGAGCTCCTCTTTCTGTTCGGCAGTCATGTTTTGAAGAGAGAGAGAATAATCGGTGACGAAACCCTAAAACCCTTTAAAAAAAGTTAAACTCGTTTTGAAGTGCACCGATTTATTAAAGTTTGGGACCGAACTGGAAAGGGACAAGACTGTTTGTCGGCTTCAAAACTGGACATTCAAAATATCGCCGTCTGTGGGGATCGAACCCACGGCCACGTGGTTAAAAGCCACGCGCTCTACCACTGAGCTAAGACGGCTTTGTTGATCATGAACCATTACTTTGTTAAATCTATTTAAACATACGATCGACGTCCGCATTGACATTAGTTACCCCACCTCGAACTTGTTTACGCTAGGACCCAGGGTACGCGTCTACCCCAAGATTTGACCGTTGGAGCATCAAAGCCAAATCGATAATTTGTACATCGTTTCATAAATGTTCGTACTTTAATCAGATCCCGCTCCTATATATAATATAATCTCTCCCACCACCAAAATTTGACCGTTGGAGAACATTACTCTTTGCAAAAGAAGGAAACAAATCAAAAGAGAAAAGTGATAAAACTCTCTTTTGATTCTTTTGCAAATCTTCTCCTTGGGTTGTTCGTCGTTCCATTCTCCGACCAAACCAATACACTACTCTACTCCCAGTGATTTTGAAGAGAACCCAGAAATGGCATCGCCACAGAGCAAGAAAACCGGTTTGAATCTACCCGCAGGGATGAACCAGACTTCGTTGCGTCTCGAGACGTTTTCGAGCTCATTTCGCGGGATTTCAAGTTTATCCTCACCGTCGAAATCGACTTGCAGCGACAGATTCATACCGTGCAGATCTTCCTCCAGACTCCACGCCTTTGATCTGCAAGATAAAGAATCCACGACGCCGGTTAAAGAGGGAGGGAACGAAGCCTACTCCAGACTTTTGAAATCTGAGCTTTTCGGATCTGATTTTGCTTCTTCTTGTTTGTCTCCTGCAGGTGCTCAAGGATCTGCTTCTTCTCCGATGAGTCCATGTACCAATATGTTGAGATTCAAGACGGATCGTTCTAATTCAAGCCCTAATTCGCCGTTTTCTCCTTCTGTTCTTGGAAACGACAATGGCCACTCCAGTGACTCGTCTCCGCCTCCCAAACCCCCCCGCAAGGTTCCTAAAACGCCTCATAAGGTATTATATCTCTTACATCCAATCTGTTTATGTGATTTGATGACAGAAGATTCTTGGGAGGTAGAAATGAAAGATTGTTTTGTTTTGATTCTCAGGTCTTGGATGCTCCTTCCCTACAAGATGACTTCTACTTGAATGTTGTGGACTGGAGCTCACAGAATGTTCTTGCGGTTGGGCTTGGTACTTGCGTCTATCTTTGGACTGCTTCCAATAGCAAAGTGAGTGTTCTGATATACTTGACTAGTTTTGCACAATGTTTTTGGTTGTAGTGATTTCAATTTAACAATGAATTTATTGGTTAGGTGACCAAGTTATGCGACCTGGGGCCTAATGACAGCGTGTGCTCGGTTCAGTGGACACGGGAGGGTTCTTATATATCTATCGGTACAAGTCATGGTCAGGTTCAGGTGTGTAGCCATGTTACCTTTCAATCTGGGGTTGTGGAAAGTTTTGATTGGATGCATTTTGAAGTTACTAAAGGTTTAATTTTTGCTGGCAGGTTTGGGATGGAACACAGTGCAAGAGAGTGCGGACAATGGGAGGTCATCAAACTAGAACCGGTGTCTTGGCATGGAACTCAAGGATCTTATCATCAGGGAGCAGAGACAGAAACATCCTTCAACATGATATCCGAGTCCAGAGTGATTACGTCAGCAAACTCGTGGGGCACAAATCCGAGGTCTGCGGGCTGAAATGGTCGCACGATGATAGAGAGCTTGCGTCCGGAGGCAATGATAATCAGGTAATCTTGAACATAAGCTATTATACAATCTCTGTGTTCCATCTGATGAGAGCAAAAACTATGAACTATTCACCAGACCAAAGAGACTTGGTTAATGAAAGACTTTCAACTGCTCTCTAACCAATTCTCAACAGCTCTAGTTTGCTTATTTCGGTCCTACATTAGAATACATAGACCTATAGCTACGAGTTGACTTGAGTCATTGAACTTCTGTGATGCTTATCATATTAATAAACATAGTTGGGTACTTTTTTTTAAACAGTTATTGGTATGGAACAATCATTCACAGCATCCTGTTCTGAAGCTGACTGAGCACACAGCAGCTGTTAAGGCAATTACATGGTCTCCTCATCAGAGCAGCCTCCTTGCTTCAGGAGGTGGAACCGCAGACAGATGCATTAGATTCTGGAACACGACAAACGGTCATCAGTTAAACAGCATCGACACTGGGAGCCAGGTTTGCAATCTGGCGTGGAGCAAGAACGTTAACGAGATAGTGAGCACCCATGGGTACTCTCAAAACCAAATCATGCTCTGGAAGTACCCATCCATGGCAAAGGTACATTGTTTTTTTTCAAACTTAAAAGCTCATTTCTTTATCTTTCTTTCTTCTACTATATAACTGACACATCAACCGATGATTGTTTTGTGTAGGTAGCAACCCTTACTGGGCACAGTATGAGAGTACTTTACTTGGCTACGTCACCTGATGGCCAGACTATAGTGACCGGAGCAGGAGATGAGACCCTGCGGTTTTGGAACGTCTTTCCTTCAGTGAAAATGCAGGTTTGTATTCTTTCTTTGAGTTTTGAAATCCCTTCATACCATAATCAGATCTTTTAGCTTGACCAGTTTTTATGTTTACAGACACCGGTGAAGGACACAGGACTCTGGTCATTAGGGAGGACACAAATCCGATAACAATCGTATCAACCTTTAATTTGTTTTTTTCATTGTGTATGAGAGACATATACTACTGCACAGAGAGACAGATAAAGAAGCTGCAATGTAACACGCAAACTCTGCATTCTATTTTATTTCATTTGTTCTTTTCCTTTGTAAACTACATATTCCCAGAAATACCGATACATCTATAAGAAAAGAGTTACCATTTGATTTTCATTGCATATGAAAGAGATATGAAGGTTTTATTATCGAAATCCCTGGCAAATCAAGTAAATTTCTCGAGATGATGATCTTGTAGCTTTTGGCCTCAACCAAGATGCCTTGTTAAAGATGGGCTTGCAAATTCGAGCAAAATCTAAACAAAAAGACAGAGTGTTATTTGT
Organism: Erysimum cheiranthoides; assembly: GCA_011420285.2. Classification (NCBI taxonomy): domain Eukaryota; kingdom Viridiplantae; phylum Streptophyta; class Magnoliopsida; order Brassicales; family Brassicaceae; genus Erysimum; species Erysimum cheiranthoides. Next base: position 16,906,905 of record CM022178.2, on the reverse strand, counting down.
AAAGAAGAAGCATTTTACCAATTGTATATAGTTGGACTCTATTTTACAGTTCTTGCCCTTACCTTGAGCATCCTCGCTTTCTAGAAGCTTGATGACAAGATGACCCCCATGCTTAAGTACACCACGACGACTTTCGTTGCTTGAAACCTTATCGCCTCCATCATTCCCATCATCAGGTGACTGAGAGATAGCAGCTTGACCAACAGCCAAATCAAGCGCTCGCATCCCCAACTCAGCAGACAGTGCTGCATCTCTAGTGGTAATCCCAGATACTGAAGGACACATATCTGAAAGAACGACTGAAAATCCCATTTGCTGCACCACAGAGCAATCCATAAATTGTGTTACAACAGTTTTATAGAAAACAAAAACATCAAGCGCGGTCAGGGAACATGTTATAACCAAGTACCTAACCCCAAAATACAGTTCAAGAACAAGAAGGAGTAACTACGGAAGACCCTAACTTTTCATGAATATTGCTCTTATCATCACCCAATAGATAACAACAGGGAGATGAAGTTGCAGAGACAGTTTCAGAACATTTCCAATTCTCAGAATATGAGTGAATCACCTGAGGCGAGAACTCCCTAATCTTCTGTCTGGGAAAGTTTAAAACATCGGCGGAAATGGTTTGCACTCGAGAATCACACTGTGGAGGAACCTTCACCTTCTGCTCTGAAATAGAAAAAGGTCATGGATTCGCACAGTTTTACAGCAAAAGGAATAAAGTTTTGAAGAATCAAGATAAAGCTTCCTTCTTCTGACCTTTATATCCATACCGACGACAATTCCACCATTTTTAAGTGGACCTAAGCTTTGGCAGGCAACCTGCACCGAATCATTAGAAACAAATTCAAGTTTAAGCTTCCACTCGCAGAACTTGGAATTGATGAAATATCAATAAAAAGGACCTGAAGCCAAGCACCAGGCGCGCAACCTAGGTCAAGAACAGAGGAGCCTGGTTTGATGAGCTTGTACTGTTTTTGAATCTGAAGAAGCTGTAATTGCAGGGAGAGAGAGAAGAGTCGATGTAAGAGGAAGAAGAAGAAGAAGAGGAGGAGGGTATGAATGTAGTTTAGACCTTGAAAGCAGAGCGAGCAACATAGCCAAGACGTTGAGCTTCTCTGTAGAAAAAGTCCGGCGCTCCTGCCCCACTCATCTCCTCCGGCGTCTGCTTCTTCCCTTTTCTTTTACCAAAACCTTTATAAACCCTAAAATAAAGCCCACCTTTTTTTTAAATAAAATTTCAAACAAGTCGAAAATGAAAAACCTCTATCTATTTCGTCAACTAATTCATACATATTTGTTTTGGTAATATTTATTAGAATTGCTCATTAGTCTAATTTTTTTTTTTTTTGCTCAACATCAACTTTTCATTATCCAAGTCGAAAATACACATCGTCCAAACACGATAATTTTGTGATGCAACTTCCATCATATTTATTTTGATTTATTAGAATTTCTATTTATTATTAGTATTCTTCCTAAGGTAAGAACACTAAAAAATACCCTACTAACAACATTTGCAAACTATCCCAATAAAAATTCACTTTGTTGTTATATTATTACTCTTCTTTCTTTTTTTGTCAACTTTTTTTTTTTTTTTATCAACATTTGGATCACAACTGGCCGGTTTTCTGTGGACTTATCATTTGTCAGTACACCAAGATCATTTCACTGTCAACTTATATTACTACTCGTATTTATTACTTTTTCAGTTTTTCGACATAAACTTAAATTAAAACGAAAAAAGAGAGTCAAAAGTCGTAAGATAATTAAAATTTTACCATAAATAAAGTAAAATAAACAAGTCTAAATCTAAGTCAAATGATATTCAAAAATGATATTACCAAATATAATTCAATCTCACTGAATTAGATAAAAATGAATAACTCTACCACTACATTAAAATATATTATAAAAATAGTATTACGAGAATAGTTTAATAAAAAATGAACAAATCTACCTTTACTAAAGATATTCAAGAGATGATATAACGAAAGTTATTCAATCTTAATATATAAAAGATGTATAAAATATAATATCAAGGATGACAACTAAATTTTAAATAATGCATATTAAAATGACAAATTTATTTTTACGTTAAAAGATATGAAAAAAATAGAAAAAACCTTATAAACTAATAGAAATTCAATATCATAGAGAGTTGAAGTTGACATAATAAGTCAAAATAAATTTAAAGATACAAAACTCGAATAAATCAATAGAAATTTAACATTAAGGAGGGCTCTTACATAAAATAATCAAATAAAAAAATGTATAGTCAAGAAAAGTACTGTATAAAACAAGAAAATGACGCATGACACGGGTGCTAAGTAATATTGTTGATATGAGTGAACCCGGTTGGAACTTGAACGATTTACTTGGTTTTAAATAGTTTTGCTATTATGTAATCATTTTTTCTCAATTTAAAAGTTGTATTAATTCAACATGGAAATCACACTAGCTGAATTCAGAAAAATAAGCTCGAAATTTCCAGAAACAAAATTCATTAAATATTTTTAAGACAAATTTCAGTAAACAATTTTAATAATGTATAATTATTATTTACTTGGTATTAAGGTATAAAAATAAAGACTATCGTTTATAGAAATAAATATATAAAGATTCTGTGGACCCTGATGTAATTAAAAGATATCTTTCCATTATAGGCGAAAAGACACCTATAATCTAGAGACAACATGCTGATAAATCTTGTTCTATAAAAAAAAAAAAAAACCTGAAACTCGTCAATATCGTAAAAGTGTAACAACGTCTAACAAAAGATAAGATGGATGGTGAATCAAGCAACTCCGGACAGCGGCCAGAGACTCATCAAGATCATAAAAGTGTAACAACATCTAACAAAGATAAGATGGATGGTGAATCAAGCAATTCCGGACACCGACCAGAGACTCGTCAAGACCATAAAAGTGTAACAACGTCTAACAAAGATAAGATGGATGGTGAATCAAGCAATTCCGGACACCGACAAGAGACTCGTCAAGAAGATAAAAGTGTAACAACGTCTAACAAAGTTAAGATGGATGGTGAATCAAGCAATTCCGGACAGCGCCCAGAGAAGCGCCCCCGGCAGAAGCGAGGATCGCGATCGCAAGGTATCAGCTATGAGAAGAGCGTCTCGGATCTCTCAAGTGAAGGAAGAGCTACCCTGAGGCTCGTGAATAATCTAAGACGTAAAGGGCCGTTGAACACGATCCCTGAGACGTCTGTTACTGTGTTCGACAACAGGAGCCCCCATTACGCCTGGCTTCGGCCTGGCTGGATCGCTGAGGAGCGGCTCAAGCCCCACAACCGACTCTACCGGGTAATATATCTTTCTTCTTTCTTTTGATATATCATATGTGATGAAAAAATTATCAGCCTATATATCAATTGGGTGATAGTAGTCTAGTTGTTATCCTCATGTAGATCTAGGCTTTCTACTAGATACAACCTCTTTTTGTCACTGTGAAATTCACGACTTCTAATAAACCTGTTTTCTATATTTTGGGATTGAACTGGTTATATGGAAATGGTATTCATCTTATTCGTTTCTCGTGACTTCCTTGATATGGAGTATTCATACAGAGGCATATACTTTCCTCCGATGAACACGCTCGCTTTAATGTTTCTCTCTCATTTTTCACTCCATATATTTATAACACGTTTTCATTCTCTTGTGATTTCAATATACAGTACTATTATGATCCATTGGGGCAAATCTACAATACCCGATATGAGGTGGATCTTAAATGCGCAGACATTGAAAAAAATCGTGTGGTGATCATCCTGGACTAAATGTACTCTGTAGACCTAATTGTATCTATGGTCATATCATATAGACAGCCAAAAGATTTAAATCCAAATTACCTGGACAAATGGAATTATCTCTGTCTGTTTCCTGAAGGAATTATCTATCTTGAATTGTTAGTTTTAATTTAAGGATCAATCGATAATAATCCTCATTTCTTTTTTTCTTTGGCTTTTTGGTTAATATTGAACTTACAATAAACTGTACTGTGTACACTGATGGTTACATTTTGGGCGTTTTCGGCAGTGCCGGCAGAGAGGGAGGGACAATGGGTGCGACCGCCCGGGGTCCCGTCCCGTGCCCTAGTAATTAAGGGCCTCACTTTAAAAATATATCTTTTTTTTTGTAAAAATATATAGTAAACTAAATATAAAATTAAAAAGAGGCCCAAAAAAAAATTTGTGTATATATTTTTGTTTTTATAACAAATTTATATAATAAAAAATACATTAAAAAAATTTATAAAAAAAAAATTATCTAAAAAAAAATTTTTAGGGTCCAAAATTTTTTTTGCCCAAGGGCCCATAATAATTTTGAGCCGGCGCTGGTTTTCGGCTAAGATAATAATTATATAGAGGAAGAGAGAGATAGGAGTTACAGTCAAGATTAATATTATATACACCTTGGTTATGAGGAATCAAAGTGTTCGTACGAGAGAGAGAGAGAGAGAGTAACGGAGCGAGAGATACCAAAGAGCATTGCCTTCATGGTGAGGCTTGATCTCATTGTGTAACGATGGAATTCACAAATCTGGAGAAGTGGTGTTGCGGTGGAGACGAGAATTGCGTTCTTTCTATCAATAATGAATAGAGAATATCTTGGTTGAGTAGCAGCATTATCTTCTTCGAGCTTGTAGAGAAAGTTGATTAGTATTTAGTAGAGAGAAATTTTCGATGATAGACAAATAAAATCTTAAAGAAAACATTATAAAAGAAAAAGAAGAAACATATTATTTTACGACTAAGAGTAGATTTCTAGTATATGCACGGTAAATCAAAGCATTGGAACATCAAATATATACGTTAACGAAACTTGCCCAAATTAACAAGACCTGATCACCTCGAGATTTATTTTTAGAAACGAGACCCCCCAAAACTCTAAAGTTAAAATAAAAATCTGGTTTTTGTATAGATTTTTCGTCAGATTGTAAATGGATCCAACGTAGAAAACGTAGAGAACTCATTGACCGCGGCTTTCAATTTGGTGGAGAATTTGGTGGAGACCAACGAACGGATTCGACTATGGGAAGAGACATCGAAGAAACAAAAGTAGAATAAAGGAGGAAGTGAATATGGAATTAAACCAAAATTTTCAATAAAGATCACATAAATAAAAATATTAACATGTTTACTTCTATGTTAAAATATATTAAAAATAATATTAATAAAAATAATTCAATCTCATTCTAAAAAAAACAAACATGTTAATTTGTACGCTATTTTTAAAAAAAATGATATTAGCAAAAAAATATTAATTCAATCTCAACGTACATAAAAAAAACAAGTTTACTTTTACGTGAAAACATATTAAAAATGATATTAATGAAGATAATTTAATCTTAATTAATGCAAATAGAAAAAACATGAACAAGTTTAAATTTACGTCAAAAATATATATAAAAGCTGATATTAACAGCGATAAATCAATCTAAACATAAATAAGAAAAATAAATAAGTTTATCTTTACATCAAAAGATATTTAAAAATAAAATAAAATTTTGTTAAAGCAGAATTGAAGTTCAATTTTTCTAGAGTTCAAGTTGATATTAACAAGTTGAAGCCTGTGTCAAAAAATATTTAAGGATACAAGTCTCGGATAAACCAATAGAAATTAAAATTAGAGAGGTTCTTATACAAAAATAATCCAATAAAAAAATTTACAGTCAGGTTTTTTAAGAAAACAGTCATCTATCTAACAGTACATACTTGGTTGTCTTCTAATTAACTTTTTTTTTTTTTGCAACAATGTAATCATTTTTCTCATTATATGAACTCAACATGAGATAACACTAGCTAAATACAGTAAAGAAAAACTCAAAAGTTTCAAAAACAAAATTTATTAAAAAAATTTAAGACAAAATTCATTGACCAAATTCGTAATTGATATTAATTTTATATTTGGTATTAAGTATAAGAATACAGAAATTGGTTTATGGAAATAAAAACATTAATGTATTGTGGACCTTGTGTAAACTCCGTAAGATACATTTCTATATAAGGTGTAGAATAACGAAGATAGAAATTGAATACATCAATGTATTGTGGACATTGTGTAAATCCGTAAGATATTTTTCTATATAAGGTGCAAAATAACGAAGATAAAGACGACAAATGGCACAAACTATAACCTTAGGATGATAATATTTTGTTTATATAAAAACTGTGAAATCATCAAGATAGATAACAAGACGATAACAAACATAAACATAAGATATGGAGGGGGAATCCAGTGATTCCGGACAGCAACGGCAGAAGCGCCCGAGACAGAAGAGAGCTTCGGAGAGAATCAGTTACGACAGCAGTGTAGCGAATCTATCAAGGGCAGGTAGAGAAACATGGACCACTGTGAATCGTAAAAAGCCATTGAATACGATTCCTGGGACTTCTAGTACTGTGTATGATAACACATGTCCTCGGTACAAATGGCTCCGTTGTGGGTGGATCGCAGAAGAGCGGCTCATGCCCCACAGCCGACTCTACCGGGTAACTACTGTTCTTCTTTCTTTTTGATACTTATATCTTATGTGATGAAAAATTAGCATCCTATCAACTAAATAGTAGTCTAATTTGTATTTTCATGTAGATTTAGGCTTTCTACTAGACTCGTCCTCTTTTTGTCACTGCAAAATTCACAAGTTCTAAGGATTAGTACTCTATGTTTCGGGATGGAATCTCTCGTTATATGAAAAAGGGGAATTCATTTTTTCAAAGAAAACATGTTGTATCATACGCTTTGACGAGTATGATTAAAGGATATAATCTCATGTCAAGGAAGATGGATGCAGATGCATCTAGTTTTTTCTTTAAATCTACACGCTCACTCTAATGTTTCTCTCCTAGTTTTTGCTCCATATATGAATTTTTTACATATATATAAATAAGACACGTTATCATTATTTTCAATGTGCAGTATTTTTACGATCCAATAGGGCAGATGTACAGTTCCCGGGGAGAAGTGGATCAAATTTGCTCAGACATTGAAAAGACTCGAGCAATAATCATCATCGACAAGTAATCTACTCTGTAGACCTAATAAGATAGGCAATGATGAATTGATGGCCATATCATGTAAACGGACAAAAACAATTATATATCTGTCTCTTTTTTTTCTTGTTCCTAAATGAATTATCTGTCTTGGATCGTCACTTTTAATTATTGTTTACAAAAGTTGAGTTTTATTTGTTTTGCTGGTTGATATATTACTGTACGTACGTATACTAAGAATTAAATTTGGGGAGAGAGAGATAGGAGTTGCATTTAACAATTTCACACCTTTGGTTACGAGGAATCAAAGTGTTCGAACCAAAGAGAGAAACCAGTTACATTCAAGAATTTTACACATTGGTTACTTTGAAGAATATGTGTAACGAAGTTGCAAATCTGGAGACGTACGTGAGTCACGTGACGTTGCGGTGGAGATGAGAGTTGCGTTCTTTCTTTCCACAATGAATAGAGAATTATATTGCTTTGATGAGTAGCAGCATTATCTTCTACAAGCTTGTAGAAAAGTTCTTCTTAGATAGAAGTTTTCAATAGTAGACAAAAAAAATATAACTGGAAAATATCATATAAAAAAAAAACATCTTACTCTAAAACACCATTAGTTTCGTAAAATCTTACAAGTGTACCAAAGTAGTTTAAAACTAATTTGTCAACAACTTATCCACAGTGTAAGGTAATTCATGATAATAAACAAATTTTAAATGGAAAAATATGTCATCTGCTTCTTGCATCTGAATTAAGTTGTGTTGATTGTAAAGTAAAATTATGATAATTCAATATTCTCAACGCTAAAATTGCAATTCTACACATATTTAAAAAGATTTCCTAAAAAGAAAAATGGCTGAAACGAAGATAATTAATTTCAACGTAAATCTGGAAAATGCACAAGTTTATTTACTTTTATGTTAAAATATATTTAAAATGATCATTAACAAGAAAAATCCAATCTCAACGTAAAAAGAAAAAAAATGAATAAGTTTACTTCTACGCTAAAAGACATTCAAAATATGATATCAACGAGAAATATTCAATCTCAACGTAAATTTAGAAAATGAACATATTGACTTCTACGTGAAAAAAATATTCAAGAAATGCTATTAGCGAGGAAAGTAAAATATGAAAGACGATTAAGTTTGTATGTAGATTTTTATTGTATATATGCACGTTCGTTATAATCAAAGCATTGGAACATCAAATATTCAAATATGTTGGTTTCGAGTATCTGATCACGCCTGGTCACCTCGATCGAGCTCATTAGGGTCAAGTGCCTCCATGAGGACATTGATCCAGTGAGTTTTAAAACATGATTGTCACTTCTTGGCTTCTCGGTAGTGTATATATGTCAATGTCCATTTTTGTGATGGTTCGTAAAAATGTGATGGTTTAACAATCAAAATATTTAAAACGCTATCCATCACCCTATGAAAAAATAACCCTAGCATATATTGAGTTTAGATCTCGATGAAAAAAACTCAGATGTAGTATATGATGAACCTTCATCTAGCATATGCAATATAGGACTAAACTTTTGATATTGTAGACTATGTACATATTCCTTGTTTAAGTTTAAAAGATCGAAGATCTATAGTTGAATGTATAGTTATTCAAATGGTTTCATCTCCAAGATAACCAATATTATAGGGCGAAAAAAAAAAAAAAAAAAAACCAATATTATACTCGGCAAGAACGAGGACGAAATTACAGCAAAATCAAGTAAAAAAAAAATGATTTTATATGAGGGACTCTGTTTCTTTTTTTTTTTTTTTTTTTAACATCTGATTCATTCATTAACAAGAAATCGGATACAATAGTTGGTACAACCAAGTTTTACAAAATAATCCAAACTCAAACAAGAGTAAAGTAATTAGAACTATGAACGATGAACAGTATAATCACAAAGAGTAATTACTATTTATACCGCCAAATCCTTTTTGTTTTAGTTTTATGTCGTAAAGATGATTGAATAACAAAAGAATTTGAAACTTGGTATAACTTTAACAATCAAGAAACAAAATAACCATAAAGAATCGAGAAGATGGTTTTTGGAGATAAATATATATGTCAAACGGTTTAGAGATTGATGAACCATTTTCTAACAAAAAGTAAGAGAGTACTCAAAGTTACACTGCCATAGATTGAATAATGAACAAAAAAATAAAGAAATGTCTAAAATTACATGTCCCCTTTTGCCATGGACCTACCACCAATACCACCATATTACAGAATCAAATCGATTAGAAATTTGGAATGAACATACGTACCATAAAAGTAACCAAAAGTGTCAAGGAACGTTTTGTTTCTGCTAGCTAGGATTAAAAAAAAAAAATAGTCTTCTTTTCAGAAATTAAGAATGGTTCTGTACTTTTGTTGTTTGCCTTTGTACAGTTGCCCACATTTGGTTCCTTAGTCGTCAAGTGAAAGTTATTGTTATTACCTTTCTTCTTCTTTACAAGGACGAACCTGATTGAACCACCATTGTCGTAGCCACCTGATGTTTCCCGTTCTGTTTCATTTGGTGCTGTGACCAATACCTATGTGCTGCTAAGACTCTGTCTAGCAGTTCTTGAGGCACTGGTTCTCCTCTTCGTTGCTGCGGTGAAATACTTGCTGTGTGAACCAACGTTTTCCATTTGTCCTGCAACAAATCACAAAGTTATTGGAAACATTTAGTTACTATTTGTTGTGGCTAAGAAGATTCTAAGTGTGTTTTCCAAGTTTCTGATGTGTTGTTACCTTCAAGTCCACGTAGGTTCGATGGCTTGCATTCTCAAAAGAACGCAACTTCACATCACGCCATCTGTGAAATAAGATTATCGATCATTAGTTTGATCCCATAGCTAAGTTATCATATTAATCATCATCAAGAGAATCGGCTTTTTTACCTTCCAGTCCCAAGTTCTTCAACCGCTTTTACTAGAGCTTCTACCTCTGTAACAGAGAATGGTCTCCTGGTTCTGCGCTGTGAAAGCTCTGTACGCTTAGGTTTCTCGTTAACTGGAACAATTGCAAGAGCCCCCGATTCCACGGCCGAAACTGGAACCAGCTCTGATGGAGGTTGTTCATCAGCTGATATGTCACTCTGATATGGGACTAATTCATGGTTATTCTCTACACTATTTCCCAAATTAATCAGGTGATCTGCATCTTGGAGAGGGAGAGGAATTATAGTATCTAACACGGGAGAAGCTGCGGACCTGGCAAGAGCAAGTGATTTTCCTTAGGTATAATTTCTAGAGTTTCAAATTTATCCATACACGAAAGAAAAACAAATATATAAGAGCAAGTTTGTTGTACCTTTCTGACGTATTCATAGAATCAGTTGGCATAGAAACGATAGGATTTTCAGAGCAAAGAGGTACAGGCAGTGTTTCGAGACCAGGCTCCAAGCTGAAGCCAAGGTTTCCTAGATTTTCTTTACACGAAAGACCAGTCTGTGATAAAGTGTTGTTGTCATCTCTAACCTTTTTCCCTTGGACTAACACCCCAATACGTATTCCACCACCGAGTAAAGCAGTAACAGCCTCCTTCACCGTCTTCTGCAAGCAAAAATGTGAAGTATCATGAATAATGTTATGAAATAACACTTCATCATTGTACACAGCAGAACCAAAGTATCTAAAGAGAACGACAGAAAAAGACATTTAATCACGCACCTTCAATAAGCCTACTGTTGCTGTTTCTGGAACTTCAACAACAAGCTCCGGAATCCTAAAGGACTTGATGCTGAACTTTACTGCAAACAATGAACATAACATGAGAACCACATATCATGTCTCAGTCAAAAAGTCTGTGAATTATCAACTGATCAAGTACCACGGGAGTCCTTTGACTGAAGACCTATTGCAGCAGAGAAATCACCATTTTCTGCATTTAACAAAGAAGCCAAAAAAAATGAAATCAAAACCATAGCAGCCAGATAATGAAGCATCTGAATATAGACTGATATGTACCTGATTCTCCCTTCTCAGGTGAATTGGAAACACTTTCACTACTGAGTCCTCCATCATAATTTGTGACCAACCCTTCGTCAGACAGTCTTCTCTTCCTATGAACAGTCTCACGCTTCCAAGGGTTGTAACCATAACATAATTTTCTCTTGCGGTACAGAGCCTTCAAACGACCATCTAGATAGATATCCGCAAGCAAAGTAAGGACAGAGCGGCAGCTTAAAAGGATACATCAAAAGAGAAACAGTAGAATATGATACTAACCTGTTCTAGTGTCTTCAAAACACTTCAACTTGGGGACTGCTCTCCCGTATTTTTTCATCACCGACTTCTTTATTCTTCGATTTCCAACCCGGGAGGGAGGCCTATATGACTTACATTTGTCACTAAATTTGTAATACTTACAATAGTTTTCGTCATCATCTCTGCAAACTAACTTAGAATGATAGCCATATCCTTCAAAAGAATCATTAGGGACTCGATCCATGCATGGTGACAATTTTACATCACCATCCAGATGGACTGACTCTGGAGACTGTAAATGTAACTGACTTGGATCCTTTAAGCTGAAAGTATCAGCGATTAAGCCACCGGTTGCTTCTCCATGTTCAAACCCGGCATTCTCATTAACAACGCCTGTCTCTTCAGTGATGCCCCCTACCAGAGACTTCAAACCACAAGCCTTTTTACAATCAGAAATCGGAGTTTGCTCCAAAATGCAATCATTTTCCAAAGACGTCACGCCAGTATTTTCACTAGTCGACTTTGAAGCGGGGTTTCCTTGATCAGAGAGCTCGGATTTACAAGGATTATTATAACCATCTTCAAGTTCTTGCTTAATCACTCCACCCAAATGATCATGATTATCCCCTTCAAATGCATAGGTAGACGTTGAGGAACTTTCGCTTTCTTCCAGCAGTTTTCCAGCAAGAGAAGCAAGCAAATCAATTGCACAGATCTTACTGTCATCATCATCATCATCAGCCCTCTTACTTGATACCTTCCTCTAAAACAAAAACCACAACTCATCAAGACTAATTTAATAAGGGAAAAAAAACAAAAGCACAGACAAAACAAATCTAAAAGAAGCAGACGAATCTTTACCCTGCTTGAACGAGGAGCCTTGGGAATATTGGGGAAATCAAAGCCATTAGAGCCACAACTTAACTTCCGTTTGACCACCATCTCTCAATTGTGCATATCAAAACAACCTGCAAAAATTCAACACAAAACTTTTATCTCGTGATCATCACCAGCAAGATTAAGCTCGATGAAATCAGTATAATCTGACCACCAGCTGTGAAATTAATGATCTACAGATCCGAGGTAATCAGATGAAGATTTATGAATATTGAAGATCAGATCAACAATAAACCCCAAAAACCCTTGATCAGTTTTTTTTATTTTTTTAAAAAAAACATGCAAAGCGCAACGAAACAAGCAACGTGTCTATGTAATGCAAAAAATTGAGATCAAGAGAACAAGAGTAACTTAAATGTTCACAATTTACGTAGAAACAAATCATCTTCCTGATCAGATCTCATTACCAGCTTCTGACAAGCCACCAAATATTTATTCGAAAATTTGAAATTCGACATCAGATTCAATAATTTGCCACCAAAACCACGAGAAGACAGATCGCGGATAAAGGCAAAAACAAAAAAAGAATTGAGATCATGAATTGTGATTGAAAAACTCACCTGATCAACCAACGATCCCTGGATCACAATCTCGCGCCAGTTAATTCCGAATTACGCTACTTAACCCAGTAAATATCCTTACGAATCTAATTAGAACAATTATTGCTGTACAATGAAATAAAAGTTACAAAAAATTTACAGAGACTTGGGAATTGTAAGATTTAAGAAGAAGATTTTGCGATCGTCCTTCGCTCTCTCGTTTCTTCTCTCTCTCTCTTCTAGAATAGAAATAACGAAGAAGAAGACATAAAACCCTTTGAAAAGAAACCACCACTCAAAAGCTTAAACCCCCCCCCCCCCCCATTTATTCTTTTTTCAGAATAAAAATTAATATTACTAACCACACAACCGGACGTAGCAGTTCGAGGATATTGGTTTTACCGGCTAAAGCCAGTCGCCCTTCTAACCATTTTTTGTTTTTTAACGACACGTGGAGGATCCTCTCACTACACGAAACCTATTTTCTTGGTCATTGTCAGAGAAAAAAAGAGTTAATTTCGGGATTGGATAATTTTATTATTCCATTTTCAGGGAATATTGTGAAGCTGTGATACCGCGTGGATCTCTTCTTTTACTGTTCCGTGCACGTTTATACATCATTGGTCCACGTGTATTGTCTTGCTGACGTGCTATTACACCTGGAATTTTTTCTCCCATCCAAGTCCAATCAAATTAAAATGTTCGCGTGCTTCTTTTAAGTCGATCGAATCTTTGCTTTTAAGTCTAGTTATTTAGCTCGTCGTCTAAGCCTCTAAGGTAGAGTAAGGTTATTAGATGTTTCGATACATTTGAATTCTTCTCCATAAATATTTTTCAAAGCTCTATTTATGATTTTTTATTGGTCAAATTTTAATGTTGGTAAGTTTATTCACAGCTATTAAAGAGTTAACAATGAATCGTTTAATATTGACCGGAGGCCGAAGACACTTTTTATTTTATTTTGTATAACGATTATTCCAACCTAGTCCAATAGCGACAAATTATTCACCGAATTCTATGAAGTCAAACTACAGTATGTCAGGAAGAAATTCACAACTAAAATAGAATTTTAAAAGCAAAAACATCTTCACGTCTCTAATAACATGATAGATATTAAATAATATTTCTACTGTGTACAGTTAGGATAATCATCCATGATCTTTTGTAGTATTATAGTGTTAAGCATATTCCTAATTGGATGGAAAAGAGCATATGTATTCTTAATTGTCAAAATTTTAGATCACTGGGTAAGACAGATACAGAAAAATATAAATAAAATAGTATTTGTTGAATATTATGTTTATTTTAACATATGTGAGATCCAACCACCTAACAAATTTAGGATATTCCATTTAATTTGAAAGTCAGTTGGCAGAAGCTTATCGCAATATATAGTAAAATAATAAATTTATTAATTAAAACAAAAATGCTAAAGTAGTATATATATATAGAAAGACAAGATTTCACATGGTTGATTGTCACACTCAGACCCCCTCATACATTATCTTATTTTTTAATACGCCGATAATATTGGATTTATATACATGTCGTTGTTTATAAAAGATATCCATGTGTTTGTGTTTCATGTATATGTGTATATAATCACATATATTGCCAACAGAACATTTTCAGAATTTTATAATATGAGATCTCCTATATAACATACCAAGTTGGACTCTAGCATTTCATGCATTATGCTCAGCCCAAGAGGCATAGATCTGGTCTTTACTCATTTGCGAGTTCATTTGGTTGAACAGCTTTTGTTCTTTATTTCTCCTTTGATTCTTTTCTCTGTCACCAAGTTGAAGAAAAGCAATCACGTATCATCACATGGTTCTCATATCCTGGCAACATTTCGAAATTGATATAATATTCCGCTAGCCCACAAGAATCTCAATATTTTACATGATACCCTAACATTTTATTTAGATACTGGCTTTAAGACGGTTACGTATGCTTCAAGGCCGTATATCCGTTGGAGGTGGTTGAAATTAAACTTACTCGGCATGTCAACTTGGACTTCATCTCCAGATAAAGTTATACTGTCATGTGTTTATATGTATCCGGAATAAGACAATTTTTTTAATTGTTCAGAACTTCAGATCTTGAGTGTTATGGAAGCAGATCTATGGGTCATTAAAAGAGAAATCACTAGAAAAAATAGAAAATTAGTTGAAAAACACTACGATTTTTATAAAAAAAATTTGTGTTGCTTTCACTTTTCCTGAAATATGAAATCTAGAGTTAATTTTTAAATTTTAAAATATTACAGTTGAATCATTAATTTATATTAGTGCATACTGCATATTAACACTTATAAAATATGAACTACACTTGTTTAAATTTTAACTCTAAATATAATCTTATAATAATTTGATATCAAATTTAAACTATAACTTTATAATAATTTGTTGGAGATAATATCTGGCTTACCAATTAGGACATAAATGCCGCGTCAAACATATCCGTATTAGGTAAGACAAAGTCGGTGGATGACCGAGTTTTGGATTCCAAACGCTTGAAAAACCAAAAACGATAGACTTTGCGCCAAATCCGGTATAAGTGGTTCATGTGTAACATTGTCGCCTCCCTAAAGGTAGGAAACAAGTGTCACTTCCTTGTTCAGGTACCAGGATCGTCCATTGGGGTCTTTTTCACCAATCGTTTAGTAGCATACAAAATCTATGCGGAATCAACTAAGCGTTCGATTTTTTTTGTTTTTTTGGTTTTAACCTAAACGTTAAATTTACTCGTATGAAATATGCACTTGTCATTTGATTATACTTGACATGTATTCTTCAGATAAACGTGACACATTGTAGAAATTACGTGATCGCTTATCATTTTACAGTTAGAACAATTTGGCCATTCAAAAGTTAGTCACCGAATGTAGGAGTAGAGAGAAATTATGTCTAATCTCATCCCAGCCATTTTTTTCTCAAATTCACGTCCTACATAAAAATAAATTCCCATATAAGTTAAACCTTTGATTTTTTATTAGGAAATGCCGAAATGGGACGGAAATAGAAAATTGCATGTACGGTTATATATTTGGTAATTAGAAAAATAAGGTGTGCATTAAATATTTAAATGGGTCCGGTGAGAAGTGGATGCGTGAGTGAGGAAGCTACCACTAGTAGTTCAACTATTCAAGTAACCTTTTAATTAAAGTGAAAGCGTTGCGTGAAAAACAATCTATAACCGTCAACTGTGACTAAACCATAAAAGAAGGAAAAATGCAAAACTCAGACGTCAAAACTCTAAAGGATTTCCTCGTGCCGAAAGCAAAATACAACTAGGCCAAGTAACTGTTATTTTCTGTATTTCTTTTATGTAGTTATTGTATTTATACAGTATATTGGGAGAACTGAATAAAAATTAATAATGGCCAAATACAAAACTAATCCATTGACAATCGTCATCTATCATGATCATCACCATCATAATCATAAATATACATTATGATTATGGTGGTACGATGATGATTATGATTATGATTATAATTATGATAATGATTGTAATTGTGATTGTGATGGTGATGAACTATGATGATGAATTGATGATAATGATATCAGACAAAAGAAAACTGGGCTTCTTAAAAGTTGACTTTTTAGATGGGCTGTCTCATCATTAGTACAATTGGGCTTTTCAATAGTGGACTTTGCTTCTGATTGCCAAAATCTAGTCTTGGACTGTTGGAGAATGCGCCTTGAGAAATGAGAATGTATCAGTGTACGCCTAAGAACTCTCTTGACATTTTAAAAGGAGGAGTTCGACCTGTAGTTTCCTTTTCCTTAGCTCTCGTCAAAAAAATCAAGTAACCGATATAATGGTTAAGCAAGTCTTCTCTTTTACCATGCCTGATTCTATCATTCCTCCAAAGTCCAAAGTCATCGGATTGGCTCCAACTTGTTGTGTCGGCCAATAAGCCCATGGACCATATCAATGAGTAATGAAATAGTTTTTTTTTGGGGGAATGATTTTGCTGGAATTAGAGGTTAAATGCTATGATCACCCAATACGTAATTTTGCATCGACTTGCACATCACCATTTTCAAGAGGTTTATTAATGTGAAAATGAAGTATGACCGCTGTTTTCTAGACTTGTCACCAATGTAACCATGAATGCGTACGGAAACAAGTTTTGAATATTGTCAATAATACAGATAAATTTTAAAGTCTCATGTGTTATGTTTCAACCACCAAGATTCAATTACGCTCAACCAATTATTTGAGTTTGAGATCCCTTGATCGAGAATCGAGAGATAGCAAACAAGATCGAGAGATGATTATGTTGGTGGAATACTTCTCATCGAGTTGTCATAAAAAGACGATCACGTGAGTAAGAACCCAGTTACTGTTGTAAACAACATAATACCTATAAACACACTAAATATTTACAATCAAATATATAGCATAAGAACACAGTTGTCTTTCACAACATTGACACACAAGAGTCAAAATGCTTACTACCCGTTTCAGACATTTTGACAACACAATTACATTAGTCCTTAGTAGCAAACATACATAACTAAATCCACGATCATCAGCATTCCCATTACCGTTGATCGCAAACCTTAAAAACCCAAAGTGAAAGGCTACTGATCCAAAAGAGATTTTCGGATACTTGTAGCATCATTCACTGTTCTACTAACACAACAATGGAAATATCCAGAAGCGAAATAACTACCTCTTTTTTTTTTTTTTTTAGTTTTTCAGGTTGATATCTCTCAAGATGAGCAATCGGGACAACGTATCAATCCATTCTCATTGCAGTCCGGACATCTCTTGAGTCTATCTTCATCCTCATCAAACAGTTTCTTGCTCCCACTACAATTGGAACACGGAACGAATCTGATGTCTCCACAACAATGACACACAAACCCCGGCTGTCTCATTGGGAACTCTTTGAGGATCTTGGCGAGTTCGCCAATCTCGAACAAACTTTTGATGACATCAGCACCACCCACATACTTTCCCATGATGAAAACTTGAGGCAAAGCCACAGTCTTGTCTCCCATTGCAATCTGCAACTCTCTCCTGTAAGCTATATCCATGGAGACATCACGCTCATCAATCCAAACACGAAACCCTCTAAATATCATTCTGACAGCATAACAATCCTCATATGTCCTCCTAATCCCTCTCAAGCTAGTAAAATACACCACAATTCTGTCCTCTGTCCCGGGAAGACGGATGACCGAGTTGTTTAAGCTAGAAAAAGGCGATATCCGAGATTCGGGTAAAAGCGATTTCCCTGATTTCTGCTTTTGAGGAATCTCAGGTGAAGCTGGTTTCACGGGTTTGGAACTCTCAAATAATCTACAGAGGTTCTTCACCTTTCCTTTAAGAGAACTTCCCACTGATTCCACGGGGGTGTAGAATTTGGTAATGGAGGTCGTACGATTCAGCGACGGATTGAGATTGTGGGATTTGGGGCTCGAATCCACCACTGTCCTCCCGTGAATTGTAAGAGACCTGTTGAAAAACGACGACGATGTAGCCGATTTCGTCTTCCCAGAGAATTCAGCGTTTTTCTCTAATCCCGCCATCGAACCCAGATCAAATAAACACCCTTTCGACGGCTAATTTGGGGGATGCAAAAACCTAATCAAAACCCTTTGAATCAAAATTCAAACAAATAGACGAATAAAAAAGAAAAAAAAAACAATCCCCTCACCGATCGATCACCTCGGAAGGAAGAAATGGAAAATTGGTATTATCCTCAACGTCTGCACGAAAAAAACGATCGGAAAAGAATCAGCTTCTCTGATTTGAGTCGTAAACGATTGACACTGCGTTTTTTGAGCTGATGAATTCTCACCTATGATCAAAGAAGATGACTTTGATGAAAGAATTATCTGGATTTTCTGGAAATTTTCCCTTTTGTTTGTTTGTTTGTTGTTGCGGAGAAGAAGATGTGGAGGAGAGCTCCGAATTAGCCTTTGTGCCTTTGTTGTAAAGCAAAGAATTTTTCTGTTTTTTTTTTTAATATAATTATTTTCCTTTTTTCAACTTTTTTTTTTTTTCCTCTCTTATTAAAAGCTCTTTATGAATTATGATAAATCGATGCTCCTTCGAGGAAAAACGAATTAATTAAAAATAATAATAGGTCGATTAAATTGCGAGGAAAAGTCGTTTATTGGTAAAACGCGGTTGTCGTATTAAAAAAGTTATTCAAATGGTTACAGCGGTCTGGGAGAAACCAGATTACACGCCCGGTTTACATTTATTGGTTCTATGGTCGGTTTACAGATACTTACACTGTATTGGTTTTCATTCGAAAACCATTTTGGTTTTACATACAGTTTATACGCTCGGTTTACATTTATTGGTTATTTGCGATCTTCAACCCGAAATCGTTTCACGATAAAACTTTCTTTTGCCGATTTAAATCGCTGAAGAATTTATTTGATCATCAACCGTACTTTGTTAAACAATTAAACAAACGCAAATATTGCGTACTACAATCCAATGAAGTTTTGGGATGAAAAGAAAAAAAAAGGTTTTGGGATGAAAGTAAATGGCTTGTGATGTAACTAACGCCAGCTATACCTGAAGCTAAAATTGGCGTTTAAGACAATTACATACCGTTTACATAAGAGGAGTTAGCAGCATATGACTACAGAGAGAGTTTCTAATAACCATATTAATACTCACAATCCTAGGTGAAGAAGAAGATCCCCGCAACGAATTACAAACCAAACTCCATATTTATTAGCATATGGAATGGGAGCTGTAGTTTATGCCTTCGACGCTTTATGAGAGCACATAAGAATCCCAAATATTGTGTCTGATGAAGCTTAAATATTGTGTTTCATGAAAAGCTCATTAACTCATATAATTAAGGTGTTTTATTAAGATAACTACTGTATGTAATTAATGAACATCTAGAATTTAATTTTGGGAGTTGCTATTTTGTGCAACTCTCCTTCATCTCCATATAGTGTATATGATATCAATCTAAAATCATTTTATCATGGTGACCATCTAAAGTTTCTTTCCTTAATTTTTCACATTTAATAAAGCTCTTAAGAGCTATTTTTTATTTTATAATTCTTTTGTCTATGTTATTAAGCTTCTAATTTGAAGGATATGAAAATATTCACTTTTTAGTCTTTGATTATGATTAATTCACACACATCAGTTCTCTAAAATTCAAAAATGAAAATAGCTCACTGGCGAAAAAAAAAGAAAAACGAAAATAGCTCACTGTTTTTGACTGAATTCTACACTGTTTAAAATAGTGACTAAACAAGATAAAACCACACAATATTGTGAGGGTTTGTTTTTGTTTGATATGAGAATTGCAGGTTTTCCGATTGTTACACAATTCAATTTTGGGGAAGATGTTAATGGTAAAGAAAGATCAACGTCAATTCTTTTTTTTATTATTAGTATTATAGTTTGGAGATTCCTGTGTAATTAAAATGTGCATTTTGCAATGTTCCATCGGTGTCAGATCCAAAAAAAAATGTCATATTGTGAAACAAAATAACCCCACTCCAGTGAATTTTTGGAATCCTTTAAAATAATTAAACGCAAAAAAAACGTTGCTGTCGCTTTGCACCGAACGATTCAAGTTATCAAAGCCAGCAAGCAAGCGAATTATAAACCTTCTTTCTCCACCTTTAGATTTCCCATAAATCTCTCTCAAAGAGACGCATAATTTCTCAATAACGTCCGAGATACCCATTTGATGAAGCTTCTGGCTTCCGGAATTTGAAAGGTAAAGGTTGCAACTTTTTTTGTTTGTTCCAGGGTTGATTATAGCTGGATTTCTTTGTCGATGAATCGAGTGATACTGTGTCTTTTGTCTAGTTGTTGTTTGATTTCAGTTTCACGGAAGATTGCTTGAAACTTGATTTGCTGTGTTTTGATTTTGATTTGATAAGAAGAGTTCATAGAAGATTACCGCAAGTTCATGAATCTTTCTATGTAGTTTCAGCCTTTTTAAAGAAAATTCCTTAAAACCAAACAACAATTCAGCTTTGTATGTGGTCTCTGTGGTTTTGCTTCTGATTCTCATATTTACGATGTACTTGAGAATTCTGAGTGGTCAAATCCGTTTCTTTAATTATGCCTTTGTTGTTCATTTACAGGATTTTGTGATGGAGATAATCTCACTGAACTTCGTGCCCCAGTGCTCTGTTGTGACTTGGAGTAGTAAATTAGCCACCAAAAGATCGCTCCCAAATCGACCAAATACCTTATTCTCTGGGGTCAGGAAATCTAGACTTGTGATTAGGAATGGGAATTCTGATGGTTATGTGGTTGGTGAGAATGAGGATTTGGGTAGTATAGCCAGAAGAGGAGAATCAACATCAAAGGTTTTGATCCCTGGTTTGCCTGATGAATCAATTGGTGAGGCTGCTGCTCAAATCAGTCATTCTCACTGTGAGTGGAGACCCAAGCTCAGAGTACATTATGAGAAATCGGGTTGTGGTAATCTCGAGGCTCCTGCGGTGTTGTTTCTTCCTGGCTTTGGTGTTGGTTCATTTCACTATGAGAAGCAGCTTACAGATTTGGGAAGGGATTATCGAGTATGGGCGATTGATTTTCTTGGGCAGGGTTTATCTCTCCCTACTGAAGATCCTACTACCCTAGCTGAAGAAACCGGTAGCTCAGAAGATAAGGAGAAATTTTGGGGTTTTGGAGATAAAGCTGAACCATGGGCGGATCAACTTGTATACTCACTGGATCTCTGGAGGGATCAAGTTCAGTATTTTGTAGAAGAGGTAAGCAATATCTGTGAAAATCTTACTTGGCTGTTTGGTTGTTATGTAACACTTTAAGCTCTTGGTTCGTAAGTTCAAATTGTCGAGCCTCGGAAAGTATAGTAGAAGACGATGGTGAAGTTGTTAGCTCTTTCATTATAGATTGTTTCTATGAGTCATATACTCATGAGTTTCAATAGTTGCCAGCTCAGTACCTGGAAGTGTGGGTATGGAGTCTTTTGGGATTGGACTGGGCATGGAAGAGTAAATGATGCTATAGAGTTCATCTTTGTTTTTTGGTTTTGTTTGTGTTCTAATTTCAGTAAGAAATAAAGGAAATTATGATGTGAACTTGTCACAAACCCACCTCAAATAAGTTGCTGAGGAGTATGTGATATTTGTTGTACAGGTTATTGGTGAGCCTGTATACATTGCAGGTAACTCACTTGGAGGGTATGTAGCTCTCTACTTTGCAGCAACCCATCCTCATCTAGTAAAGGGAGTTACGTTGCTTAATGCAACACCTTTCTGGGGTTTCTTCCCTAATCCAATAAGATCCCCGAAGCTAGCACGTCTGTTTCCATGGCCTGGAGCATTCCCTCTGCCGGCAAGAGTGAAAAAAGTCACAGAATTGGTGTAAGTGAGACTTTATTAACACATCTTCTGACCTGCAAAGTATCCTTTTTAGCTCAATCAGTCTTATATCTGTAGTTTTGTTATTCTTCCCCATGGAATTGCAGGTGGCAGAAGATAAGTGATCCTGAAAGCATAGCTGAGATACTTAAACAGGTTTACAAAGACCATTCTACCAATGTGGACAAAGTATTCTCACGTATTGTGGAGGTTACGCAGCATCCGGCTGCTGCAGCTTCGTTTGCTTCAATCATGCTTGCTCCTGGTGGAGAGCTATCTTTCTCTGAAGCTTTATCTAGGTATAAGACAGTATGGTTCTCTTGTTCTATATGTTTTTCCCTCTGCGTTATTGGTCTTGGTGCTTATCGAGGAATGCTATTTGATGGTCCATGCTAGGTGTAAGAAAAACAATGTTCAGATATGTCTCATGTATGGAAGAGAAGATCCATGGGTGAGGCCGATGTGGGGAAAGAAGATAAAGAAGGAAATCCCCAATGCTCCATACTACGAGATAAGCCCAGCGGGTCACTGCCCACACGATGAAGTCCCTGAGGTACAATGAACAGATAGTTTCTTTAAACTCTGCAGTTACCTTTTGATCTGAGTAATGAAGCCATAAAGCCTTTTGCATATGAAAACGAGTAGGTGGTGAACTATCTGATGCGTGGGTGGATCAAGCACCTGGAGTCTGGTGGTTTTGAAACGCTCCCGCTTTTGGACGGTGCTGAAGAAGATTGGGAGCAGTCCAGCATTGGTCGAGAAATTGAGTTCCCGAGAGATGGTTGGAAAAAAGCAGTGAAACTTTGGTTGTATGGGTCGAACTATTCGTTCTGGAGTGGAGTTAGAGAATCTTTCAGATCCAGTTTCGTAAGGGTGTTTGGAGGGAAGTCTGCATAGAAGAAGCATGGAACAGTCGTGTCTAGTGTAAATTACTTGTAATCTATGATACATGCATGCTAGCTATAATGTTGTCTGTAGAATCAAGTTTCTAAATGTTCAAATAGAAAAAAGTTGAGAAAATATACACTACTTGATAGTTTAGTCACCTTGGCTTGCCGTGTTATTATATACAGCCAGGCCATGAATAGATGCTGTTTTTTTTTATTCAGTTTTTGGATTTCAGATTTTGCTAATAGATTTTAGATCGGTGGAGCTTAAAAAGACTCTGGTTCCAAAAGAAGAAAGTTGGAAGTGATAGGTGAGTGTATTTGACCATCTTTATTTACTTGGATCGTTTCCAAAGGTGAACATTTGTATTTGAACATGTTGGGTGTTTGAAAAGACATATCATTGGTTACTTTCTGGAGGCACTCAGGAAGTCATCATATTTATTTCATCACATTCTTCCCTTATTTTTTCCTTAGTAAACAAGAATGGACGGAATTAGAAGGCTATCTAACTCCACTTTGAGAGACTTTAGACAAAGGTCAGATAAACTAGTTTTCACTCAAATTGTTTCCTATCTTTGTTTTTAGTTTCCGATCAATTTTCATTATATATTCACCGATGATTTGAACATGAGAGAGTTTTCTATTTTCAAAGCTATTACGTGTCTTCCTACCATTCGCAAGAGATGGAAATATAAAAGTTGAAAGTTCTTTAATCGTGGCCCTGATTTATTATTATGTCTTCTTCTAAGTACAATTTAAAAGAAAAGAAAAAACATTAGCAAGCAATGAAAAAAGAAAGAGAAAGAAGAAAAAACACAACTTTTAGTAGTAAGAAAAGGGAAAGTAGGACCCAGAAGAACTGGCAAAACCCTCCAAATGTGGGAAAAAGGTGTCATGCAAATTCAAAAAAGAGAGAGAGCACGCAAAACAGTGTCCATGCAACACACAACATTCATTTCTTTTCTTTTCTTTTCTCTTTTTCTTTATTCCATCCCAATTTAGCAAATTTTGGTGTTCCCATTAATAGATTCCCATAAAGCACTTCAATCCCATTTTAGGGACGGAAGAAAGAAAGAAAGATTCAACCTTTCTTCTTCTTCTTCTTCTTCTTTTCAAATTTGGGGTAAAATTAAAGAGAAGATGGGTCGTGGAAAAATCGAGATAAAGAGGATTGAGAATGCGAATAGCAGACAAGTTACCTTCTCCAAGAGGCGTGCTGGATTGCTTAAGAAGGCTCGTGAGCTCTCTGTTCTTTGTGATGCTGAGGTTGCTGTCATCGTTTTCTCCAAGTCTGGCAAGCTCTTCGACTTCTCCAGTTCTGGGTACCTCTTTTTTTCCTCTTTCGATTTTCTATTTGCATGTCTTGATTTTATTTGGGGAGTGAAACCCAACTGTGCTGCCCTAACTGAAATTCTACTGGAAATTGATGTATTGCATGTTTGTTCGGATCATTCTAAACTTTTAAAGTTTTCTAATTTAGCTGAACAGAGTCCTAATTTCATTTCGCATTTCTCATTTTATTTTAGCATGAAGAAAACACTTTCCAGATACGGCAACTACCAGAGTTCTTCAGATTCTAAAGAAGCAGAGGTGTGAATCATTCTTGAAAACATGTGTTGAAATTATATATTTTTTCATGTGTTTGTTTCTGATGCACCAAAATCTGATTGGCGTTTAGAACCTGCAGGGGGATTGTACAGAGGTGGACCTTTTAAAGGATGAAATTTCAAAGCTTCAAGAGAAACATTTGTATGGAATCTAATCCCCATTTGCTTTGTTACTTTATTCTTCTACCTTGTGTTTATATGGTTTGTCTTTGTCTGTTGTCCAGACAACTGCAGGGTAAAGGCTTGAATACTCTGAGCTTCAAAGAGCTGCAAAACCTTGAACAGCAACTAAATCACGCGTTAATCTCTGTGAGAGAGCGAAAGGTATCTAATAGTAATATCAATCTTGCCCCATTCAATTTCTTGGCATTTTCCTGATAAAGGAGGTTATGTGAATTCAGGAACTATTGTTGACTAACCAACTTGAGGAATCACGCCTCAAGGTAAGCACTAGTTTTCCCTCTTTAGCTTCCAACTGCATAAAACCAAATGTAAGCTTATGTGATCACATGATGCTCTAATTATTTCCTTGACCAACCATTCTATTTAATTTGCAGGAACAGCGAGCAGAGTTGGAAAACGAGACCTTACGTAGACAGGTTCTTATAATTTTTGTGGAATCATCTCTTCTTTCTCTTATTTCTAATCAACTCTTGAAATAGGTTCAAGAACTCAGAAGCTTTCTCCCGTCGTTCACCCACTATGTTCCACCCTACATCAAATGCTTCGCTATAGATCCCAAGAACGCTCACCTAAACCATGCTTGCTTGGACGACAGTGAGTGCAGCCTCCAGAAGACCAATTCAGACACAACTTTGCAATTAGGGTATTGCTCTTTTCGATGTCATTGGTTGCAATATAGGAAACCCGTTTTTCCTCATCTAGTATGCATATCAGCATATGCCTTTAACACTATTAGAATTATCAGTTTTTACTACTTGTGTTTTCTCTAAGGTTGCCGGGAGAAGCACATGATAGAAGGAAGATTGAAGGAGACAGGGAGAGCCCATCAAGCGATTCAGTGACAACAAACACGACCAGAGGAACTGCAGACAGGTTCAGTCTAGTTTAGCAAAATGTATCCACCTGAAAAAAAAAGCCAAAGGTTGTCTGTTTAGTCGTCATATGGGAGTGACTAGTGAGGTATGTGTCCTCTTTAGCAGGTACCGATTATTTTAAAGTAAGTTAAGAGGAATTCATCTATCCCATCTGCATTTTCTTCTAACCTAACTCTTTCTCTTGTCTCTTTTAACTGTTTTTTGTCTCGTTTCTCCAATCACGAAGATATGCCTAGTTGAGAGTTTAAAATCCATAATTTTCACAATGAACTAATAAGGCACGAAGTTATTTGATATCTTGAATAGTGGCAATGCAAGCATATATGTTTTGATACAACGGTGGTTTGGTCATCTGAGTACTTGAGAAGCATTTTACAACAACAGCGATATTTGATCCTCTGGTTTATAGATGAGATCATGAGAACAATTAGGATCTACCAGAAAAACAAAACCAAAAGAAAAAAAAAAATTTAAAGAACTCACGGAGAAATAGCTTACAGTAGTATTAGTTGTTGTTCTAATAATGGACACTGAAGAACAATGAAATTTTTGTAGAGAAAGCTCTGTGTTTCCCTCTGTACTTCCGTCAAACAAACCAAGTCACCAAAGGGAAAGCTGTCAGAATCTTCCAACTTCAATTACAAAATTTACAATTTTTAACAAGATAAATAGAGTCAAGGCCCAAATGGACTCGAATTCTCAAAAAAAAAGTTAAAAATAATTTTATTATATGCCCCGAAACTATTAGCTAAAGTTTTCAAATAAGGACCCCATATTTACCAGCAATTACAATTGGTCTCGAGATTAATAAAAGGCCCCGAAGACATTAAGTCCGAAACCCTAAGCCCCCTTTATCCGCGCGAGAGAGAGAGAGAGAAGAAATCAGCATTGAGCAGAGCAGCCATGGTTTGCATCAGGCGAGCGACGGTGGATGATCTGCTGGCGATGCAGGCCTGCAATCTCATGTGTCTTCCTGAGAACTACCAGATGAAGTACTACCTCTACCATATCCTCTCATGGCCTCAGCTTCTCTACGTCGCCGAGGACTACAATGGTCGCATCGTTGGCTATGTGCTCGCCAAGATGGAGGAAGAGAGTAACGAGTGCCACGGCCATATCACTTCTCTCGCCGTTCTTCGTACCCATCGCAAGCTCGGCCTCGCCACTAAGCTCATGACCGCCGCTCAGGCAGCTATGGAACAGGTTCCTCATTCGTTTTCCTTCTTTTCGTATATGTTTGCATTCAATAAGCTCATCCATTGATCGAAGCAATATATAGATTCGTGTTTTTGTTAATTTGAATGATATTTTCTACTTATAGACGAATTTGTGTGGCTTAAGTATATGATGAAGATTGATATAAATTATGTAAGTTAGGCGATTCTTACTGAAAGTAAATAACTTTTTATATCAACTTTTGGGATCTTATTTTTGTTACTTAATTTTGGTTCTTCTCCCAAACTAAGATGAATTCACATCTTGCATTGTGTTTTTCCTCTTCGTTTGATTGGAATTCGAAGCAACTCGTGCTATAGAGAATTTGAGCTTTGTCTCCGATTGTGTTATGCTTTGGACTGACGGAGACGATTAGTTCCTGATTACCGATGCCAAGGTTGATAGTTGTTTTTCCTATCGAACTTGAACTGTTTAAATCATTATCAGGGTTTTGTGGCAGGTTTATGAGGCGGAGTATGTTTCTCTGCATGTGAGGAGAAGTAACCGAGCAGCATTCAACCTCTACACAGAGACATTAGGCTACAAGATTCACGATGTTGAAGCAAAGTATTATGCGGATGGGGAGGATGCTTATGACATGCGGAAGCATCTCAAGGGGAAGCAAAACCATCACCACGGCCACGGTCATCATCACCATGGCGGTGGATGTTGTTCAGGTGATGCAAAAGTTGTTGAAACACCTCAAGCCGTAGATGCTAAAGCAGTTTCAAAGTGAGACTCGAAAGCAGGTGGACAGAAACAGGTAATTATGAGTATATTGAGGTGGGTTCGCTGGCTCGCTCTTGTACTGCTCACTATTTTCCATTCATATGATTTCGAGTGACAAAACATTTGGTGACCACTCTTTGTTCTCCTTTGTCTTTCTTTGGTTGTACTTGATATTTAGCCGTTCTTTTCATGTATCATGTTTCGGAAATCTCAAAGTTTCATTAAGGCTTTACAACTTCAGATGGACTGCAAGATAGCAGATTTCTATGGCAATATAGCATGTTTAATTACAAAAAAAATCTTGAATTCTACAGTTTCCCTTTCAACCTAAGAACCCTTCAAAGTTCTTGTCTTCTTCGTATTCGAATATCTTGAAGCACTAGTTTGTGCAGCGTTGAAGCTTTCCTGCAGCCATCTGATCTGCGAATTGAGACCAGCATCACGTAGGGCATTCAAAGCTGAGGAGTATAGCCTCGCATCGAGCCTGGTTCCTTCAACTTTCATGTCTTGCAACAGCCTCATTAGCTCATCAATCCTGCTGGTTTTGGAGAATACACCAACCATGATTCCTGCCATGGCCCTATCGATCTTTCCTCTGTTCATCCTAAACTCCTGGTAAAGCTCCATACATCTCTCCAACTCTTTTGCCCTATTATATGCACTGATCATGCTTGTGTAACTCACCTTATCTGGCAACACCTTCGCCCTCTTCATCTCTTTCCATATCTTTTCAACCCGCCTCAAATCCAAAGCTCTTCCATGCATATCGATCAAGGAATTGTAAATCCAAATGTTAGGTTTACACCCTCTTTGTTTCATTTTAGCCATGAGTTTCACTGCATCGCTTAGCCTCCTTGTTTTCCCGTACATATCCATTATGTTTGAGTATGCGACAACGCATTTGTCAAATCCCTTCTTCACCATCTCATCAAACAACATTTCAGCCTTATCATACTCCTCGAGACGACAATATGCATTGATGGCTATTGCGTAAGTCACTTGCCCAGCCTCACATTCTTGCTTCATAGCCCATTCATAGATCCTAACTGCTTCTGCAAAGCCTCTTTGCTTACAGAATCCATTCACAATCGCGCAGAGTATGCAATCAGTGACCTTCACTTCGGCCTTTCTCATCGCAGCCACAACCTCTAGAGTTTTCTCCATTTTCCCTTCTCGGACATACATCAATACAACCTTCAAACACATTTCTGGATCCTTCAACAGTTTCTTCCCTCCTGCTTCTTTGAATAGCTTCTCAACTATTACAACCTCTCGCGCTTCCGCAAAGGCACGTACCAGTGTAGAGTACAGCTCACTACTTTCCGGAATTCCTTTATCTTTCATCTCCTCCAAAATCTCTAGAGCTTCGAGTGCCCGTCCTGATTTTGCAAGGGACGAGCACAAAATAGTGTAGATAGATCCTGATTCCTTGGCCAAGAAACTCAACCTCTGGCTCTTAAACTCTTGAAACAACTCAACCACCTTTCCATTGTCACGAATCCTCTCATGAGCCTCCATTATCCTGCAATAACAGCCTGGGCTTGGCTCGACCCCAACAGACTGTTTCATCCTATCAAACACTTGGATCGTGCTACTATACATCTGGAGTTTGTTAAAGCCTTTCATCGCTGCATCGGATGTTGACACCGCCAATGCTTTGTCTGATCTAAACACGCTAAGCAAGCAATGCGTAATTCGGAATTGTCTCCCTCTGATGCAACTCCTGATGAGATTCGAACACGTTTGAGCATCGGGCAACGCTTTATGTTCCCTGAGATCCTCACAGAGCGAGACGAGCAAGTCCCACTTCTTGGAACTCACCAAGTAATTGATCAGATGCTTGGTCGTCCTCAACTCTGAGTTCTCCTTAGCTTTCTCGTAGAATTCAGAAGAAAGTTTCCGGGTTTCCGGGTCTTGGAGAAACTTGGATAAGACCCGGTTAAGGCCATCCGGAGCAGGTTGGAAAAATGGCCACTTGTCTTCTTTGGGATTCGGTGACTTCTTTTCATCTTCCTCAAGAACCAGAGAGCATCGAGACGAGCAGACATGGGAATGGTGAGGCTTTTGGGAAAGAAAGAAAATGGGTTTCGTCGGAGTGGTGAAGCTGTGGGGATTTGCATGGTGGTTCACGGTGGCTACCCACGATCCACTCGCGATGGCCATGTGTGTGTGTGTGTGGGAGGGAGAGAGAGAGAGAGAGAGAGAGAGAGAGATCTCTCCTTCTGTTTTCTTCACTTGTGGATGGATGCTAATTCAGCGCCACGAAAAAATTCGACCACACGTTTTTTATTTTTTTTATTTTTTTGTTTGAATTCGGGTTCATGCTTAAACGACGAATCGCGTGGCGGATTTTAGATTTCATGTAATGATAAGATTGGACTTCTCTAGAGACCGGTTTAAGATTTTTGTAAGTGGGCTTATATGGGCCTCTCCGGTTTAACAACTTTGAAAACTGATGGGTAATGGGTATTTCATATTTGTCTTTTACATTTCCGGTATTTCTGGAAAAGAGAGAATCAACTTCATTTTGTAAACAAGTTTTTGAAAATAATCATATAATAATGTCTTTCTACAAAGCTACTTCCTAATAGTTGAACGTGCAAAATGTAATCAAAGAGACATGTCTTCGGCTTGAGCTATGATTCTCTATGACAGCGTCAAAAATACAAAGGATTTGGTTGTGGAGGAAGTGAAAGAGGCAGAGGTTTTTCCGATTTCCATGTTCATCAGATGAATGTGCTGATTCCAGTGATTGTAATTGCATCATCACTTAAGCCTTTGTTCTGAAATATTTTGGTATAGAATTTTCATAGGTGGATATTCAGAGGACGACTACCAAAAGCATATACAAGCAGTAAAGAGATCATTGCTGCTGACTGCTGTTGCTGAACTCACTGAAGCAAAATAAAGAAAGGAATATACCCACCAGATATACAGAAAGCTAAAGCCTGCAATACTTTAACTTACTAAAAGTTTATATAAGTTTTAAGATCAACTACTTTCCAAAATGGAGAAAGGAATATACTCATATACAGAAAGGAACAAAAGAATAAATTAAAATATATGTACAGAAAGTAATTGAGGGGTCTCAACAACAACAAAGAAAGAAAAAAAAAAGTAAAAAGCTCAACCAACTTGGCTTTTGGCTGATTAGTTGGATTGTGTCGATGTCACGAGCTTATGTCTATCCACAAATTCTGTCCCACCCCACTGATATATAGACTCTTCACTCTTTCTGTAAATAAATTAATTTCAAATCTAGATACAATTATTTAAACTAGTTATTTGATTACTGGAAACTAGCCATTTCAAATCAGGCAGGAAGGAAAAAAAGAGATAATCAGGCTAGGCTAGAGCACGGCGGACTCTAGGGGTGGTAACAGCAACACGGCCATTCCTGATCAAATCTTGCCTGTCTTTTATCGGTCTGTTGTCCAAGAATCTGTTTTCCGGATTTTCTGCGTAGCACGTGTAGTAGCAACCTACGCAGGCGTGAGGCAATGCCATTGAGATCCTGGTCTGTTAACACAATCCGAGAAAAGAATGATATATGATGAGAAGAATACTATTGGATAAAACATTTTAAAGTCCAAAAGTAAAAGTGTCATTTACCATGAGGTATCCAATGAAGAAGGCAAGTAAGGAGATAGTGGCGGTAAAAGGTTTGTAAACTGTGTGAGTCCAAGCGGCTGCGACAATTACACAGACGCAGCCGCTGCAGATCCCCGTGAGGAAGCAGATGGCGCTTGTTATGTCTGCATCTATGATCTCAACCATATCTTCATCCTCAAACAGTTTCCATGTGTCTTGCGACGCCCTCACAAATCCCTTCCCATAAGCCGCTATCTGTAACAACAATAATACAATTTAACACAACAACGGCAGAAATGACTAGTGAGTCGTGAATGTCTAGTTTGCTTCATCCGCTGTTACCATTCAAAGTTCAAATTATTTGCCACAATAAATTTACTATCTGAGCAGCTCAATAGAATTGACCCAATACTGTTTATTCCAAACTTCACTGAGCTATTTTTGTGACTCAAAATAATTATTAAAAATGCAGAAAAGCATGTGGTTGTGCCTCGACCTCTCAAGATGATGCAAGATTCTCATATCAGAAAAAGAAATAAATAAAGACCCACCACAACCAACTTGATTTTAATATTATTACTAGACTGTTTCTCTGTAAGAAGATATTTATATAGAGAAACCAAATGACTGCAACAGATATATTTACTATTAAGAAGGGAGAGATCAAGACAAATCAACTTGTTACCTGCTCCCTTGAAAATGAGAAAAATGATTCGAATGTAAGAAAATGAAAGTGGCATGGTTTAAAGAATTAGCTAATAGTACCTGTACAAAGGCCCAGCCATTACCGTGCTCAAATATGAAGTCCATGAGTCTGAGGCAGCAATTAGCGCAGCAAAACATGAACTCGTCTTCACCCTTGAGCAAATTCAATCCTCTTGCCAAGATTCTTAAGGCTTCTATTGTTGGAACAAACAAAGATCCCAAACACGCGCTCCCGAGGTTACGTGACAAGGCCCTTTGGAAACTAAACCGGGTACTAGACTGCATTCCCCTAAGATAGTACAAAGCGATAACCCGACTCACAGTTAAATTAACAACATTCCTCATCACTTCGGTCGTCCAAGCCAGGCTTAACACCAAACCAATAATCACAAGTGGCGGAAAATAGAAGTTCAAGGCACCGATGACACCGAAAATCCAAAGTGACATCCAGAGGAAGCCAGCAGCTAGCATGTAGTATGTGGGTAAATTCAAATCAGAGAACTTGGAAACGGGTTCTAACGACTTGACTAAAATCTTGGAACAGAATTTGATTCTGCGAGTGACCCAGCAAGCATATAAACCATTGCCAATGGAGAATGCGATGAGGCAAACCCCAACAGCATCGGTGGCTGGCATCTGGAAACACAGTAAGAGAATGCCTGAGGATAGTGACATCAAAAAGGTACTCCAAAGTATGAAGTGAATCATGAAATCAGGCCAAATCCGGAATGCCATTTGCCAGAGGAAAGCGAGAATGATGCTCAAGAGTGATGCAGCTTCGACTTGTGGAAGTAGAAATCTGAGGATCTTTTGCTCTTTTCTTTTGACACGACCATTGGATCCAATAAGACCTTGGACGGCTTTGAAGACAAGGAAGCCAACAAACCCAATAACAACAACCTTGTGAAATATGAAGAGCAGCAGAAAGAACTTGTTTGTGTACTTGGTTGAATTCAATGACGCCAACGTTGGCTGCAAACCAAATAAATTACGAAACTTTAACTTACCAACTTACAAATCCTAACTAATTTCAAACAAGACCCACCAAACTTTTCAATAAAAAGTTCAAATTTCAGGTCTAAAGGTCTGATCAATTTCCTCCAAATTCTCTGAAAAAATGATATCTTTCCGACTGAAATGCAAAAAAAAAAGAAAGGAAATTACTTGAGGAGTTGGCGTGAAGATGGAACGAGTTTGATGTTGAGATGGCGGCGGCGGAGTCGGAGGCAGAGGCTCTTCTGGCACGAGAGTGGGAGGCGTCTGCGGGCGTGGTGGCGGCGGAGTCGGCGCTTGTCTAAGGGAAGATCGGAGTGGTTGGACGAGATTGGGAGGTGGTGGAGTTCTGAATCTAGAACCGCCTCCGCCATTAACAATGATCCTAAGAGGGTTAGTTGGGTTCAATCTGTTCAAGCTTGCCAGAAACTTATGATGATTGATTTCATCTTTATCCCTTGATTCTTCTTCTCCTTCTCCTTCCTCCACTGCCTTTACTTCTCTTTGCTTCTCTGTTTCTTTCCTTCCTCTCTCTTCGCTTTCTATTTCTCTTTCCACCACTTCCTTCAAAACCAAATTAAGAAAGAAAAAGAAACTGATTGTTCAGCAGAAAGCGTAATTGTTAGGAAATGCAGGATTCGGACAGAGATATCGTACGGGCTCAGTTGCACCCATTTTGGTGACGTCAATTCCCGGCGACGGCGGTCGTCTCTTGTCTCTGGAATGTCGTCTTGGCAAAAGTTTCTTCTTTGTAAGTGGTATAAATTATAAAATAAATTTGATTACGTTATATTTGTATTGGTGTGTGAGGATGTTACTGTTTCTTTATAACCTTTTGATTTACTTTTTAATTTTGGTCGTTGCGACAAATCAGTAACGTTTTATTAAGTATTGACCTCATAATACAAAAGTAAAAGTTAGACTCCACCAAAGATATGACATGTGCACATCTCTCAGCGCGTGACACACACTCTCCATCAAGTCTGCGTTTTTGTTTCCACTTCATCTGCATGTTGGAAAAAACACACGTGAAGATTGTTGAGAAGGAGATCGTTATCTTCTGTATTGACGTGTAAGGTACAGAAGCGACACGTCTCCGGTTTTGACTAGAGATGGACGGCTGTGATTTGTTGTTTCATGAAGATTGAGTTCCGTATAAGATTCAGGATTGAATTTCTCGATATTATTCGAGAAACATTATTAAATTTACTTGTCCTTCTTTTTTTATCATACCAAGATTTGATTTACTTTAGGCTTTAGCTAAGCTACCTACTCACTTAACTACAATAAATTTTTCTTCTGTAATATAGTTATGTTGAATTTGTTTTAAAATTTTGTTGTCCAACAAATTATAATCTTAATATTATTAGATTTTCAAAATACACATTTACAGTCAGTAGCCATCTCTTCTGATTTTTGCGGTGATTTTGAAAGCTTCATTTTCGACTTTAATATCATATCTTGTATTTTCTGTATATATATGTGACTTAGTTTTAAAAGAATTTTTGTTTTCTGCCGATTTTATACTTTAAATCCGTATTCTATTTTTGTATTTCTTCCGTCTATTATATAATGAAAACATTTAGCTGTCAAGATTTGATTACTTATGCCTAAAATAGTTACAACAAATTATAGTTATTATTTTATGATGTCTTTTTAAAACGTTGTTTGTTTTATATATTAGTTTCTCAAAGATTCTACCTAACGTTCGCTAGAAAATCTATGAAGGAGAATTATCGTGAATTTTGGAAAAGTTGCAATTATCGTAACATCTACAAACTTAATCTCGATTATAACATATACAAACTTAAGTAACATCTACAAACTTAATCCGGGGACATATACTCAAATATGTAAAAATGAAACGATGATATATATGTTGTAATTGATTAATTAACCCTTTACAATTTACAAAACAAACTTTATTTGTTAAAAATCTTCTTACAGTTGTTCTGACACAGACAAAATTTTGTGAACGACTTGTCCAATTATATATAGGGGATAATGACGAGATTCTGATAAATATTTTCCCCGTGACATATTTTAACACATATCTAATCTAACTTTGGCAACAAATACAATCTAAAGTAAAACACAATCCGATGTAATTTGAATACCATCAATGTTGTGTTTCAGCTAGAAACGGTTTGAAGGTCAATAGAACTCCGAGTGCCAAGACCACATTCAGGATAAAGAATACCATTTCGGTGCCTGCACATTATCACCATCTTTTAGTCTCACTTGGTCAAGTTTGATTTCTCAACTTATATATAGCTAGTTAATCGATATGGCTATGAACATGAAAAGTCAAAATTACCAGGGAGAAAAGCAGCATCCTGACGTTTCTCACTCCAAGAAAAACTGCCAACAAACCGTTGTAAGTGAAACAAAAGAGAGAATTTGATAAACCAACAAGTTCTTGTTGTTTGTTTTATAACAAAAGTTGAAGCATAGTAACGTAAAAAGGAGGTAGAAGAAGATGCATACATGATTCCTGCTGCTGCTGGACCTATCGCTTTAAAAAGAGACATCGCTGTCATGGCAATCCCATTAGCCGCTCCTCTTTGGTCCTGTCTCTGTTTATTTTACATCAAGAATTAAACAGGTTCTAATTATTGCTGGTGCCTCACCTAACTAAATTGTAAAATGAATCATGTTGTGAAAATACTTACCACAGCCTTGTTTTGAAGGATGAATAATCCAGTTATAGCAGAAGTCTGCAAACACACACACACAGAGCTGTTGAGAATATAAACTAAAATCCAAATTATACATACTTCTACTTAAGGTTATCAGAGACTTACGCCTAAAACATACTTTGCTACGGATGCAGAATTCACCGTCAGGGTAAGGGCGAAACCAGATAACTTTGCTATTAGGGGGTAAGTTGATATGACAAGTAAAGCCAGACTCTGTAAGTATCGAAAACAAGCACAAGATTAATAACTTTCCTCCTCAAAAACATAAGATTTGCAGTAAGAACAACATGAGTATAGTGGTTACCCCAGATATACGTGTAACTATGATGGGTCCTAAAGCCCTCTCCGCGTAAGAGTAGAGCGAAAGCTGAAAAATAAGGAGACCAAATCCTAGAAAGAAGTACTGTTTATGTCAGAACAATTCATTGTTATTGAAAATGTTAGCACTGAGACACACCTGAAATTGCAAGGACAGAACCAACATCTGCAGAGGTGTATCCCAAACCTCCTAATTTCCTTGGGCTGTTTGCCCACAGTGAAAAGATCTATTGGAGAAAGAAAGATGAAGAGTTTATTCATCTGCCAAATAAACAAAAGATGAATGTGGAAGAAGAAGAGTCTCACCTCAGTGTAAGCCATATCATGAAGTGAGAAGATGCAGTAGACGATAATCGATGAAATTAGTGGCCAGTTGTTCAAGAGAGAACTTTTTTCATTTCTCTCTACCACTTTATTAGATTCAGGATCATGAGACAAAACTTTGAGAGCATCAAAAGACTCATCATCATCAAACTTGTGATTGTGCAATGTTTCCTGGAGAGGAGAAAAAACCATCTCTAGGCTTAAACTAAACAAAGTAACTAGCAGAAAAAAATATAATGGAACATAAAAAGTAAAGAGCGTACCGGAATCCTTAATGAAATTAGAGTCACCAAGAATGCAAAAACGGATATTGCAAAGCACGGCAAAAAGAAGGGGAATCTGCATTGTGATTTATAGACCAATGAGACTATATATATGTATTAGTTGAAAGGAAGTGAAGAGGAGATCAGAAAATACTGTAACACTTACTTGCCAAAAATCGATTCTTCTGAGAATAAGCTTGGATATTGCTTTGCAGGCTACAAGATAGGGAGATTAAACAAGAATCAAGATTCAAGAAGGGCAAGAGAGAGAGAGAGAGTGAAGAAACAAGATTGAAATGCTTTTGTTAGTGAAGAAGACCTGAGCAAGAAAACCTCCAATAGCAGGGCCAATGATGAGTCCAATGCCCCATGCTGTACTAACCTACAAGGATATATATATGATAAGAATCTAAATTAATTGCTCGATTCAATTGGAGAAATATTAAAAGAGGAAAAATCTGGATCAAGGAGCTTACGGCTGAGAGTGCTAAACCTTGATACTCATCACGGAAAATTTCCATTGCGTATGCCTGAATTCATCAATAATAAGCTTCAAGGAATTCATGGAATAAGGAAGTAGAATATTAAAAGGAGGAGAGGAGAAAACCTTTATAGGACCAAGTAAACCGTTGAAACTACCGAGGCAAAATCTTGTGATGATGGCCATCCAGAAATTTAAACTTAGCCCAAACAGAGTATTGAAAATGACCCTGTAACAGAATTTAAAGCATTGGTTTTTAAGAGGTGAAACAAAAGGCTATGAGTGATGATGAGGAAAGAGATGCAGCTGGCTGACTAACACTGAAGCTGTTCCAATGAGGATGACGGGTTTTCTACCATAACGATCAGCAACAAGTCCCCAGATCACAGAGGTCAACGCTCGCCCCAGCATGAAAGAGCAACCTCCAAAGGTAGACACACAATGTGAGTTTGAAAGACTTAAATTAAGAGATCGATGATCTTATTTGCTGAAAATGGTCCAAGAGATCAAGAGACAACTAACCAACAAATCCAGCGTAAAACCCAATGTCCTCTTCCTTCTTTGCTATGTTAAAATCATCAATCTACCAACACAGAGGTTCTACTGTTATTACAAGTAGGTTGTATAACAATCATCAGAGCCTAAGCAGCATGTGATGAAAAAACTAATATTTGGACGATAGTAAAGTACTTTAAGCGTTAAGTGCGTACTCACCATAAAGTAAAGAAAAGGGAAAAGAGAAGAAATGGGCAAAGCTGAAACGATGCAAAAGAAAAAAGCAAATCATTACCGAGAGTCTGAGAGACGAAAACATCTTGTTCATCATCTCCATAAAATTTCAAGACTTAAGTAAATTTACCGGTGCAGAGAACGATGATCCAAACGGAAAAAAGCTCCCAGAAAGGAAATCCTCGGCGAAGCCTCTTCATCTGATCAACCTTGCATCCAGGACAATCCTCATGGTAATTCTTCTCCAGCAAGCACTCCGCATACTCTTCCGCCATTTTCACGCACCTCCAAATAGAACAATCTGGGCGATGTGGTTTTATGGGAGGAGATGGCGATGTGGTTTTGATGCAAGTATGGTTTTCACGTGCTCTCTCTTTAATTCTCTCACACAAATGACGACAGAGCAAACTATTTAATTATATAACTATTAACTATAACACAGAGAGAGAACGAGAAAACAAAGTCTGTCTTTTCCCCTCTCACCAAGTCGGCTAGGACATGTCATCTCTTATTCGCATTTACTTTTCTGTCTTTTTCATTTAATAAAATGGAAAAATTTCAGCCTCGTAGTTGTCAGTCGTCACCGTTCAACACCTTCTCTAATAAACAATGTTATAAAAATGTCAAATCTCTTGGTTGCAAGTGTTATAACAGACTTCTCATTGGTATCGCCCAAACACCAGATGGTGTTCTAAGTGGGAAAAAAATAATATAATAATCTAGGTGCTTTTTCTTTTTTTGGATCAAAATGAAAACATTATTTCGTTATCACAATGCCAAACCAATCCACTTGTGCCACATAAGCATAGAACATGCTTTAGAACAGTTCTGCTGTAAGAACGCGTTGCAGCCCAAAAACACACTGTTCACACTTTTTAATATTTTAAAATTCCTTAGAACACCATATGTGTTCCTGCGTTATTTATGCTCTTACCCGAGAAAATTGTTTATTAATTACAAACTTGTCTATCGTAAATCTTTTGAGTTACGTGGGAAATTAGTATTTCGTAGGGTCATCTCTTCAACCGTTCATTGTAGTTGTTAAATTTGATTCATTAATTCATTGTAGTACATTAGTCAATATAGACCACTAATCATAATATGATAAGATTGTAATTAAATGGGATATGTCCAATGATGATGTAACGGATGACCTAATACGACAAGAGGCCAGATTTTTTACCTTACTTTTTTGGTAATTTTAGTAAAGTCTCATGCACAAATATGGGGAAGCTGTACAATGGTTTCCACAAAAACTACAAGACCACGTCCATGGAAATTAGTTGGCAATGGTAGAGACGTAGAGTGATGAGTGGTAAACATCTAAGTTTTGCCTTTTGAAGAGTTTGGTTCGACGTCCATGGTATTTTTATAAAAAAAGAAAACACCTAACTCTTTCGGTGGTCTTTTATGGTGGACCATAAAAATTCAATAATTTTAACTTGTGAAGTGTGAACTTTTGTCAGAGTTCTTTTTTTTAAGTATAGTTTATTATCTCTTGACCACGTTTTTTGGGTTATTAGTTTTTTAGTATTCAATTGTTTTTCACTGGTTAAAGTAAATAATTTGAATTCTTTTGGTCATTTTGATGTTAAAGCATAGCAGTCCAATAGTATTAATGAGGTATTTAGTTATTTAGAAATATTGTAATTAAAATCATCAACCCAATATTGTCAAATTGTCCAAAATCTTATCTACCTAATTAAAAAAATAATAAATTTGGAAGCTAATCATGCCTAAAGCATTTTGCTTTAACCATTTGACTATGCACCACAGCACCAGCCGCAAACCATTTAGTTTGACTAGGAATGGCTGCCAAGAGTATAATCATAGCCAAAGCAGACCAGAGAAAGTTAGTTTAATCAGTCAACAATTCGTAAGGGTCCCATTGCTGTTGGCTAGAGTACAGATAGCACTTAAAAGTCTTGAGAAAATTTGTAAAAATAACTAAAATATTATTCGCCGGTAAAAATTGTATTCATCAAGTAATAATTACTCAACTTGCGCAATGTTATATATATTACACCCATAAAAAGTAGCTATCGGTTTGTATTGAATCCTGTAATAAATTAACTGTTCAAGTAAGTTCCTCTGAGTCTCATCTTCTATAATATCCTTCAGCCGTATATGAAAATACTTTTGACAGATCGGCATCGGTCCACTAGATGGACGATTTGTTAACCGATTAAATACATCACTTCAGGATTATGAAAGCGCTGATGTTTAATTTTTTGGTGTATCTTGGTAGAAAAATCAGACAAAGCAAAACAAAAGACAATAAAAAATAGAAGAAGCTGAAATCCTAAGGTTAGTGAAATTTTATTACGGCTTCTTTCGAATCTGAAAGTAAAAGAATCAACGAGTCCATACATTCCCTATCTTACCAATTCAAATGAATTTCATCTTCGAGCCGTTGTTAGAAATGGTTTGAACGTGAGAGCAACTCCTACCACGACTATTACATTCAGCACGAAGAAAACCATATGTGATCCTGCATACGTTTTCAATTTATTTGTGTTTTAAGCATAAGTATTATGTTTTTGCTCAAAAAAAAAAAAAAACATAAGTATTATGAATATCATAAAAAGTGGTCAAAGGAAAGTAATGAGATATATACCTGGTAAAATTGCAGCGTCTAGTCGCCTCTCGCTCCAAGAGAATCTGCCAGCAATAGAGATTTGTGTTTCAAGTCATTACTGCTTCTTTTGAATTTACTTAAGTGTTCATTCAAATGTCACTTACAAGATGCCAGCGCCAGCTGGTCCAACGGTCTTAAAGAGAGACATTGCAGTCATAGCAATTCCATTAGCCGCCCCTCTTTGGCTCTGATCCTGTTGTTTTGGTTGTTTTATACAAAATACAAATGAAGTTAAATTTAGAAAATTAGAACCATGGTTTACAAAAGATTAAAGAAGGTCTGTTTACCACAGCTCTATTTTGCAGGATCAACAACCCGGTTATCGCAGACACCTATACACACAAAACCAAAATTTCAGCCGGATATATATATATATATATATATATATATGATAAGTATAATACCGTGACTTCATTTTCTGTATATGTCAACTAAATACACACAAAGAAAGAACTAGAATTTTCTTTCGAACTTACACTTAGCACATTTAGTAGGATTGATGCACAATTTAACATCAGGCTTAGACTGAGACCTGATAAATCTGCTATAAATGGGTAACTCATTTGTATTGGTATCATCAGTGCCTGAAACGAAAGAACTTGTCAGTAGAACGATCTCTATCCTGTTGCATTCAAGTGGCGCTACATATAATCTGCAGAGAAGCAATAAAGGGAATATCAACTGACCCCAGCAAATCGGGTGACCAGTACAGGTCCTAGCAGTTTCTCAGCGAAAGGATAAACAAAAACCTGAAAAACAAATAGGCCGAGACCTAAAGCAGAATTGTTGATGAGTAATAACACAGTCTCAATTTCATTAGTAAGAATTCTGCGTATTCATGATTGCTTCATTCTCATGCTGATTCAAATCAAAGCGGACTCTAATCATCATTTTCACAAGTTCTTATCACTATAACGCAAGACATCAAGAGCGAGGATGTTCTGTCTCATTAGAACACAAGACATGAGGAGCGAGGATGTTCTGCATACCTGAGATTGCAAGAACTGAACCGACATCATTGGTTGAGTAGCTCAGACCTCCATATTTCCTTGGACTATTAGCCCATAGTGCAAATATCTGCATAGTCAGATCCAAGTGATGAACTTCTTTGTTCAAATAAAGAGCACAAGCCAATGAAGGGGCAAAGACTCTAAATTCACAAACATGGAGTCTTAATGCTGTTCCACAATTTTCATCTGGTAGGATACTTGTCTATTTCTTCAATGGAATCAACGTACAAAATCTAGAACCAAGGGACTACGACCCAGCTAAACCCTAGAATATTCCAAAACCCACTCCAGATTC
Organism: Erysimum cheiranthoides; assembly: GCA_011420285.2. Lineage (NCBI taxonomy): Eukaryota > Viridiplantae > Streptophyta > Magnoliopsida > Brassicales > Brassicaceae > Erysimum > Erysimum cheiranthoides. The sequence continues at coordinate 16,865,349 of CM022178.2, read as the reverse complement.
TGGTCAGTCCCTATTCAATCCGCTGCTCTCTCAGCTGGGACCATAACTGTCAAACAGCTACAATTTGCTGCGAAAAGACTAGGCTAGATACAACAGATCGCACTAGAGAAAAACAGGTAGACCAATTCACTTTTATTCTTCCAAAAAAACACATGTAAAGCCTCTAACCTTGACACCAAAATTCAAAATCATCAAGAAAATAAACGACTGAAATTTGAAAGTTCAGCAGTAGAAAACTAATTCTTAATTGAGTCCACTAAGTGAGGCATGCCAGATGAGAGTACGCAGAAAATTCTAGTTCAATGACTTACCTCAGAGTATGCAGTATCATGTAGACACAGAACACAATATACAATGATAGATGACATTAGGGGCCAGTTCTTCAAGAGAGATTGAGAAGCCTTCTTTTCGTTTTTTCCTGCCTTCCCGACAGAACCAGTGGATTCCGGAGATGCAGCTTCAAGTATTTCGTATGAATCATCATGTGCTGAGCTGTCCTGCTTATGATTGTGCAGTGTTTCCTACTCGGAGAAAGACAAGGAGACTAAGTGGGTGAAATCTGTGCTAAATATATTCATAAAGAAGAGTACCAATGAAGACAAGGTTCTCTCAGTAGGCTCTCGAAGAAAATAAAGTACCGGAATGAAGCAGCATAGTACTGTCACAACCAGTGCAAAAGCTGATATCGTAAAGCAAGGCAACGCATACCGGAATCTGCATTGTAATTCACATATTATGTCATGAGATTCCATTATATCCATTCCACTAAACTCTTTAATAGATGAGTAAGAATGTACACCTGCCAAAAATGGAATCTTTGGAGAACACATTTGGGTATTTATCTGCCGGCTGATTTTGGAGAACATTTGAAAAGTATTAATTAGAAGACTAGAAAGCTAAATATGAATCAAGACGCAGGGAAATTGCAGCAAGGCGAGAGAAATGGAGACATGATAAGCTTCAAGTGTTTAGAACATCAGGAATGGCAAGGTCTAGAAAGCTAAGAAGATATAAAACTTAGATATGAAGGACTGACCTGTGCTAAAAAACCTCCTAGAGCAGGGCCAATGATCAGTCCGATGCCCCAAGCAGTACTAACCTGAAATAAGCAAAGTTACAAACATCATGACACCAACAGTCAAAACATATAAAAAAATATGTGATGGAGAAACTTACAGCTGACATTGCTGTAGCTTGATATTCGTCACGAAATATCTCTGACGCATATGCCTGAAAATTTCCACATAAACAATTAGATATGAGAAAATGCAACTGACACGCTGTGTGACACAAAAACAAACTAATAGTAATACTGGAAACAAAGATGTCACCTTCATAGTTCCAAGCAAACAGTTGAAAGTCCCAAGAAGAAATCTCGTGGCAATTGCCATCCAAAAGTTTACGCTCAAGCCAAAAAGAGCGTTGAAAACCGCACTGCAATAAAAAGAATCAGTCATCTAAAGACGAACAGGAATACATGAATAAAAAAATATGTTTAAAGGATGCTAACATTGATATAGTTCCCAAGAGAATAATCGGTTTTCTTCCATAACGATCAGCCACAATTCCCCAGAACACTGACGTCAATGCTCTTCCAAACATAAATGAGCAGCCTTCCAAGTAGTAAGAGATCAATTAGAACAAACGGTAGAGAAAAGGAGATTCAATACAGAATAACAAGTGAGTGAGGCAAAGTCTACTCACCCACAAATCCAGCATAAAATCCAATATCTTTCTCTGTCTTTGCAACACCAAAATCCTCAATCTATGGAAACAAAGGAGACATGAAAGACATATTATTGAGAGCCTGTGATAAAAGAAGGGTAACATGTCCAATTGTGTAACATGTCCCTCGATTTGCAAGTTAAAAAATGTCATATGAATGACTAACAATCCATAATATATGGTAGGTCTTGAACTTCTAAAATAAAATATTACCCACCATGTAATAGAGGAAGGGATAGAGTGAGGAAATCGGCAGAGCTGCATCACACACGAATTCAAATGAGAAAACATAACGAATCATTACTTTCAACACAAGAAAGCTTTCTCACAATTATTAGCCAATTTTGATCCAAAACATTAGCAGAAAAAAAGAATTAGCCAATCATCTTCCGGAATCTCTTCAAAATAGTTGAAAATGCCAAATAGTGAAAAACAAAAACTAGCCTTCCGATTTCATAAATATTCGACACCAAAATCGTAATTAACATAAGAAAAACTGTATTGAGAATCAAAGAAGGCGAAGAAGGTGTATACAAGTGGAGAGGACGATGATCCAAACGAAGGAAAGCTCGAGGTAAGGATAGCCTCGCCGGAGCTGTTTCAACTGTTCCACCTTACATCCCGGACATCCGTCGTGATACTTGTGCTTCTCCAACAACGCATCCTTGTACTCCTCCGCCATTTTCCGATTCTAACTCCAGCACAGGAAATTCACCGCTTAGAACTCAGAACCTAGAAAATTCCAAAAAAATCAATTGTGATTACAGGAAATAATCAATAGGGAAATTTTCAAAATCGCAACGGAATATTTCAAAATAGGAAAGCAAAATCAATGAGTACCACACACAGAATCTCACTTCGTCGCTGGGAGCAGAACGTGTGGGAGTGAAAAAAGACGAAGAGACATGTAGCGAATATATATATGTGTACAAAGGGATGATGTATATAGTGGAGCGAAAGGGCCAAAAGCCAGTCACAAGTGTCATCTTAATCTATCTATGTCATCTCTTCACATGTTCACGGGACCTAACAAACACCTTTCACCTCAATTTTGTTTTTTTACCCATCAGTTCTCTTAAATAAATATATAAATTTAATTTCAAATTTTGAAAATATATTGGTTATTTAAATCAAAAGTAATCTGTAATTTAAAATTTAATTTCTAGATATTATATAGTCCAAGGAGACTAATCGTAGGAGGAATGTTTTTTGAAACTCACATGGGATAATGCAGACAAGAAGAAAGTGACAATTGAAAGCGGAGAGACACAAATAAAATAGGACTAAACAATGTTGTCGACTGATCTATCTTTAAAGACTTGGAGTGGTTATCTCATTTAGCAAATCCAATTCCTTCACGTGTGTATACTATAATGTTATTTCAATAATTTTAACTTGTCTTGTTAGGGAAAAAGACATCACCATCCAAAATTAAAGCAGCAGACTCTTTAAGACCACTTTATACTCGAAAACAATAAAATAACTTTATTATTGAGAGCAAAACAATATTTAAAGTTCAAATCATTTAAGCAAAAGGTAGATAAGATAGTCTTTTGTAATTTGTATTTGGATAAAGGTAGATAACTTCGTCGGTTGTATTGATTCCCGCTTTGGAATCAAAATTGAAACACAAATAGTCAATACACTAGAAATGCACTTTCGTATTAACAGTGTGGTGTCATAAGTAAAATAATTGCCAATTGTTTTAGTGATGACCGTCTACCACCATCTATCCCCTCTAGATTGGATAATCAATCATCGTTTCTAAAATAAGAAGATATTTTTTTTGTTGCAGTCCTATCAATGCCATCTAAATGCCATTTAAGTGGCCGTACAGACCGTTTTAAAAAAAAAATATACTGAATAAAATTCCTATGACGTCCACTGTTTGATGCCCTGAGTGCTTTGAGACCCATACGACGAAGATACTACTTTTACCAATTCCATTTATCTAATTTAATAGTATATTTTATTTTTTGGGTAAAAGTCTAATCTGATATACATTAGTTAGTGGTGGCATAAAATTGATTCCTTGGTTGTGTACTTGTGTTGTGCGTCCAGAGCCCAAAGTACTGTGTGTGTGGCCAATTCCACGTCAGCAGTATAAGTGGAGCCCACCATAAAATCACGAGGATTCACAAAGCAACGCGTGTTACCCACACAGTTCACCACAGACAAGCTTTACAACAGCGCGTTGCAGCCACCCTCCAGCACGTGGGGTCAAAGACACTGACACTTGGACCATATCTCTCGTTCACCCATCAATTACAATTGACATGCGTAAGACAAAAATAAACTAGGATCCAATTTTTATTGGGCCTTATATTTAGGGTCCAAAAACAATTGAATTTTGGGTTTGCGTATGTTAAGTACTGTATAGACTCGCAGGTTTCAACTGGTGTACGACGATTGCTGGACCTCTCTGCAGTGTAGAAAATGAGGATTTGAAAATTTGAAGTAGATCTAATTATATAGTAGAAGATTTTATCTTTCGATTAAAAAATCAAGATTTGGGTTAGCTTAGACATTTGATATAACAGTTAGGATTTGGTTCGGAAAATTCGGAATTCCGAAAATTTGAAAATTTTGAAAATATTGGACTAAAATTGTTCACAAATCCAAACTGTTATATAAACTAGAAAATTATAAAAAGAGTCTATAAGCAAAAACAAAAATTGAAAAGTAATATATTTTTTCATTTTTTATTTTGCCAGTAAAAATGATGAAGAAAATTACTGTACACCTATAATTGAGAGAATACAGATGTTAGTAACCCATTGGAAACAAATATGTTAAACTTACCAAATTTTTAAAAATATCTACTCAGAAACGAAAAACAAGTAAATAGCAAGAGCACTGATGAAACATAAAACTGTCCAATTTTTTTTCCCCTATTTTTGGAAACAAATATTGTATGTTAAACTTACCAAAATTTTAAAAATATCTAATCAGAAACGATAAACAAGTAAATAGCAAGAGCAGTGATGAAACATAAAACTGTAATATCCAATTTTTTTTCCCTAGTTTCAAAATGGTTGAGTTCCACATTTTATCAGAAAAAACAAAACCAAAAAAAAAAAAGAAACCAACTCCACCCAAATTTAATTGCGGATAACTGATATGACACAGAGGGTCTGTGATAATAAGTAACCCGGCCAAGAGAGAATTATCTTCTGCTTCCATCCATTGGACCAAAAAGAAGATAGATAAAATTAGAAAAAATCCTAAGGTCTGGAAGCTCTGCAGCTCATCCATGGCGACCATACCCACTACAGCCACCGCAACCATGTGTCCGTCTCCTCCTCTCCCAACTATTTCGCCGTTACTCAGAACAACTCACCAATGTCAACCATCTCCTTCTTCATCATCCCCATGTTCCATAAAGCTTAGTACGGCTCTTATCTCCGGTGAGGCCACGTTGGACAGGGCAACTGAGAGCTCCGTGATGATCAAACCTGAGAAATGGGGAATTCAATCAGAAAAGAGGAGGAAGAGGAGGAGGAGAAGAAGAGTAGGTTTCGAGCGTTTGGATCCAGAAGAAGACGAAAATGCTGGCGCAGAAGCAGAAACAGAGACAATTAGTGTTCCTATTGTTGGAGCTTCACGATCTGGGTTTTTGAGTCGTGTAGAGGAGGTTCAGCTTTGCTTGTACCTCAAGGTATATATATCATTTCTTTATAATTTTCCACGTGGCCCATCTATGGAAGATTCAAACCTTTTATCCTTGTTTGGTAACAGGAAGGTGCAAAACTTGAGAATCTGGGAACAAGTGTTGAAGAGAATGAAATGGTATCAGTTTTGTTGTCCAGTGGGAAAGGGAAGAAGAAGCGTAGTGCAAATGAAATATTATGCCGAAGAAAAGAAGCCAGAGAAAAGATTACTCGTTGTTACCGTAGACTGGTTGTCTCTATTGCAACAGGGTACCAAGGGAAAGGCTTGAATCTGCAAGACCTGATTCAAGAAGGAAGCATTGGACTCCTTCGAGGAGCTGAGAGATTTGATCCCGACCGAGGCTACAAACTATCAACTTATGTCTACTGGTGGATCAAGCAGGCCATCTTAAGGGCTATAGCCCACAAATCTAGACTCGTCAAATTGCCGGTGAGCCTCCAATTCTAACATTTTAATTGAATTTAGAGATGAATATACGTTACATTGTATAGTTGCTTTCATCTTTAGATTTAAACTAACTATGTGCGTCAACCATATTAAGCCATCTTCTTTTGCTACATAGAAAAATAAACTCCAATAGGTTCCTCTTTGTTCTGGGAAGTGAAGTAATTAGTGAATACATCGTTTTAGCTTGTTGTGTGTAGGGAAGCATGTGGGAGTTGACGGCAAAAGTTGCAGAAGCTAGTAATGTGTTGACCAGAAAACTAAGGCGGCAACCGAGCTGTGAAGAGATTGCAGAGCACCTAAACCTACATGTATCCGCGGTCAGACTTGCTGTGGAGCGGAGCAGATCCCCTGTTTCATTGGACCGAGTCGCGTCTCAAAATGGCCGCATGACATTGCAGGTACTTCAGCTTTCCATGAAAATGTAAAGTAGAGAGAGGCTTTGGACTGATTTATCATGCATGTTCAGGAAATTGTACGGGGACCGGATGAAACAAGGCCAGAGGAGATGGTGAAAAGGGAACACATGAAGCATGAGATTGAGCAGCTTTTGGGAAGTCTTACCGCGAGAGAATCTCGAGTATTGGGACTCTACTTTGGGCTAAACGGAGAGACTCCTATGTCGTTTGAAGAGATAGGTAAGTCGTTGAAGCTTTCAAGAGAGAGGGTGAGGCAAATCAATGGGATTGCTTTGTCGAAGCTACGAAATGTACATAATGTGAATGATTTAAAAATATACTATTCCTCTAGTGAATGAAAGCAAATTGGTTCTTCACAATCATTATTAGCATTTGAAACTAAAAGAGCAAACATACTGTATATTGGATATATGGATCTGTACATATGCATGGGTTCAGTTCTCTCCTTTATGGAGGTTATGAAGGATATATAGAGAAGCAGAGGACAAGAAGATGCAAACGGAATAACTGAGCAAATCGAGACCGGTGGCTATAGTAACCATCTTGCTTCTCTCGAACATCTTCACTAAAAGAATCATAACAATAACATGTCCCACTTTGGTTTTCAGCTCATCAAGTGAGCTGATCTTCATCCATTTCGGTCTCTCCTTCATGGCAAACATTCCAAAGAGAGAGGAGGCTTTAAGGGCACGGTCGGATTCCGGAGGGACATCATGAGGCGAGTGACTGATGAAGAGTCCATACAAACCCATACTAAATATCAGCATAACAGTCCCAGCCAGATAAACATCTGCATTCAATGTTCACACAAGTATATATGAGTAAGTTATAACGAAACAAAAAAGGCATAAATCATATATATATATATATAGCGATTAATATTACCGATAGCTTCGACCAGGCGTAAAACCATTTGGCCGGTGTGGATGCCTTTGGCACAATTAGTCCAGTAAACTTTATATGCCTCGACGATGTAGACACACCCCTACATAGTGATTCATTACATTAGGTCATGATGGTGTATGTGTGGCAAAATCAATTCAGAGTAAAACCACAAGTTAGTTACGTTGAGGAAGCAGAGTAGCGAACCGGCCAGCGAACCTCCTACTGCCAAAAGCGCTAGGAACCGGAAATCAAATATTACCTGCTCCATATCCACAAATACATCATTGATCTCGACAAATTTCGAAAAGAGACACAAGCTTTGAGCTACGGAAGAAGAAAGAGACAAAGTTTGATTGATTTTACCCTCTCAACGTTGGATTCGGTGGAACGAAAGAACTGAGCAAATGGGCTGTTGTCTTTGGGAGCTGTTCCGTAAGAACTGGGCAACGTGGTCCCGTTGACGGGAATCGAGGTAGGGGTCGATGCTGATGACTCCGGAGACGATGAGCCAAGAGTTGCTGCCAAGGGAAAGTGAAAACGGCGGCGCGTGGGTAGTACGAGATATCTCGGCACCGAAACGGAGAGCGGAGTAGCTGAGATTAACGTGAAGAGAGCCATAGATAAGTATTTGAAAGAGAGAGATGGTTAGTGGCGGAGGCCACAAGTAGAAGAATGATCGGCGCGTCGGCTGGGGAACGCGAAGGATTAGGCGGGAGAGAAATATGTGGTGTGTGTAGGAAGTTGTTTTTCTTTATAAATTTCAACCAAAACAGTCAATTCCTGCATTAACTATTTCTAAAGATAATACACGAACTAGTATTTCCAATGTGTTTATTCCAACGCAACCTATAATACTAGTATTTGATACATGTAAATCTAGCAGAGGTCTATTCTACGTTAATTATTAGTATTCTTTTTCCAATGGGTTTGTGATGTAGTTGTTGTTGTGTCTTCACTTTTTCCTTTTTTTCTTCAAACATATCAATTTTATTGCAAATACTCAACAACAAACATGTTTCTCATGTTCTACATTTGTTTGTGTGCCTTCATTTTGGTTTAATTATGATGATGCATGATATTAATAAAAAAAACGAGAGGCACATTCTAACAAAAAGCCGATGAATATGAATTAAGTCCATAATATGGAATTTAAAAATTACAGTAAGAGTGAACTTAGTTTGCAGTTCTGGTTGAAGGTCATAAAACTTTTAGCATTTGATATGAGTGTTTCTACTTTCTAGTGAATTTTTTGTTTGAAATTTATACAAACCCATTTTTTTTTTTTTGTCATCTGATTTTATTAACAAATCAAAGAAAGATACAAGTTGAAATTACAAAAGCCGGCGGACTACAAAGATGTCTCCATAAACTTAGACCATGCATTAAAGATGCTCAAAAGAGGAAACAAAGCCCCATAGAAAAAAGAGGGACAACAGCCAAAGAAAAAAAAGTAACCTAAACTCTATAATTGCACAAATGAAGGAATCAGATACTCTCACAAACTCATTTAAAACGCATGATATTTTTACCACCGTATAACAAATAATGAAAATTTATGGTAGATAGATCTTATTTTTGACTTACACTAATGTTACAAAATATGTCGTGCCAACGAAAATTCGTAACTAATAGATTTGGAAGCAGATTAGCTGGAAGAGAAATAAACCTCCGGATCGAATCTCGTCTTGCGGCCAGAATCATACGGATAGGATAAAATTGTCTTTTTGCCTTGCAGAAAATTATCCAAAAAATCAAAACCAAAATGGCTATTTCTATAAAAACCATCGGAGAGAGTTTTTCTTTCCAAATTGATTCCCATCATAGTTATGTGATGTGGTCGTAGTTGGTGAGATCTAATAATATAGGTTCCCTTTTTATATATGATAGGGGATAATAATAAACTAATAAGAGTATGAGGAAAGTGGAGAATATACTAGTAGTATAATACTACACAGTATTATTATTATTTTTTTTTTTGTCATTATGTAATAAACATATAATTAGATTAATTCCGTAATTTATATGGCCACTAGAGAGGGTAAAATGGTAAATGTGCCCGTACACTCTATGCCACGCTGGGATTGACGGCTTGTAGTTGTGATACTATAACTAAGCAAGTCAGGTGTCTCGTAGCTCTTCTCCACCACTCTTATTCGTCTCTCTCTATCTCTCTGCCCACAAAGCCTCGTAAGTCTCCTAAAAATGTGGTTTCCGTTCAGATTCATCTATTCTCCTTGATTCATTATTCATTTATATGCAGATCTCGTCAGTCAAGTCTGGTGCTATGGATCTCGCGTCGAATCTCGGTGGCAAGATCGACAAATCCGATGTTCTCACTGCCGTCGAAAAGTAAATATTATTTTCTCTCCTCTTTTCACTATGGAAAATCCTCGATCGTTGTTTCCTTCTCCCGATTCGCTTACAATTCGCGTTTATCTTCTCATGCATTTTGTTCTATTGGCGTATTTCGTTGTTAGTTTTTTTTTTGATAAAAAAATTTCGTTGTTATTGGCGTATCAAAACTAGTGTAAGATCAACGACATTGGATTGTTCTATTGTGCAGTATCTCCAATTTTTTTTTTTTTTTTTTTTGATTGAAGGTATAGCTATTTCCATTTTTGTTTTCTTTACCAGTTTCCACGAATCTGTGATGGCATTGGATTTCCCCTCTGTTTTTGTTTTGTTTTGTATGGAACTGAGCTTTCAATACAGAAGTAAAAGATGACAAAGATGGTCCCAAAGTTCCTTTTTTTCTCTTCATATAAAGATCCGTTTGACGTGTATTTCACTATTGTCACGTTCTCGAGGGCCCGACCTATCTTCTTGTCATTTGTTTACCACATCTTTCTTAAACAATTGATTTTTTATGCCGAACATCTTCGGAGTTCAATAATAATTCAATAGAAAAATTGTTATTTCTGATGTGATCTCTCTAAGATGCATCATCTCAAAATGTCCTGTTTGGCCTACAGTGGACTTGGGACTGTTTTCTCAATTATTTTCTTAGGGGCCATTTTTCCTGGACGTTATTAACTTTTAGTGATTCCGCGATTCAGGTATGAGCAATATCATGTCTTAAATGGAGGAAACGAGGAAGATATGAAAGCAAATTACACAGACATGGTAATTTCAAAATACGTTTTACATTACAATTCTTTTCACCACCTTGAGAGTTGAGACATGCCCTTTCCTTAATAGTTACGTTCTCTCGGCTTTTATAACATATATGTGAGATGAATACTATATGCATTTCTCACCTTTGAATGAGCTCATCATTAGTGTTCCAGGAGATCATATTCTCAATAGTTAAGTATTACTTCAGTAGGCCAAGTATTGAAGTTCTTTTGAAGACACTAATCATTGCATGTTGGAATGAATATTCCTAATATATATATTTCAGGTTAATAAGTACTATGACCTTGCTACTAGCTTTTATGAGTACGGTTGGGGAGAATCCTTCCATTTTGCACACAGGTAATTCTTGACTTTCTACTTCTCCACAAGTCTGATTGAAGCTCTACAATCAACTTCTCTTTCTTGCAGCCATTGATGCTGATACTCTAGTTATATATATTGATTAGCATGAGTTTTGGGTTTGTAGATGGAAAGGAGAATCGCTTCGAGAGAGTATTAAACGACACGAGCACTTTCTTGCACTTCAGCTTGGCATAAAACCTGGACAAAAGGTTTGATAAACCTTAAATGAGCGCTCAAAAATGGGCCCTTCGCTATCAGATTCCTCATTTCCTGTATATTTCTGATAGGTACTGGATGTAGGATGTGGAATTGGTGGACCACTGAGAGAAATCGCACGGTTCAGGTAAAATGACTACACATACCAAAAGTCCATACTCTTTACATCCTGTACTTGTACCTTACATCAGTTTTGAAATAGATTACATGGTTAGGATCATATTTCAATTTTGAAGTGTGTTTGTGTTTGCTCTGCTGCAGCAATTCATCTGTTACCGGGCTCAACAATAATGAATACCAGATCACCAGAGGCAAGGTAGCGTATCTAAATTTGTGAAAGATGATGCATTTCCTGTCTTTTTCCTTGATGTCTTTTACGATTCATATTGGCATCCTTCTCTTTGCAGGAACTAAACCGGCTTGCAGGTGTCGACAAGACATGTAACTTTGTCAAGGTCAGTTGAATCCGTAGTTCTTGTGTTTTACTGCCTAAGGTTTTAAGAAAACACCTTGCAACGGGCAATGTGATGAAGATTGTCATTTGTTAATCTTGCAGGCTGACTTCATGAAGATGCCATTCCCTGAAAACAGTTTTGATGCAGTTTATGCAATAGAAGCAACCTGCCACGCACCTGATGCAGTATGTGAAATTCTAAACAGCTATTATTGAGTTCTTTTCTTGCATGCATTATTGATTCATTCATTATGATGATCTCAACAACAGTATGGATGCTACAAAGAGATCTACAGAGTGCTAAAGCCCGGGCAATGTTTTGCTGCCTATGAGTGGTGCATGACTGATGCATTTGACCCCAATAACGCCGAACATCAGAAAATAAAGGTTAGTGTGTCCCTTAAATCTATCCATATTATTTATTTGTGCTTCTATTATCAACATGAATACAAAACAAAGACTCCACTCTGCAGGGAGAGGTAGAGGTTGGAGATGGGCTGCCTGACATTAGGCTGACTACACAATGCCTAGAAGCTCTGAAGCAGGCTGGTTTTGAAGTAAGTATATGATAAAGGATCCTCTCTATCTCCAAACACATTAACATTTCAACATCTAAACACTATTATCATCTGCATTATATACAGGTAATATGGGAAAAGGATCTGGCCAAGGACTCACCGGTCCCATGGTACTTACCTCTGGACAAAAATCATTTCTCGCTCAGTAGTTTCCGCCTAACAGCTGTTGGACGGTTCATAACCAAAAACATGGTAAAAATCTTGCTCTGACTCATCTGCCAAGTCTCGTCAACTGCTTTAGTTGTTCATTTATCCGAACTTGTTATTGTTATTCATGGGTAGGTCAAGGTCCTTGAGTTCATAAGACTCGCACCTAAAGGAAGCCAAAGGGTCTCAAATTTTCTGGAGCAGGCCGCGGAAGGATTAGTCGACGGCGGAAGGTGAGAGGATCCCTACTTATATATATTTGTTCCCCTTCAAAAATGAAATAAGATCTCAGCTCTTGTTGGATTAATGTTTCACAGGAGAGAGATTTTCACGCCAATGTATTTCTTCTTGGCCCGGAAGCCAGAGTGAGGGGATGAGAGATGCTCATCGTAGGTCGACTGAAGTGACGAATTTCTCAATTTGCTTTGTTATTTTCTCTGTTCATCTCAATTTGTTGCAGTGTTCTGATGTCTCTTAGATTTGACCTTGTTGCATCTTTTGCCGTACTGTCACGTGTTCATGTGCACCCTGTCACTGAATCATGTGAACATGCGCATAATATCTTGGAATCTCTTTCTCTTCAGATCTCAGAACTCTTTTTGTCGTTTTCTGCCATTATTCATAAGTGGGACCACGGATCCGGCTTGGACTTTAGATTCCTTTGAATATCCTGAGATTCGGTAAGCCATTAATGTTAGGAGGAATCTATGTTTTTTCTCTATGGATCCAAGTATAATTTTTCTCTTCAACTCATGAAACCTCTCTTTTGATAAAGGATAAATGAAATATTGAAATCTATATACAAGGATTGAATTACCAATACCATAGCCAGAAGAAGAAAATGATAAAATTAAACAGAAGAAAAATATAGTATTAAAAAAAGGGAAGGAAGAGAGAGAATAAAACAAGTTAGCTTAGGTGGTTTTGTTGCTCCGTTTTCTTTCCTCTTTTCTAATCGCTCCATAATCCAAACCAAGAGAAAAAAGAGGCTTCAAGCCTTCAACAGTACCGATCCTAATTAGAAAGTGCATACATAAATCACAACCTTCTCAGAGTAGTGATCAAATCACAATTTTTTTCTCAAACCAAGCAAGTTTGGTTCTGAGGATAGTGGGTCTTCCCAATTTTATATATTTTTTTAACAAAATTTATAATTTTTAAAATTGTTTTTTAAACCTATGAAATTTGCTTTGCCCTCAAAATGTCATGACGGGCCCAGGGGTATATAATCGTTAATGAGGAGAGTTCGACGCCCCTAAGCTCTAACCAATTATAATGGGCCATAATTGTTTATTTCCTTTGGGCTTTAGAATATTCAGGCCCGGCCTTGACAAAGATAACACCTGAAGAAAACAATGGTTGGGAAGACCCACGTTGGGTACCGTGTACGCAGGCGCGTATAAGACACGCGTTGTAATGTGTTTCAGTTTGAGTAGAATTAGCTCTATATAAACCCAAACGAGATGAAAACGAAACAAGAAGCCTCTCCTCTCGTCTCCTCTCCCTCAACAAACAAACACTATGTCAACCGCCTCCGTCATCGTCATCGGCGCCGGAATCTCCGGTTCGGTTTAACCATCCATACTCATTTGTGCTTCAACTAATCATCGTGGTTTGATGATAACTAACCGAGTTTTATTTGATAATGTTAACGAGATTAGGAATATCGGCGGCAAAGATGCTCGCCGAAAACGGAGTAGAAGACGTATTGATACTGGAGGCAACGGATCGGATCGGGGGAAGAATACAGAAGCAGAATTTCGGTGACGTGCCGGTAGAGCTTGGCGCCGGTTGGATTGCCGGTGTCGGTGGTAAGGAGTCCAATCCTGTCTGGGAGCTCGCCTCGCGTTCCAACCTCCGTACATGCTTTTCCGATTACACCAATGCTCGTTTTAACATCTACGATCGAAGGTCTAATTGATCGTCGATTATTAACTCACTCCTCAAGAATCATATGATTTCTTGTTTCTTTAATCGTATTCCGTTGATTGATCGAATTGCAGTGGGAAAATCTTTCCGACTGGAATCGCTGCTGACTCGTATAAGAAGGCAGTTGACTCGGCCATTCGGAAGCTAAAGAGCCTTGAAGCTCAATGTGACGGCCAAGTAGCCGAAGAAGCTCCTTCGTGCGTCTCCTCTCTGTTTTTTATTTACTGGTTTTAGCTTTTGTCTCAATTATATTCTGATGTGTTGTTTGGTTTGGTTGTTTAGGTCTCCGAAGACGCCAATAGAACTCGCCATTGACTTTATCCTGCATGATTTCGAGATGGCAGGTGAGCTCTGAGAAACAAACACACATGATTTCACCATATTATATAATATTTCAGATTGGTTGATTCTGTATTTTACTACTGCGTTCAGAGGTTGAGCCAATATCCACTTATGTCGACTTCGGTGAAAGAGAATTCTTGGTTGCTGATGAAAGAGGTTACGAATGTTTACTCTATAAAATGGCCGAGGAATTTCTCTTTACCTCACATGGAAACATCTTGGACAATCGCCTCAAATTAAACCAGGTAAAGTTAACATCTCTTTCTTATTCTTAAAACACCTGTGAAAATCATTGCTTAATTAGACTTTTGATATTGATTAGGTTGAGTTAAAAGAGTATATATTATGACGTTATTTGGAAAGCTACTTTTGCTTTTTAGCTGTTGTTACTGTCCCTATTCGGTTGATTTGATAAGCATTATCTTTTTCCTGCTAAGGTTCTCTCAGCCTTTGGTTTTTAGTGGAATTGATTACGCTCCAGGTCCTTGTAGCTAAATTTTCTTTTGTATACTAACAGTTCAGTTGGTGGTTTTTAAGTTTATAGTTTCTTGGGAAGCATGATTGTGGGGTCTGCATGAGTGAGCGTGTTTTATTTATTGCCTCTCATAATAAACCAGCTGGCTTAACTTTGAAAGCTGTGTGTTATATTAGTAATATGTATTGGAGCTAGCTATATAGTGTGATGAAGCTGTGCAAATTAATGGCAGGTGGTTAGGGAGGTGCAGCAGTCGAGGAATGGGGTAGTGGTGAAGACAGAGGATGGTTCCGTATATGAAGCTGATTATGTGATCGTGTCTGCGAGTATCGGTGTTCTCCAATCCAATCTTCTCTCGTTCCAGCCCCCTTTACCCGTTAGCTTACTTTCTCTTTTTCTCCTATAATCATAATTTATGATTAACTACTCCTTGGTCTTATCTTGTATGCTTATTTAACATTTAAAAGATACAAGGGGGAGATTTTTAATCATTCAATGTGCATGAATCTAGGGGATTATTAAATTGCATTAGCCATTAGGTATAGAAAGTCAATTTTTTTGGTGTCTATGAATTTAAATGAGAACCAGGATTGATTTTGTTCTATATTTTTAATTAAAACCATACAGTAAATACAGTGGGTTGTGGTCATGCATGGTTGACTTGACACACAGAATTCAAGAGTAGGAAATCTGCAGTTTTAAGTTACTACTTTTTCAATCCATATACTTGTGATCTTACTATCCAAAATTAAATATTGGTGTCAGAAATGGAAGACAGAAGCTATACAAAAATGTGATGTGATGGTTTACACCAAGATCTTCCTCAAATTCCCTCATTGTTTCTGGCCATGTGGTCCTGGTCAAGAGTTTTTCATCTATGCACACGAACAACGCGGCTATTTCACCTTTTGGCAGGTTGATTTCCTTAATAATAATGAAATAATTGTTTGTTAATCTCAATGCATCTTTTTGGTCGTTCCACCTAGGGGCGAAACGTGGCACATGCACTCTCTAATCTTAAAATTAAACACTTGGGGTCCCTTTGATTAACTATCATTGCGTTAATTATCTCGAGTGTCTAACTAGAGGCATGGTCCATGTGGTCAAGAGTAGAATTCACACAATAATATTATAATGTGTATGCATTCACCATTTAACTTTTATTATTACTACAACATTCTTGCTCTCGTCTCCAGCTTGTATGTGTATCTAATTGTTGCTTTGTTATCAGCACATGGAAAATGCGTACCCGAGCTCTAATATTCTGGTGGTGACGTTGACCAACGAACAGTCAAAGCGCGTGGAGGCTCAATCAGACCAAGAGACGCTGAAAGAGGCAATGAGTGTTCTCAGGGACATGTTTGGGCCCACCATTCCTTACGCAACCGATATTCTTGTACCCAGGTGGTGGAACAACCGGTTTCAACGCGGTAGCTACAGTAATTACCCCATGATATCTGATAATCAGCTTCTACAAAATATCAAGGTTACATACTTTTTGTTGGTTTTTAGACACACACACACGTCTTCAGGAATTTAAGACAGTTTTGGTTGTTCAGGCCCCAGTTGGACGGATATTCTTCACAGGAGAGCACACAAGTGAAAAGTTCAGTGGGTATGTACATGGAGGATACCTTGCAGGTATGGAGACAAGTAGGTCTTTGTTGGAAGAAATGAAGCAGAGTTTGTTGCTACAACCTTTACTCGTCTTCACCGAGTCTCTAACGCTAACACAACAGACTCCTAACTCCCAAATCTACACAAATGCCAATTTTATCTCAGGGAGAAGCTAGAAACAAACCCTTATTTTTTTATTTCATTCATTTGAGTTACCCTTGAGCAAACACTCATGGGAAGTATTTACGCAACAGATGCCTTGAAATAGCTAAGGCGTTTCCTTTTGCCTTAACCGTATAAACCTCTGATGAACTTTGTTGCCATTTGTGTGACCTCATTATCCATTCTCTTCGCCATTTCTCTACCTCGAATTTCTTCTTATCTCGTAAACTTTTCAGCATTTCATTGAAATACAAAGTCGCTCGGCGTAAGTAGTAGTCTTCAAGTAACCCACTCCAGAACTTATTTGCTGATGATGATGACGATCATGATCACAAAAGGTAACAGTTTTTTAAAAGCTTTTATCTACTTGAAAAATACTTTTAAAGTTTATTTCTTACCATAATCATGAAGCTTGCTTTGGTTCACATCTTTCGAGTCATACCACATCGTCACTTGAGTTCTCGCGTTCCACTCATACTGTACACAGAAAAACGCAGTCATAAGCAAGCAATGTACTTCTGCTACCTATACGTTCCAAGAACAAGATTGATGTTACACCTGTTTCCTTTCATCACCGTTTCTGGCCAGCTTCTTTGCACTCTCAAGCCATGTCCCCAGAAGGAAATTATCATCTGAAGCAAGCAACACGTCCATATCCTTTATAAGCTCAAGAAACTGCTCACTCAATCGTCTTAAGCTTCCGATATCTTTCTTTACAAAAGCAGTCACTGCTCCGATGTAGACCTGGTTTGCTAGCTTCGATAAAACTTGACGCGTCAAATCAACCATGTCGTACCTGCAAGAAAAACCCATGGGAATCTGTAACCATTTTAATGGGTAGATACTCTATTTCTACTTATATCTACCTATATGTTAAGCTCTCGAACAGATCATCCCCAGCTTCCAGGAAAAGTTTGAGAGCTCTGATCACCTCCTTTGTTGAATACCATAAATGGGCCTTTGGAAAACCAGAGCTCTTATCTTGAAACAAGAATCTTCTTTTTGTTTCATATGGGTTACTGGAGATCATATACGAGTCTGTTTGTTTCGATTCGTCTTGTACAGAACTAGATGGATCCCAGTCCGGAAATTTGACTATGAAATCTGTGTTATGATCCTAAAACAAAGAATTTTAAAAGCAAGTTTCTTATGAATTCTAGAGCAGATCCAAGGAGAGATTATGCTGTAGTGACTGAAATAAAACGTACTGCAATTCCATCAGTGCAATTGTAGACAGTGTGATAGAGAATCTCCCAAGCAGCCTCGATTTGATGATTTTCTTTCATGTATCTTCTGCGTGCATAGCTCCTCAGCCATTTCTATAAACACGAATATTAACAATGTATGAAACTAATTGGGCAAACACTTTCAAGTGTCGCATGACGAGTGTATACTATGTATGCATCACCTGTACATCAACTTTCTTATCGCGAAATGCCATCTCAGAAGCTAGCTCGTAAACCACCGGGTTCTGCTCTATTCCTTCCATGCACATTCCTACACCAACCTATGTGAAACAGAAATAGTAGATTTCGTTTCCAAGCGGAGAAAATAGCCTCACCAAAGTGTATACATGAGATTAAAAATGTGAAACATATTGTGAATGTAGTTCCGAAAATACCATGGTTGAGTTTTTGCTGACACGAGCATCAACCGGTCCTGAAGAAATTGAATCAAGAGCACCATACATTTCAATGTTGCCTCCAAAATTGTGAAGCATACACCTGGAATTGATCCGATTTTTTTTAAGAAACACCTAAAATACAACTCTGACATCAGCATAAGAAGGGAACCGAGACAAAGATATACCAGATATAAGGAGTTCCGTAGAATTGGGCGGACGTGTTCCATATTGGTTTGACTTCAGCATATAGATCAAGAACTATCATTTTGCCTAAGGGAACTGAATGTAAGAGTGCCTGTAGAAAGCAAGTGAGGCTGTGATATTGAATAAGAAAAGCCATATTCTAATATAATATAATAGAATCCATCAGCATTCATCATATACACTAAATTGGATGTTTACTTTCATCTGAGGCGGCTTCCAGAATTTTGAGTCTGAACTAAAAAGCCAACCCTGCACAAAGGTGGGTCTCAAGTAAGAAAGTATTCAGAAATGGAGAATTCCCTGCCCCGTTATTCTAGATTGCTGTAACTTCAATATTAAAACTCTGTGTTTAGAGTTTTCTGAATAGCACCCAAAAGTACGAATGCCACTGAGACTAAAAATTGGAAAAGAAGGCATACTTGCATTAACCATACAGCATTCTTGTTTCCTTTTGACATAGCTTTGTACACTGCAGCTCCTAGTGAAGATATATATTCAGGTTCACTGGTGGGAGGTGTATTCTCATTGAACGTATCACTGCATAAACACAAGTAGTCAAGAACTAAGCTAATTAAGATAAATATCATCATTATTCCATACAAAGTGACTTGGTTTTTGGTTGAAGCATATCTTTTCGGAAGATTGTTTTCACCAAAACTTACCTGGGTCCAACAAAAAACTAGAAAAAGTTGCAAGAAATAATTTACCTCTTAAGGGGAAGATTGAAGGGAATTACCAGTTATAGATGTTTGTAATCTCTCCATATTCTGAGACAGTAACAAGGTGGTATGTTTGATTCATATGTGTCTAATTTGCTAAATTGGCTTTCAATGCATTCAATGCTAAATTGTTTGATTCAGGGTACCTTCAATTTGTAGTTTAATAAAAGCCTCTCCAATTTCAGTGAAGAGAGGATCAGAAGGATTCAGAAGGTAAGTGCAGCACCAGCGAGAATCACCATCCACCGTGTTCCTGAGAAGATATGAAACACATGGTAAAAATAATTTTTTCTGTGATGAAACAGTAAAAAACTAGTGTATATATATATATACATAGTCATCACCCAGCTCAAAAAATTTGATCCATGGATTAAAAAGCTTAGGGGCATAGTTTAAGGAAGGAAAACGTACCAATTATCAAGTCGAGTTATATTTGCTCCGGGATATATCTTTCTCAAAGCTGATGGAACATTTCCTGAGAATGATGGAAGTACTAGGAAAGAAGGAAACAAAAGAAAAGGTAAGAAGCTATGAGAACAATCCATCAAGTATAGGAGAAGAGAAGGAAGTGATTGTTCCTTGGACCTGGAGTCATGCCAAGCTCCAGCATTCGAGAAAGTATCTGTTTCTGCAAAAGCAACTGGTCACCTAACCAGTTTTTCGATAATGGACCACCCCACCTGTGATGTAGATGATGTAGAGAGAGATATGGATTATGTGAGTTTCCAAGAATGAAAGATAAATCTAGCTCAGAA
This sequence comes from Erysimum cheiranthoides, assembly GCA_011420285.2. Taxonomy (NCBI): domain Eukaryota; kingdom Viridiplantae; phylum Streptophyta; class Magnoliopsida; order Brassicales; family Brassicaceae; genus Erysimum; species Erysimum cheiranthoides. Next base: position 16,845,505 of record CM022178.2, on the reverse strand, counting down.
GGAGCACTGGCGATAGGAGCCTGAATATATCAGAGATCAGTTAATTTACGCGTGAAGATTTCCCATGCGAGCCCAAGCAAGAAATGCTGGTCCACCAAAATAATCATCCAGATCTTCTTTGCTGATATTAAACCTCTAAACAAGATTGATATAGAACTTGGTTAGTATATATAAACTTATACCGAATTAAAAAAGAAGGCAATAGCCTATCATTGTCACAGCAAACAATTACAATTCTCTTATTGCAATCTGACAAGATTAAGAATCCAATTTTCACCTTGAAAACCTTTTGCCAAATAGCTTCTTGCCCAGTAAATGCTAGAGGCAAGTTAATTCCTTGCAACGCCATCCAATCAATCTCTCTCTCCCATTTCTCCCAGCCCCACCAAACATATGAATCTTGAAAAAAGAAGAAAGCAGAAGCAGGAGCAGGAATGTGATGCTAGTGATTCATTAAAAAACCAATGAAAGATGAAAGAATTCTGATTCCAAGAAGTGTAAATGTCTTACAGCTAGATGTAACAACATTTTGGTAATAGTTCCAAGGGACAGGACGCCGAATCAAGATGCCCTCAGAATCTATACGAGGTAGATGTCCAGGCTGTGGAACAGAGGCAAGCTGAATGCCACCAGTCTTGTCCCAAGAAACATGAGCATTACATTTGTATTTCAAATACCAATGGAGCCCAGAAGCAATCTCAACTCCAGTTGTACCTTTAATCCTGAAATACAAGTTAGAAATGGCAAAATGAAAAAGAGAAGAACCTCAAGTAAAATTTGAATCAGATGTTACTTACACAATTTCAGGCCCAAATCGTCTCGGGCCATCATAGTCTTCAATTAGAAAGCAGCTGCTGCCACCACAAACATCCTATTGAAAAAACAAAAATCAGTACTGTAGAATAGCAAATAGAGTTTAAAGGAAGAAAGGAAGAACCTTTGAGATAATTCTGAAATCAAAGCTGTGTAAATGGGTGGGAATGAGTCTCTGCAATAAACCCTTTACTGCTGATTCTTGTACAGAAGGAGTTAGTCGTAAGGAGTCCAAACGGTCAAGCAGAGCCTCAATAGAAGGATCCAAAGATTGAGAGTGAAGAGACAGAATCAAGAAAACCAACAAAACCAATTTGATGGAACGCATGCTGATGTTCTTCGCTCACTAGTGAGGGTGTCAGCAAGGATAGACAGATAGCATCTCTCTTAGGAAAACGAGATGGTCGGATAAAATTTTAATTTAATTTATACATAAGAAACCGGGATTAAACCAAGATAAACCGGGTCAGTAGAAAAAACATCTAGAAAAAAAACAGACAAGAGGAGACGTATAAGTCTGTGTATCTTGCTGGGTTAAACCCTAATAAAATCAGTGTTGTCTGGGGTTTAAATCTGCTTCCTGGTTCTGTAGCTGCAAACTTGGTTGAGAAATTGTAGCGATTCGTACTTCTCCGACATGAAAAATCTGAAGCTTTTCTCTGAGGTTTCTCAGAACATCCAATTGCATTCGACAGAAGAAGTTATACAGTTCACAGCTTATGACATCGACCAAAGTCGCTTATTTTTCGCATCTTCTACTCATTCCATTTACACCCTTCAGCTCTCTTCCTTCCAAGTAAGCGATTTGCTGCCTCTGAAATTCGTTTCCTCTTTGGTTCATCCTGTTTTTGTTGATATGGAAGCGAGTGAGAAAAAGTTGGAAATTTTTGGTCTTAAGATGGTTTTTTATTTATTTATTTGGATTTTGATTCGATTATCTTGTGGATGAAATTTCGAGTGAACTTAGGGACTGGGGTCTGTTTAAATGGAAAGTCTTTCTCCTATGTTATGGTGTTTTTATTGCTTTGTGTTGATTTTTTTAGTCATAATGTGGCAGAGTGGTAGGGCTTGTGCAAAGAATGCTTTGCCTGTGGAGGTCTTCAGTCCTGATATGGAGCCTGGGGATTTCATCACGGCCTTCGATTATCTTGCAGAGAAGGAGTCTCTATTAATTGGGACTTCTCGTGGGCTTCTGCTGCTGCACAATGTCGAGAGCGATGTGACTGAGCTTGTTGGAAATATACAAGGAGGTGTCAAGTGTATCTCGCCTAGTCCTACTGGAGATCTACTTGGATTAATTACTGGTCTTGGGCAGTTTCTTGTAATGACTTATGATTGGGTTTTGATGTACGAGAGGCCGCTTGGAGAGGTTCCTGAAGGTGGTTACGTACGTAAGGACCCCTTGCCTTCTTGTCAAATTGACTGCATAAGGGTTCATTTTATGGTTCTAGTTGAAATTTTTCCTGGGCACCTTCTGTCCATTTGCTAACCATGTGAATTAAATGCTGTTTTAGGTGAAGCAGATGATTTGTCTGTAAATTGTGGGGGTATTTCCATTTCCTGGAGAGGTGATGGAAAGTATTTTGCGACTATGGGTGAGGTTTATGAATCCGGTTGTATGTCTAAGAAGATTAAGATATGGGAAAGTGATTCCGGCGCTTTGCAGTCTTCTTCAGAAACAAAAGATTTCATGCAGGGAATTCTTGAATGGATGCCGAGTGGGGCAAAAATCGCAGCTGTTTATAAGAGGAAGTCAGATGATGGCAGTCCATCAATTGCTTTCTTCGAGAGGAATGGACTTGAGAGGAGCTCGTTTAGAATTGGTGAAACAGGAGATGCGACAATATCGTGTGAAACTCTGAAATGGAATTCTGCATCAGATCTTCTTGCAGGGATTGTTAGTTGCAAAACATATGACGCCATTAGGGTGTGGTTCTTTAGCAACAACCACTGGTACCTGAAACAGGAGATTAGGTATCCAAGGGAAGCTGGGGTCACCGTCATGTGGGATCCAACAAAGCCACTGCAGTTAATATGTTGGACTCTGTCAGGGCAGGTGACTGTTCGCAACTTTATGTGGGTAACAGCGGTCATGGAGGACTCAACATCCTTTGTCATAGATAACTCCAAGATACTCGTGACACCACTATCTTTGTCCTTGATGCCACCTCCTATGTATTTGTTCAGCCTTAGTTTCTCTTCTGCTGTCAGAGATATAGCCTATTACTCAAGGAATTCTAAGAATTGTCTGGCTGTCTTTTTGTCAGATGGAAGCCTATCTTTTGTTGAGTTTCCTGGACCTAATACTTGGGAAGATCTCGAAGGCAAAGACTTCAATGTGGAAATTTCAGACTGTAAAACAGCACTGGGCTTTGTTGTACATCTTCTATGGTTGGATGTCCACTCACTTCTGTGTGTCTCTGCTTATGGTTATAGCCACAACAAGTGTCTCTCTTCGGGAGGTTATGAGACAGAGCTTCATGGTTCTTATTTACAAGAAGTTGAAGTAGTCTGTTATGAGGATCATGTTCCTGATCAAGTGACTTGCTCTGGCTTTAAGGCTAGCGTTACTTTCCAGACACTTCTCGAATCACCGGTCATGGCTCTTGCCTGGAATCCTAGTAAGCGTGATTCAGCCTTTGTGGAGTTTGAGGGTGGGAAAGTGCTTGGATATGCATCAAGATCAGGAATTATGGAAACTCGTATTAGTGATGATAGTGTATGTTTTTCATCGACTTGTCCTTGGGTGAGGGTGGCGCAGGTTGATGCTGGTGGGGTGCATAAACCCTTGATATATGGACTTGATGATATGGGTAGACTGTACATCAACGGGAAGAGCCTATGTACTAACTGTAGCAGTTTCTCATTTTATTCAGAGTTGGCCAATGAAGTGGTTACCCATCTGATTATTTTGACCAAACAGGATTTTCTCTTTATTGTCGATACCAAGGATGTACTACAGGGAGAAGTGGCACTTGGAAACATGTACTTTGTTATTGATGGGAGAAAACGGGACGAGGAAAACATGAACTATGTAAATATTTGGGAAAGAGGGGCCAAAGTAATGGGAGTCCTCAATGGAGATGAAGCTGCTGTAATATTACAAACTATGCGGGGGAATCTCGAATGCATTTATCCCAGGAAGCTGGTCCTCTCTTCCATTACGAATGCATTAACTCAGCAACGGTTCAAGGATGCATTAAACTTGGTAAGGCGTCATAGAATCGACTTTAATGTTATCGTGGATCTATATGGGTGGCAGGCATTTTTACCATCAGCTGTAGAATTTGTTGAGCAAGTAAACAATTTGAACCACGTTACAGAATTTGTCTGTGCCATGAAGAATGAAGATGTTACAGAAACACTTTACAAAAAATTTTCCTTTTCCAAGAAGGGGGACAAGGTTTTCCAAGTGAAAGATCTTTGCAGTAACAAAGTATCATCAGTTCTACAGGCAATTAGGAAAGCCCTTGAAGAACATATACCAGAGAGTCCGTCGAGGGAACTCTGTATTTTGACCACTCTTGCCCGAAGTGATCCACCCGCTATTGAAGAATCTCTTTTGAGGATAAAATCTGTTCGTGAAATGGAATTGCTAAACTCTACTGATGATTCAAGGAGAAAGTCTCTTCCATCTGCAGAAGAAGCCTTGAAACACCTTCTGTGGTTATTGGATTCTGAGGCTGTCTTTGAAGCTGCCTTAGGTCTTTATGATCTGAACCTTGCAGCTATTGTGGCACTCAATTCCCAACGTGATCCAAAAGAATTTCTACCTTATCTTCAGGAGCTGGAAAAAATGCCCGAATCCCTGATGCATTTCAACATTGACATTAAATTGCAACGTTTTGATAGTGCTCTTAGGAACATTGTATCAGCAGGGGATGGCTACTTTCCTGATTGCATGAACTTAATGAAGAAAAACCCTCAACTTTTTCCGCTGGGCCTCCAGCTAATTGCTGATCCTGAAAAGAAGCAAGTGGTTCTAGAAGCCTGGGGAGATCATCTCATTGATGAAAAACGTTTTGACGATGCTGCTACTACCTACCTATGTTGCTGTAAACTGGAAAAGGCTTCAAAAGCATATCGTGAGTGTGGTGATTGGAGTGGGGTACTCCGAGTGGGGGCGCTAATGAAATTAGGTAAAGATGAGATCTTGAAATTGGCATACGAACTCTGTGAAGAGGTCAACGCTCTTGGGAAACCAGGGGAAGCAGCGAAAATAGCTCTTGAGTATTGCAGAGATATAAGCGGTGGAATTAGTTTGCTTATCAATGCGAGGGAATGGGAAGAGGCTTTAAGGGTGGCATTTTTGTATACAACAGATGGTATAATTTCAGTGGTGAAGAGTTCTGCTCTGGAGTGTGCTAGTAGTTTAGTAAGTGAATTCAAAGAATCAATAGAAAAAGTAGGAAAATATTTGACTCGCTATTTAGCTGTTCGGCAGAGACGATTACTGCTTGCAGCAAAGCTCAAGTCGGAGGAACGGTCTGTAATTGATCTTGACGATGACACAGCTTCAGAAGCAAGTAGCAACCTGAGTGGAATGAGCGCCTATACTTTGGGGTACATCTTTGTATTTGTGTTATTCTCTCAGTCTTTATCTATGTGGAGTTTTTCTCAGCTGATCTTAATACAAATTTTAAAACTAAAACAGAGCTGAATTAGGTTGATCCTTTTTTACACGGAAGCTCATGTTTGGGTTTCTGATGAATTTTAAAATGTTTCAAGTTTGGATCTTAACTTAAAAATTATTATTTTCTATGCTATTATTCCAGAACAAGGAGAGGTTCTGCTGCTTCAGTCAGCTCAAGCACGGCTACTAGCAGGGCAAGAGATTTGAGGCGCCAGCGAAAGAGCGGGAAAATCCGTGCTGGCAGGTATGTTTTATCTCGTTTAAAAATTGATCAGTTTCACTGATGAGCGAAAATGTAAATAAATAACTGGGGTGAACATGCAGTGCGGGTGAGGAGATGGCTCTTGTTGATCATTTGAAAGGGATGCGTATGACCGAAGGTGGAAAGCGAGAGCTGAAGTCGCTGTTAATATGTCTGGTAACACTTGGTGAAATGGAGTCTGCACAGAAGTTGCAACAGACTGCAGAGAATTTCCAGGTCTCGCAAGTAGCAGCAGTAGAGCTAGCACACGATACAGTGTCCAGTGAGAGCGTAGATGAAGAAGTTTATTGCTTTGAACGTTACGCTAAGAAGACGAGATCCACAGCACGAGATTCTGATGCCTTTAGCTGGATGCTTAAGGTCTTCATTAGCCCATAAAAGTCTCTAATAAATCTGTTTCTGACTGAATAAGCTTATATCAACAAGCTTGTGCTTTTTAAACATCAAACCTTCCTCTACCGTTTTGGTTCTTTCCCTATTAAACATTTTTGTTCATCACTTAGATTTCTGTGTTGCACAATATAGGCTTATGTTGAAAATGACCAATGCTTGAGATTATGAATTAATTGGGTATTTATATAAAACAATTATTTCATGTTAAATAAACTAAACAGGATAAACACTTAAGGTAGTGAAAGGTTTAGCTATGTACACAAAAGAAAGAAATCGAAAAAAAATACAAACCAATGCATGCGCACCGATGCAGTGCATCAACCAGAAACGGTATTAAAATCCACAAAAAGGCTTGTTAATTCTCTTGCATAGAAGACCAAGACGTAGTCAATTTCAGTCGCCACATTTTTTTTCGCATGTCATTGTTCATACGCACGTAACGTAACGTGGTGTGTTTACTGTTTAGGTGCTTGTAAAATGGTGACAACCAAAAGAAATATGATATATGTGATGAGATGAGGATTTATAGAGTTCAAAGTAGGTTTAACAAGAAGAAGAAGAAATTAGAGTATCTACACAATATAACCTTACTGTACCAAGTATTTAAGAAAATAACCTTGGGTGAATAGGACCTTGTCTGGAGTATGTTGGAAGGGTAGGTGAAATTACCATTTAATTTTCAGCCACATTTATATTACATGTACTTTCCATATATCACAAATCTCCTACAAGTGCTTTCCATATGTCACGTAGAACATTTTAAATATTTGATTTGGCTTAATTATAGTAGAATTAGTGTACAATATATTAATTAGGAGTAGGATTTAGTGTAATACAAATGATATATACTTTTAAATCCTAGGTTTGGGTTGATTATGGTAGAATTAGTGTAATTAATTAGGGGTAGGGTTTAGTGAATACAAATGATATATACTTTTAAATCCTAGGTTTGGGTTGATTATGGTAGAATTAGTGTAATTAATTAGGGGTAGGGTTTAGTGAATACAAATGATATATACTTTTAAATCCTATGTTTGGGTTGATTATGGTAGAATTAATGTAATTAATTAGGGGTAGGGTTTAGTAAATACAAAAGATATAGACTTTTAAATCTTTGGTTTGGGTTGATTATGGTAGAATTAGTGTAATTAATTAGGGGTAGGGTTTAGTGAATACAAATTATATAAACTTTTAAATTTTTGGTTTGTTCTAAAACATAATAGCATGACATCCAGTTAAAACACTTGTAATATTTTTAAAAACCCCGCGTAAATCTCTCTCTCTCTCTCTCCTCTCTTTCTCACAGAATATGGTAATATTTCTGTAAAAAAATAATTTGTCAGGGTTAAATTGTCTTTTGTCCATCGATGGCCCACCCATGACCCACCACACAAAAGTTTATTTTACAAAAAATTCTCCACCAAGGTTACTTTGTTAATATTCATGTCACATTTAGTCATTTAGCTAATTGACCCAAGAAATTAATGTGATGGCAAAAAAAAAAAAAAAAGGTGATGCCAAAAAAAGAAAGCAAAAAAATAAAATAAAAAGGGATATCCAAACAATCATCATTTAGTCACTCAAAATATTAGATAAATTAGTCAAAAATTTGATATTTAATAATCAAAATTGTTTTTTCTTTTTCTTTTCCCTGCTCCGTATTTTGTAGTATTCATCGTTCAATCTTTTCTTTTTTTTTGTTCCATTTGTTGCTTACCGTCTATTCTATCTGTCTCGTGCTAACTACAATTATAGTACCATCCGATCTAGTTGAATGTTGACTGTTGATTCATGTTATCAAGTACAGTATATTCTCACCAACTCTCAATGTAACTATACCATACAATTTAAATTTATTTATTTACAACATTAATATATAATAATATTATGATAATACGAAAGTATTCGCATTAGATATTTTTGTATTTTCCTAATATAAATTAAATGCACCCTACCAAAAAAAAAATTAAATACATATATATTAATAATTCCCTAATATAAATTAAATACATATTAACAATTTCCATAAACATATCCTCATCTCATTCACTGATTCACATACTGTTTTTTTTTTTCTCACAGCTCTTTTGCATACATTTTTCTTGTTATGAACTGGATATCCCTTAATTTTTTCTACAAATACATTTATTTCTTTCTTTCTTGGCATCACATTAATTTTTTTTTAAAACCTACTTTGAACTTTATAAATCCTCGTCCCATCACATATATCATATATCTTTTGGTTGTCACTATTTTTTTTACCAGAATATAAAAAATCAAAATTTCATCAGTAACGGTGAAGCTCCCATCTCAAATTCGACCTACTCAAAGAACAGTGTGGATCATAATCCGTATGTGCCCGACTACTACAGTCTCGAGACCCTATCTCTTTGTCTTCATTGTTTGAGTATTCATATCTCGGCATTTCCTTCCCTTTACAGGTTCGTATTAAGATTTTTTATTTTTTTGAAAAAAGGTTCGTAACTTCGTATTATTTCAAACTAGTTTATCTGCAAATTAATGTGATTTAGTAATGAATCATCCACTATATTGAGATTTCAATCCATTGGCGTAACAAAATATGGATGTGTACTGAATATATAACTCGTATAAAATGACAAAACTAAAATAAATACAAAATACTTTTAATATATTAAAATATACACTTAAAAATATTTTCTTTAAGCAATTCTATATCTAATTAAGATTTTAGAGTGCACTCACAGTGGTTTCCTTTCCACCTTTTGCTTTTCCTGTGAACTTGAAGGGAGGAGAAGAAACCATGTGTTTTTTAAATAAGCCATATATACTTTTTGTTTGGTAAGTTATGTTGTGTGTTGCAAATCATGTTGGTTATCCACTTCATCTTAGTTTGCCTCACTTTCTTGTTTTGCGTTGTGACGTAAACTGGTCTCACTAGTGTTGGGTTTTACAGTTCACACTATATAGGACTCTAGTTTGTACATGTTAGGTCTCTATATTCTTTCAGGATAGTTATGTTATTATGATATTATAATAGAGAAAAATCCATGAGAAGCAGTTGATAAAGTGATAGGACTCATATAGATCGGTTTAGACGATTAATAAAATATGTGGCGAATAAAATAAAATTAAAACAAAAACAAAGGTCATATAATTAGCGGAAGCTAGTGAGTTTAGTACTTGAAACTGCCAAATTAATTAAAGTGGGTATGTTGACAAAAATATAATTGAAGTGGTATATGAGAATCAGCACCCAACCAATCAAGAAACGTTTACCCCTTAGAACACGAGTTTAGTGCTCATTTTTTTTCTTCCTTTTTAGGCAGATGTATTAAATTCCTTTCACTTCAACCAAATGTTTTTAAATGCTCTTTACGTCGGAACACATGCAAACGTTATGAGGAGGCTTCAAACAGAATTTATATATAAATACACACGCATAGATATAACTTTTGCTTTCTTTCTTTTCCATATAACAAACCAAAACAAGTCTTTTCTAATTACCAAGTGAAAGGTTTTATGCAGAATGAAGCTTGAGAGAGCAAGGCCGTTCATGGCCATTGTCTTCATACAGTGTTTGTACGCATTGATGTCTATAGTAGCAAAATTAGCTCTGAACTCGGGAATGAGCCCTCACGTCTTAGTTGCTTACCGAATGGCAGTTGCTTCAGCGCTCATTACTCCTCTCGCCCTCGTCCTTGAGAGGTTTTTCTTCTTATTCTTGTTCAGGCCTGTAACACATAAAACATACACTACGAAGTTAAAATAATGGTTTCTTGTGCTGTAAACGCAGGAACACAAGACCAAAGTTGACCTTCAAAATTTTGGTTCAGATAGCCGTCCTTAGTTTATTTGAGTAAGAGTTTGTTCAAATAATTTCTGATTTACAATGGTAGTCCGTTGTAACTTTGTTTACATGAATAAACGCAGGCCTGTGGTCGAACAAAACCTGTACTACTCGGGGATGAAACTTACCACTGCCACATTCACATCGGCTTTGTGTAATGCGCTTCCTGCAATGACATTCATAATGGCCTGCATTTTCAAGTGACTCTCTCTCTCTCTCTCTCTCAACTAATATTATTGCCAATGCATACATTACTGAAACAATTTCACTCTGTTTCTGTTTTCTTGAAAGGCTTGAGAAGGTGGCAATCAAAAGGCGTCACAGCCAGGCAAAACTGGTGGGAACCATGGTGGCTATTGGAGGAGCAATGCTCATGACATTCGTGAAAGGGAATGTCATTGAGCTGCCTTGGACAAGCAACTCAAGGGGTGTTAATGGGCATTCACATGCTATGAGGATTCCAAAGCAGGATGATATAGCGAAAGGATCAATTATGCTTGTAGCAAGCTGCTTCAGTTGGTCATGTTACATCATCTTACAGGTAGGACCCATTCCCTAATCTCATAACCGAATTCACATGACCTTATTCTAAAACCCATGATCAATTCATGAAACAAATGTGTATCTGCATAACGTCAGAAAAACCGCTTCCCTTCCCTTGAATCTTGCTAGCTAACCTAAAACCAGAAATCTTCCACCAGTTTTACTAAATCTGAAGATATTTCTCGGCAACAAACATTAACTGAGAATACCTCTGGTGAACAAAACAGTGAAATCACAGAGTCTTAATTTGTTACATTATTTTTTCAGGCAAAGATTCTGGCTCAATATCAAGCTGAGCTCTCGCTAACAGCTCTTATGTGCATTATGGGGATGTTGGAGGCTACTGTTATGGGATTGATATGGGAAAGGAAAAACATGTCCGTCTGGAAAATCAGCCCAGACGTGACGCTTTTAGCTTCAATATACGGGGTACAACAATTCTTATACTTTCCAGTAAAACCCTTTTGTGTGTATGTTTGCTGAGAGAAGAAGTTTTGTTGATTGTCACACAGGGACTTGTCTCAGGGTTAGCATACTATGTTATTGGATGGGCGTCAAAGGAGAGAGGGCCTGTTTTTGTCAGCGCCTTTAACCCGCTCAGCATGGTTCTCGTTGCTATTCTGAGCACCTTTATTTTCTTGGAAAAAATGTACCTAGGAAGGTAACTAATAGCCTTGATCTAAGACTATTATTGTGACAGATCTAAAGTTTGAGAATTGATTTTCATCTCAATGGGCTTCCTAAATTTGTAGGGTTGTCGGGTCAGTTGTGATTGTCATTGGGATATATTTGGTACTATGGGGTAAAAGCAAGGACAAGATAGGGAAGCTTCAACCAAACGCTGGGTGCGCAGAGACTGTGGTAAAGATTGACGATCACAAGGTTCCAACGCCTGATAATAACCAAGTGGTACCCACCAGTGTCCAGTTAATGATCCCAAAGGCAGCAGCTCGATCTCAAGAGTCAGTCTGAGATGCCGATTTTGTTCCAGGATCTCTATATATCGCACAACATTTTTGATAGTATTGAGATGTTTGCCAGAATAAGAGCAAGCAATGCGCTACATTAAGTCTCATAAAAGCTTAGAATTTGGAGTCCTTGCAGTAGCTTATATACTTTACTAAGAGAACAAGATTTCACCAGACCCTAAGGCCGTCATAGTTCTGAAGAAGCTATAGTTACAGAGAATAAGAATGGAGTTCACTTACGACAAAAAGCCTGCCAGTTGATGACTCGTCTACTCAAGAGGCCAAAGTGACAGAATCCTTCCCATAGATACGCTGAAGTTCAAGGCTGGCAACTTGATATGAGGCTGAAAACAGATAAAAGTAGAACAATTATTGGCTTTTGTATCTTGTTATATATGTCATGGTCTAAGCTGCTATATCTGGTTAAAATGTCTGTTTTGCACTACTACCTTTCCAGGTGTTGAAATTCTTATGGTTGATATCAGATCCTGTTACATTTTGAATAGCATCGAACAACTTCTCCTGAGGTGTATTCTTCAGCTCCTGAACAACGCCATAAATGGTCTTTCCATTCTCAAAGTATATGTGGTTATTTGGGTGCTTTGTCTTGCAATTAGCATGCTGCTCGAATTCATATGCATTAAGAACCTGTTGCACAGTTCAGTTAGAAAATAAACAGATGACATAGATTTGTATCAAACACACCTGCCAGTGAATTACTGAAACCATTTAAATCGGGTTGCTTACTTTATTAAGGTTACAGTTGCTGCAACCACATAGATACCCAGTCCCCTTTATGATTCCTTTGAGATTTTTCTGCCAAATTATGTTTCAGCACACAAAAGAGCAAAGGTGAAAGGTTCCTTCTCAGGACTGGTAAAAGAACAAACTGACCTCACGTGACCACGAATAGTACTTCACAGTAACCCCATCAAACATTCCTGTTGACAACAAGGACTTAACATTTGAAGGAAATGTGTTTGTGGAACCCTTCTTAGCTGTCTTTGAATCTTTACTTTTGGGCACGAGGAAGGTATCAACTCTAGGACTAGCAAAAGGAGGATTTCTAAATTCAAAAGACATGTTTTTCTCTGCTTCCATATGAAGAGGATCTTTAGCAGTGGCAGGGTCATGGCTGAAGTTTTCATAACTGTTAATGACACGGACTGATGAACCCATTGTGGTTTCTTTCTGATTATCTCCAAAAGATATGGTCTTGCTTCTATCGTCATGACTAATTTGATCATTGTTTTGGTCTGCTGTATCTTTGCTAGAAACCATAGATGCCATCTCACCGCCTTCCGTATATGGGGATTGTCCCCCTGACAACACATTGACAGTTTCTTTGTGATAGTTTGATTCGGTCATGAAAGCGCTTCCAGGTACTTTGTCAGAAGAGAGAAGAGACATGATGTTGTCCTGTCCCTTGTTATAGGAGGAACTCATTGAGAAGATATTACAATCATCCTTCTGACCCATCAATACAAAGTTTCCTAGTCCTTTCTCAAATGGATGAAACGTTGACAAGACATTTCCATCTCCTTTGTCATAAATATCACCCATTGGTATGACACCAACACCTTCATTACTAAAGTTTCGAATGAAATTTCCATCCGCCTTGCTAGCGAATTGCCCTGGCAAGATAAAGCTCTTGTCAATATCACTGCAGGTTTGGTCAAAGGATAGCGTGCTATCTTGACCACTATGATATGAAGGACCAGTTTCAAATGATCTTGAAATTCCCTCACTATAAAGCTGAAGCAAGGATTCAGGCATGCTGTTAGATTCAGACACTTGATTGACTTTAACGTTGCTAATGAGGTCAAGATTGAATGAGCTCCCATGAACGACTGGCAAACCAACTGATGAAACATTATTGCATTGCTCCTCCATAAATTTTCTTCCATCCTCAATATTTCTACCAGGGAGATGTGATGTATGCGTATTGGTAGGATGGTAGAAGCAATCAGTTAAAGGTGTGGGCAAAAGAGAAGTGTCCAATGCAGATAAATTCATATGTGCACCAATCTGTACGACCTGTCTCTTATTACTGAAGAGTTGTGAGCTAGACGGTTGTGTGAGCCACTGATGGCTCCGCTTAAGTTCCATTCTCGAAGAAGCAGAATATGGAATCTCCTCAATATCATGTCTGTCAAAATCTTTTGCCATCCTCTGTCACAAGCAGCCAGATGATTAATTAATAACTAAAACTTGCAAAACTGTCACACACTGCTACAGAGATGAAAACTCAAGACCAATTTAGGCATGAAAAACAAGAAGAATATTCAAGTGTAATCGAAAAGCTGTTGCTACGAATGAATGAGATAGGTAAATTGGGTAAGGGACAGTTTCACCTCATGAATAGGAAATTTTGGAACCCTAAAATCAGGAAACAAGGGGTCATACATACCTTGCAATTGCATCCCAGGAAATGAGATCGCAGAGCTCTTCTTACAAGAGTGTTATATTTCTTCTTCTTCAGTAGCTCGAACGCGCCGGCAGATTGACTGGTGCCAGCGAAGTCAAAATCAAGGGATTTAGGGTAAAAAAGAACAACTCAGAGATGGAATTCAAATTCCGGCAAAAAGGAGCGAGAGAAGTGAGAGCTGAGGTTGAGTGAAGAAGAGTGAACAAGGCAAGGATCATCGATACTCCAAGAGACTCGTAAACGTTACAGAGTAACTGCAAAATGTTAAAAAATGATCAAAATTAATAAAATTTGTGACTCATACAAATACAACCTCAGGCCTCTATTTGGTGTAACAGTCGAATTTGGAAAATTGATGATGGTTTTTGGTAGGAATCCGACGATTTAACTGATTAATAAAGAATAACATTATGACTGACTATCTGACTGATTTTATTAATTATTATACTAGTGAAAAACATTATTAATATTTCTCACACAAAAGAAATAATATTTTGAAACAAAAAATATAAAAGGTCAAGCATCTCACTCATATTCTATCGTTTGATTTCTTCTTTGCATCGTGAGCATATTAGCCATAGAGTATAGTTCCCCAAAAGAAAGAAAGCTTTCTTATTTGCCTTTTTGTCTTTGTGACTTGTGAAGACTTCTCTAGTAGGATGACATTGGAAATGCCTCTTTTTCAAACTAATTTATTGCAATTCTAGCTACACCTATATAAGTACATACCAATTAGATAGATAATAAATGCATGCCTCAACTAAGACTTATCTATTTTATCTCATCTGACTCTGGGCCACTATTAAGAGTCTGAATGCATCTCCACTTCTCAAGTATGATTAAGGATTCACCATTTTAAGCAACCATATTTGCTAGTTGGTAACTTTAGAAGTTGTACAACTTAGGTATCAGATGCTCAAAGGGCATGTACGTTATTCCAAAAACATTAATTGGATTACATGAGAACTCACCCTTTGCTATAAGAATAAGACTATGTATAATAATCAAATCAAACAAGCCTATATAAATAACACTAGAAACTAGCTTTCATTTTTATAGAAGCTTTTCAATTTCCTCCAAATCCAGCTGCAAAAATGGGTTTCACTGCCTGCCTTTCTTTGCCATTTTAGGATTCTTGCACATCCTAATACTAAGAGGTGTAACCTCCACCAGTTCATCCTCTTCAATGTATTCGATGCAGTCGTCCAGACTATAAGTTAAGGGAGTGTCAAGAACCACTGTAATTGACAAAAGATTTGTTAGCAGATGGAACTGAAACTTTCACAAGTTAAGATATATATATGAAATACCTGTCACATCTTTGTTGGACCGTATGTTTGTTGCTGCCTTCTTCTTGCAGATATTAAGGCCCAAGTCGCCAGGTCTCTGATGGATCCCAACTATCTGACCTTTGTACACATCCACTCCTGAACCTACAAACAATTGCCCTCTCTCCTGTGCACTCGCCAGAGCATACGATGTTGATGTACCATCTTCAAAGGCAACCTGCAAGTCCCACTTTCCTATTCAGAAACCACAAATAGCTACCAAAATGGCATATGTTTCATCAAAAGTTTACTTTTCATATTTTGTGACCAATTCCGAACAATCTATCGACAAGGATTGCTAATCTCTGGAACCTAACTCAACTCCCCAACTTACCAGCGAACCAAGATCACGGGTGCTAATATCACCGGCCCAAGGTCCATAACTGTCAAATACAGTGTTAAGGATAGCTGTCCCACGAGAAGCTGTTAAGATTGCGTTCCTCAATCCAAGAAGTCCACGTGTTGGGATTTTGTACCGCAGAAAGGTTGTTCCTTCCGATCTGTCATTTAGGGTTCACATGCATGGTCAGATTGATCTTAAAAGCTGCAAAGTGTGGATTTACCAAGCAGCTTATCTGGAAAAACAAACGCCTCAAACACACACACAAATCACGACTGAATGAGATATTAACATGACATCAGGTATTTTTGTTCTCGTATAAATGCAGTAAAGCTGGAGGAAAGCCTGTTCCAGGCCCTATTTGACCAAAAGGTTCTCAAAGCAGTAACAAGTCTTGTGCATGTTCATATGGTGGTTACAGTCAGCTAATATCACCAAACTGCTGCTATAAACAACCAAAAAAACTTACCGTAGTATATCTTAATCAGTTTATTCCCAACACGATTAAAATGTTCCATACCATTAAAACGAGCAATTTTAACACAAAATCATTATCAAGAGGCAGAAGAAACTATGCACACCCAGAAATTTGGCAAGAGAAACAATACATACCCAACACCCTGCATATCAAACATCTGTCCACGCCTTTTGCCAAGAAGTTCAACAACAGGCCCCATGTGAGCCTCTGGTACTTCAACAGTTGCTATCTGAATGGGTGGATTTTGAAGTTAGATAGGGCGTCTTTACTTCTTTGGGAAATAATTCACGAAAGCAAAAGTTCTTTTCAGTGAGCAGATAATTCAACCAAGGATATTCAAATCAAACTGAAACCATGGTTTCATAAGGTGCTGCTAATTTCTTTGGTAGGAAACTAGTAGCGTCAGTCAGAAACTCACCTCATATGGCTCCAGCAATTTATCGTTAACCCTTTTGTTGATAACTTTCGGGGGTCCAACCATAAACTCATATCCCTCTCTTCGCCTGAAATATATAACCGTTCAGTTACTTCCAATTTCTTTTTTGAAACGAGTGATGGCCAGTGAAGTACTTACATGTTTTCTATCAGGATGGTAATGTGTAATGTACCACGCCCACTAATAATGAATGTGTCTGCTGTCTCACCATCTTCCACTTTCATAGCCAGATTTCTTTCAAGTTCACGGTTTAAACGATCTCGTAAGTTCCTGCTCGTTACATACTTCCCCTACACAAAAGGAAAGATAATTCAATTGTTGCATTTATCCTTTTCTTTTTGGTCGACAATGTTGCCTCATCCAAGTAATGACTCTTAATATCTTGTAGCCATGCATCCATGCAAAATAGAGTAAGACAGACTCATGACAGTAATATCAGCCATGATTAAACCTACCTCACGACCAGAAAATGGAGAGGTGTTTACAGAGAAGGACATTTTCACAGTTGGCTCTTCTACTTTGATTGTAGGTAGGGGCTTCCCATGTACTTTATCAGCAATAGTCTCCCCAATCTGCAAATTAAGGGTATACAAGGAAACCAAACGTTACAACTCAACTAGCAACAAAAAGAAAAATGACATGTGGCAGAACTTATCCACCAGGGTAATTTGGCATCGAATTATCCATGCTTATATGTGTACCTGAATGTTGTCTATGCCACATACAGCGCAAATATCTCCAGCTTCCACTGAATCAGTAGGTACTCTGTAGAATTTCTCATATACAAAAAGCTCACTAACTCTTGCAAATCTACAAGAATCTTCAGAAGTGCACACCTGCAAAGTTATACCCCATAAATCTACTATAAACCATATCAATTCTGCAAGATGTTGGTGAGTTTGGATCGGATTCTCGCTGATTCTTAAGGTTTTGGCTTTATCCCCCAGTCAGTTATGTCTTGGGCGTATTTTCATCACAAGATTTAATGAATTAGAAACCTAGGAAACTTAATAGAAATCTCGTCTAAGAATATCTTGTCCATCCAGCTTACAATTTTTTCTATCTTTTACAGGCTCTATTGACAGAGGCCACCTGATCTACAAGGTGGAAAGATTTGAGAGATTGACTAGCTTTAGGTGATAATTTATATGAGCCCACATCATGTCTGCCCCATATTATAGGGATAAGTTCAAGATTAATCAAAACGTTACCCTGACATCCATTCCTTTGCGCAGTACCCCTGCATGTAGTCGTCCAATAGCAATGCGTCCTTTATGCTCATCATACTCAATATTTGTGGCCTGAACAAAAAAAAAATGTTAGTTTCATACAAGTGCATATCTATTCAACTAGACTGTCTGGTTCATCGAAACTTCTTTCCCATTTTGGTTTGAGAAATATCCCAGTGCAGTAAACAGGAAAGTTTATTAATTCTGGCCAAAATATGCAAGGATGCAAAGTCTTTGTGATCTTTAGTTTGGAATAGATGAGATAAATTTATCAATTTGACCAGGTATGAACCCAGACACAAGCCACAAATTGTTTTTGTTATTTCAGAGTGCCATTAGTTTCTTGGATTTGAAGCTTGTAGAAAGTGACTGAGTTTCTGATGTGTAGAGTTTTTGGCTAGGAGATCTAAATATGCAAGATAGCTTTTCGGCACTAGCTGGGAACAAACACATGTTAAATGAATAACAATAACTCACAAGCATCTGAAGTGCACCATCTTTTTCAATATTTGGCCCAGGTACACATCTGATTATAGCTTCGAACAGCGGTCCCAGGTCTTCTGAAAGGTCATCTGGAGAAAGCCCCGCCTTTCCTTTAATCCCACTAGCATATATAGCTTGGAAATCACACTACACACCACACAAAAATATCATTACGATTAGTGTCATATAAATATATTCAAAATTATATGAGTTACGCGAGATACCAATCAAAGGATAGGCAAAACCCGAAGCAACAATACCTGTTCATCTGTAGCATTCAGTTCAATAAATAGTTCAAAAGTGGAATTGACAACAAATTCAGGACGAGCAGAAGGCCTGTCAATCTTGTTTACAACCACGACAACTGCATGTCCAAACTCAAGAGCCTTCTTTAGAACAAACCTTGTCTGGGGCATTGGTCCCTCAACAGAGTCCACCTAAGAAATTGAGGAGAGGAAATTGAGAAATAAAGAAGATAAAAAGTTTACTATAAAGTATAGAGAGAAAGCAACATATTACCACAAGAAGCACTCCATCAACCATGTTCAAGACACGCTCCACTTCACCCCCAAAGTCAGAGTGGCCAGGAGTATCAATAATATTTACTTTAGTATTTTTGTAAGTGATGGAGGTATTTTTGCTAAGAATAGTGATTCCTCTTTCACGCTCAAGATCATTTGAGTCCATGATCCTCTCTTGCATGACTTGGTTATCTCGGAAGACCTGCAAAGTAAGGTATGGATTAATGAAAAGAAAAATTAACTTTCCCAGGTTGAATAAAAACCCAATGCCATGAGGCGTTTAAGCTGTTACCTTAGCTTGCCTAAGCATAGAATCAACCAAAGTAGTTTTTCCATGGTCAACATGTGCTACGATTGCTATATTCCTGATGTTATCCCTCCTATCCAACTGCTTCTTCTTCACCTCTATTGGCATAACAAGTGTGATTTTGTTTAGAGAACCAATCAACCACAAATATATATATTGAAACTAACCCAAGTGTGACTAATTTTCTTATTTTGTTCATTTGAAACTGACTTAAACTCGTTCCTTGAACAAAACCGAAATCAATTTTCAGCAAAAAAACTATCTGAGGAGATAAAGAGAAAAAATGACCGGAGGCTGGTTCGGCGGTTGATGGAGAGGCGGAGCAAGTGATGGGACGAGGAAGCGGACGGCGGGAAGGAAAACGGAGAGCTCCTCCTCCTGGTTTAAGCGCGGAAGCAAAGCTGACGCCGAGCACTTGTTGCTTGTGAAGCAGAGGAGAAGCTTGTCTTCTCAAAACCGCAGGTGAAGCAGAAGAAGTGCTCAAGCTAAGCTCCATTTCAATTCTCTCCGCCGCGAAACAGAGGAGAGGGAGAGAGATAGGAGAGAAAGAGGAAAAGGATTTTATTTGGTTGGAGAGGAGAAGAAGCTGCTTCCTTTTTATTTCATCGACAAGACTGCGCCAATCGTAATGGACCAAGTTCAGCCACGTCTCACTCTTCGACTTATCGATTCCCCAATTGGACTCAACACCACTCAGGGCCGCGTAAATTACATGTAAGTGGCTCACTTAAACTGGTAACGAGCTTTTAGGTCTTCTTCATGTGGGATCAGCATTAACTTTAATGATCAAATTTATAACATGAATTCTACATGATGTTAGTTTGAATCATTCTCTACACTACGTAAACCCATAAATTGATGCTTTCGACAAGACAAATGACATGGCGCAGCAAGTTTCACATTATCTTTCGAGGGACCAAACATCAAATAGGATTGTATAATTTACATCAATAAGAATATAAAGAAAGGTATTGAGAATATTGCATCACCAAATTATCATTCTCAAGCTTCTTCTGACTTGAGCATCATGACGATGATCTCTCTTGCGTGTATTGGATTCACAAAAGCTGACAGCTTAAAGAGATCAGGATATTCACAGCTTCAGGTCAATACGCTCGGACCATTCAAATATGCCAGAGTGGACCTGGTCATGTCCTATATCGGTCCCGTTACCTCCTGCGGCAACCCTCATGATGTCCTCGATCAATGCAAAGTTTCCCATGATATCAACATGGGCTCCACTCTGGGTCCCGCGCCCTTCCAGCAGGTTGGCCGGTGGAGAGTGATTGTATTCTCTAACGTAAGTCTTGATTCCGGAAGGGTTGAATCTTGTCTTGCCACGCCATGCTTTAGCACACATGAACCCGGCACTTAGGACCGGTACTGTTTCATCTCCATCCACATTGTAAACTCCTGCTTTCAGACAGCTCTCTTCATCCTCCTCGTGAGCTGAAGTGAAGATCTGAAACGGGATGCAGCTATCAGGAGACTGGTTAAGCTTGTACACGTATGCTCGTTCTGTTGGTATCCCGACTCCGTACAATGAATAGATTTCCATTTCAGGAGCATCGGGTAATCTGAAACAGCAGAACAAACCAAACAGAGTTTTTATTTTTTTATTAACAGAGACGAACCAGAAGGTCCCCAAAAATGAAGAGAGAGTCTACTAAACTCCTTTAAAACTAGAAGGTGTTAAAAAGGGTTTTCAGCCAAATAAATTTCGAATTAGTTTATTTATTTGTCATGTCAAAGCCACCCATGAACTGCTTCTTCTATAAGCAAGTGTCACCTGTATCAACTTTGGCACCTCAATATAACTGAGCAAGCCTTTTCGAGAAAGAATTAAATAGCTTTCTTAGCTTTGAGCTGAAACCACATCCAAGAAGACGGAAAATAAAAGACTGATAATGCATCAGAAAGAAGCATCTGAGTCGGTATCAAAAAAATCACTTACTTTGTCTCCAACGGATTTGACCAGTATTTGTGATGTTTGTACTTAGGGTCATCCAAATCATCAGCAACTCCATAGGAGAAATGAGCGGCACCACGCGCCATCATCTTAGGAGCAACATAATTTAGTAAATCGATAACTGCATCAGCAGTGTAGACCTTATACTCAGCAATAGCTTTAATCCCTGCAATTCCCATATCATGGTACTCTGTCCACACGTCACGACAGGTGTGATTTGGGACACTCTGACCTTTCACTGCATCCTTCACCAAGTAAAATGTATAGATTATTAATCATCTAATCACAAAAAGTACAAGGTTTATATGATTCATATGTCCTTACTCGAAAATCAATATTTTTAATCTCAGATGGTGGAGCCTCTGCCACATCTTTCCCAAACGATATAATCCTTCCGTAGTTAACAGGCTTTGTCTTAGACACTGAATTTTCTCCATCTCCACGACGAGTCTCATTGCTCTTTTGCTTTTTCCCAAAACAGGTGTGGCCTTTCTCTGGCGACCAATCAAGACCACCCCATATTGTATCACCTCCCTTAGGTATCATAGACATTGTTGAGTCCCATGTACGTGTCATTCTCATTACATGCTGCAAGGTCTGAAGCCTAAATATATCAGTGTCTAAGAATCCTGGGGCAATCGCTCTGCAAATTTTGAAGACAGTAAAGTTCTGTTAAGGAACCAAGTAACTAGAAGTGCAACTAAACCAACAGTTCTGTAATTAACCAGAAATAAAAGACCATAGATGCATATACAGGAAAAGAAGCAGAAATATCCTAAATTGGCAAAGAATGTAACAAAAAGGAAGCTCCAGAGCTTTCCATTAGCAAAATCTAATGCCCACAAAAGAAAATATGACAAGTATTTTCGTCAAGCAAAGAAATTAGACAAGACAATGGAGCAATGCGTATGCAATGGAGAAGACACTGAGTTTAAACGTTTCTATCATATGCATGGTCCCTTGTCTTGTCTAATTTCTTTCCTTCCTTAAGAACGCATAGTTTAAGAACGCCCTAAAAATGATCAGACTTGTTGCTAAAAGAAGAAGTTGAGCACAGCTTGCTGAATGGAAACAGCAAAATCAAAATAATTGATATAGATAAATAGCAACTCAACCTTTAGTTACACAAAACTCAAACTGTCCTAGAAGTTCACTCTTTCACCCGACTGCAGTAATCATCATTAACAAATTCATCAACTATATCAAGTGAGTTCCAGTTTCATAAGCAGCAAAAATAATTAACCAATGTCAGTATTGTAGCAGTGATCATATAGACAGTTATTAGAATTAATATCTAGCAGCAAGGTTTGAGTTCCAGCCAAGTTTGAAGTTTCTGATTATCAAAAGCACAATCACATATTCAATACCTGGCAACTGCAACATCCTTTGCTTCAGCAGAGAACAGCCCTGCAACAGCTTTTGGAACACCAAGAAATGGTCCACCAATGTTCATCACCGCCTTTATATGCTTCGCACACCAATCAGGCCCACCCCCGCCACCCATAGGAGCT
Organism: Erysimum cheiranthoides; assembly: GCA_011420285.2. NCBI lineage: Eukaryota > Viridiplantae > Streptophyta > Magnoliopsida > Brassicales > Brassicaceae > Erysimum > Erysimum cheiranthoides. The sequence continues at coordinate 16,823,034 of CM022178.2, read as the reverse complement.
GGAGCCTCAACCCATTTCATAAAATGTAGAAAATACAAGACCCCCATGGAATGCGGAACTATAACTGCCTTTTTTCCACCGTTGGTAGAAACCAACAACTCTATATTACTTTTCATACGGCTAAGCGTCTGGTCACGCACCTAATAATTCAACATGAAACATATTTAAGCCGCAAGCGATGAAGAAAAAAATGTGGCATGGAACAGAATGATAGAAAGAATTATAAGAAACGAACCTCTGTGTTTTGAAACGAAAGCCTCCAGTCATATGCAGCCATATGCATGTTTTTCTCCTCATATCCAATATGTGCAAGGTTAGCAATCAGCACAGCCCAGACAAAGTAGCCAGGAGCAAAGTAATCGGCAGCCACGAGTCCTGATACAGCTCTAACTCTAATACCAGCAGGATCTAACCCAGTTTCATTGTCAAGTGACATGTGTTCCACCCAACATAGAGGCCTGAGTCAAAGAGATGATCAATTATTTAAGATACTATCAACAAACACTGTCCCATCTCTAACATAGCAAAAAGATGAACATTGAGCCGAAAGAAGTAAGTTGCTGACAGATAAAATAGATGCAACCCAAAAACAGTAAAACATCTGTAGCAGGCTCGAAAGACAAACAAGAAACTACCTTTACTTGCACATGCACATGCACATGGTTGAAGGATAAAACAACAGTCCTGTATCACAGTCTAAATACATGTTTCACAAATGAATTAACTATTTATCTTTTTTTTTTTCACAAGAGTGTCGTCTTTATTATAACATAGCCAAAGTTAACCAGTACATAAGTGATTCTTCCACTTAAGCCAAAGCATAAAACAAACTAAGTTTATAAATTAACTATTTATCTATTCCTTTTTTTTTTTGAACTGAATTTCTCTATTCCTAACAGAGCATAAAACACTACTTCATTATACGCTCCATGCAACTACTTGTACATTCGATGACAATAAATGGAGCAACATGTTATGAAATTAAAAGGCAGCTGCACTTTAGATCGAAAAAGTAACAATCAAATGTATTTCCTTGATGAGCTTGCTTCAAACACAAAATTGGCAATTAATTCCTTGGAACGCTTCCCTTACACAAACATGATATACAACAGAAATAGTATCTCAAAGAAAATAGCATTTCACATATAAAAGCAACTACAGAGTAAAGTAAGACAAACATGGAATTAAAGTTTGAGTGATGTTGAAGAAGCAGCAAGTGCGTGATATCATCAGATCCAACCAAAATCCGAAAAAGAAAAGATAAAAGGAGTAAAAATTGAGCACACCTTTTGTAGACTTCACCAAAAGTTCCTCCCCACAAACGCTTTCTAAATAAACCATCAGCGCACTGTTTGCCTTCCCAAAGCTCAAGGCCACCAGTGACAATCCCAGGAATGAAGACAACGGGATGCTTGGCCTTAAGACCTTCTTTCTTCAGCTTCACGCCGGGTGGGTCTGGCAAAGGACCCGTGATTCGCTCCGTTACATACTGAGGAAAGCTCGCAGGCATTGCGTTGTAAAGGAAGAGGAGGAACCACCATGTGACGCACACACAACCAATGAACCAACAACAAGAATCGACGCACGACCACTTCCCTCCTCCATTCGATTTCTTATGGGCTTTCGAAGATTCATGAGGTTTCTGTTGGGAATCCTCATCGGGCACATCTTCAGATGGCGTGGACGGTTTCTCCGTCGGCTTTTTCCGATGAATAAGGGGCATTTCTGTCACTTGAAAATCAACCAGATGAAGCTACGGACTTTGTCAAATCTCTTCCACGAATTAGAACCCAGATTTGGGATTTCTAGATCAGTCGAGAGAGACAAAGAGCTGTTTCGCTGCGAATTTCTGAAACCAATCAAATCAAATTTGTCTCTTTTTGCTATTTTGTCCACTTTTCTGTTTTTTTTTTTCTGATATTCCAAGGGACTCGGACCGGATGCCAAAACTCGACCACTTTGCTCCTCGTTGCGGTTCAAGGTCAACCTTTAGACAGTTAGACCCGTCCGATCCGTAACGTTGATTTCATTATTAGTCCGTAACATTTGTTTCACCTACTGTATTTAACTCGTTGCTTCCGTTTTTAAGTAATGTACTAGTATTTATAATCAGTTAAGTAAGGGTACCTTAATCATGGACACAAGTCCACAAGCCCATGATATTAGTAGCCCACGGTCACAAGCTTGTTTATGGTTGTATGATGGCTTTATACGAACAAGACTAGATCGACGCACTACAAACTTGTAACTTTAGTTTGGATCGGACCAGACTTAAAAATATAAAATAAAATTAAAAAATCGGACCAGACCAAACTAAAACAGAAAATATACCGGATTGAACCGGGCTACCCTGATTCTCATGCCAAATAAAAAGTGTCGTCTTTAAAAAAAATAAAAATAAAAAGTGTCGTCATGGCCAAAAATCTTTTACATGGCTGAAATAGGAAATACGATCTTCGAATCAGATAACTACAAAAAAAAAATACTCCAGTACATAGAGAAATACATAAACAAAAAATAAAATGCACTCAATATCCACGCGCCTTAATCATAAAATATGAATAGAAATCTAAATGAACCAATAAGAAGGCAGCAAAGTCCATCTAATTGTCGAAAGCGGATATAGATCCAACAAAACTCAACCTCACAACTAGAAAACCCCTCTTGCGTACCCATTCGTCCACGTGTCCTTCCCTCTCACCACTTACCTTCAAAACCAACGCTTCTTTTTTAGTTCCTTCTCCCGAAGCGTTAGACGATGAGAGAATCATAAAAGAAACTCCCACTCGTCGGAGCACAAGAAGTGTAAACACACAGAACAAATTAACGAAACAAGAAGAGATCTCATCTCTCTTCTTAATCTCTTCGATTCAACTTTTGGAGAATCTATCAGCCCAGAATGGCTTCGCTTGTGTATTCTCCATTCACTCTATCCACTTCTAAAGCAGAGCATCTCTCTTCGCTCTCTAACAGTACCAAACATTCTTTCCTCCGGAAGAAACACAGATCAACTAAACCCGCCAAATCCTTCTTCAAGGTCAAATCTGCGGTTTCTGGAAACGGCCTATTCACACAGACAAACCCGGAGGTTCGCCGTATCGTTCCCATCAAGAGAGACAACGTTCCGACGGTGAAAATCGTCTACGTCGTCCTCGAGGCTCAGTACCAGTCATCTCTCTCTGAGGCAGTGCAATCTCTCAACAAGACATCGAGATTCGCATCCTACGAAGTCGTTGGATACTTGGTGGAGGAGCTCCGAGACAAGAACACGTACAACAGCTTCTGCGAAGACCTTAAAGACGCCAACATCTTCATTGGCTCTCTGATCTTCGTCGAGGAATTGGCGCTTAAAGTCAAGGATGCGGTGGAGAAGGAGAGAGACAGGATGGACGCAGTTCTTGTCTTCCCTTCAATGCCTGAGGTAATGAGACTGAACAAACTCGGATCTTTCAGTATGTCTCAATTGGGTCAGTCAAAGTCTCCGTTTTTCCAACTCTTCAAGAGGAAGAAACAAGGCTCTGCTGGTTTTGCCGACAGCATGTTGAAGCTTGTTAGGACATTGCCTAAGGTTTTGAAGTACTTACCGAGTGACAAGGCTCAAGATGCTCGTCTCTACATCTTGAGTTTACAGTTCTGGCTTGGAGGGTCTCCTGATAATCTCCAGAATTTTGTTAAGATGATTTCTGGTTCTTATGTCCCGGCATTGAAAGGTGTCAAAATCGAGTACTCGGATCCGGTTTTGTTCTTGGATACTGGAATTTGGCATCCTCTTGCTCCAACCATGTACGACGATGTGAAGGAATATTGGAACTGGTATGACACTAGAAGGGACACCAATGACTCACTCAAGAAGAAAGATGCGACGGTCGTTGGTTTGGTCTTGCAGAGGAGTCACATTGTCACTGGTGATGATAGTCACTATGTGGCTGTTATCATGGAGCTTGAGGCCAGAGGCGCTAAGGTCGTTCCTATTTTCGCTGGAGGGTTGGATTTCTCTGGCCCCGTTGAGAAATATTTCGTAGATCCGGTGACAAAACAGCCCATAATAAACTCTGCTGTCTCCTTGACCGGCTTTGCTCTTGTGGGTGGACCTGCAAGGCAGGATCATCCGAGGGCTATTGAGGCCTTGAAGAAGCTCGATGTTCCTTACATGGTGGCAGTACCACTGGTGTTTCAGACGACAGAGGAATGGCTAAACAGCACTCTTGGTCTGCATCCCATCCAGGTGGCTCTGCAGGTTGCTCTCCCTGAGCTTGATGGAGGGATGGAGCCTATCGTTTTCGCTGGCCGTGACCCTAGAACAGGTTAGTCCACTCATGACCATATTGCATACTTGTCAATTTTCATTACATGTGTGGGAATGTTTTCTTATTGAGGAGGTTTACCAATTGCTGCAGGAAAGTCACATGCTCTCCACAAGAGAGTGGAGCAACTCTGCATCAGGGCTATTCGATGGGGTGAGCTCAAAAGAAAAACTAAGGTATTGTATTACCATTCATCCTTAGTGAAATCACATTCATTGATGACTTTCTCAAGCATGTAATGTATGTACTCATGACTCAAATCTGGCTCATTGCAGGCAGAGAAGAAGCTGGCAATCACCGTTTTCAGTTTCCCACCTGACAAAGGAAATGTAGGGACTGCAGCTTACCTCAACGTGTTTGCTTCCATCTTCTCGGTCTTGAAAGACCTCAAGAGAGATGGTTACAACGTTGAAGGCCTTCCTGAGAATGCAGAGACTCTTATCGAAGAAATCATTCATGACAAGGAGGCTCAATTTAGCAGTCCTAATCTCAATGTTGCGTACAAGATGGGAGTCCGCGAGTACCAAAACCTCACTCCTTATGCAACCGCCTTGGAAGAAAACTGGGGGAAACCTCCAGGGAACCTGAACTCAGACGGGGAGAATCTTCTGGTCTATGGCAAAGAGTACGGTAACGTTTTCATTGGCGTCCAACCAACATTTGGGTATGAAGGTGATCCCATGAGGCTGCTTTTCTCCAAATCAGCCAGTCCTCATCATGGTTTTGCTGCTTACTATTCGTATGTTGAAAAGATCTTCAAAGCTGATGCTGTTCTTCATTTTGGAACACATGGTTCACTCGAGTTTATGCCCGGGAAGCAAGTGGGAATGAGCGACGCTTGTTTTCCGGACAGTCTTATCGGAAACATTCCCAACGTTTACTACTATGCAGCCAACAATCCCTCTGAGGCTACCATCGCAAAGCGGAGAAGTTATGCCAACACCATCAGTTATTTGACTCCTCCAGCTGAGAATGCTGGTCTATACAAAGGGCTGAAGCAGTTGAGCGAGCTGATATCTTCGTACCAGTCTCTGAAGGACACTGGGAGGGGTCCTCAAATCGTCAGTTCCATCATTAGCACTGCTAAGCAATGCAATCTTGATAAGGATGTGGATCTTCCAGATGAAGGGGCGGATTTGGCTACTAAAGACAGGGATCTTGTGGTTGGGAAAGTGTATTCCAAGATTATGGAGATCGAATCAAGGCTTTTGCCGTGTGGGCTTCACGTCATTGGAGAGCCTCCATCCGCCATGGAAGCTGTGGCCACACTGGTTAACATTGCTGCTCTAGACCGCCCTGAGGATGAGATTTCATCTCTTCCTTCTATATTAGCTGAGACTGTTGGTAGGGAGATTGAAGATGTTTACAGAGGAAGTGACAAGGGTATCTTGAGTGATGTAGAGCTTCTCAAACAGATCACTGATGCCTCGCGTGGCGCGGTTTCCGCCTTTGTGGAAAAAACGACAAACAGCAAAGGACAGGTGGTGGATGTGTCTGACAAGCTTACTTCAATTCTCGGGTTTGGAATCAATGAGCCATGGGTTGAGTATTTGTCCAACACCAAGTTTTACCGGGCAAACAGAGACAAGCTCAGAACATTGTTTGCCTTCCTTGGAGAGTGCCTGAAGTTGGTTGTCATGGATAACGAACTCGGGAGTCTGATGCAAGCTTTGGAAGGGAAGTACGTCGAGCCTGGCCCTGGAGGTGACCCCATTAGAAACCCGAAGGTTTTACCAACCGGTAAAAACATCCATGCCTTAGATCCACAGGCTATCCCCACAACAGCAGCAATGGCAAGTGCCAAGATTGTGGTGGACAGGTTGGTAGAGAGACAAAAGCTCGAAAACGAGGGGAAATATCCCGAGACAATCGCGCTTGTTCTTTGGGGAACTGACAACATTAAGACATATGGGGAGTCTCTTGGACAGGTTCTTTGGATGATTGGTGTGAGACCAATTGCTGATACTTTTGGAAGAGTGAACCGTGTCGAGCCTGTGAGCTTAGAAGAACTAGGAAGGCCGAGAATTGACGTAGTTGTCAACTGTTCTGGCGTCTTCCGTGATCTCTTTATCAACCAGGTAAATAGACCAAAACACTCCCTCTTCTTTCATTTAGATCCTTGTTGGTTGGTCTCTCATGGTGCTTATTTCTTGATTTGTCTAGATGAACCTTCTTGACCGTGCGATAAAGATGGTAGCTGAGCTAGATGAGCCTGTAGAGCAAAACTTTGTGAGGAAACACGCGATGGAACAAGCAGCTACGCTTGGCGTTGATATTAGAGAGGCAGCTACACGAGTTTTCTCAAACGCGTCAGGGTCTTACTCATCCAACATCAACCTTGCTGTTGAGAACTCTTCATGGAACGATGAGAAACAGCTTCAGGACATGTATTTAAGCCGCAAATCGTTTGCGTTTGATAGTGATGCACCTGGAGCAGGAATGGCTGAGAAGAAGCAGGTCTTTGAGATGGCTCTTAGCACTGCAGAAGTCACGTTCCAGAACCTGGATTCTTCCGAGATTTCCTTGACTGACGTGAGCCACTACTTTGACTCGGACCCAACAAACCTGGTTCAGAGTTTGAGGAAAGATAAGAAGAAACCGAGCGCTTACATTGCTGATACAACAACTGCAAACGCACAAGTGAGTGTCTCCTCTATTTTCTTCATGCATTAATGCTTATGGACTATAGCTTTGGTTGGACCTTTTTTTTCCGGTTCAGTTTATATACCCGCCAAGAACACATCCCTTAAGGTATATCTTGAATCTGGCAGGTGAGGACTCTATCTGAGACAGTGAGGCTGGACGCAAGAACAAAGCTGCTGAATCCAAAGTGGTACGAAGGAATGATGTCAAGTGGATACGAAGGAGTTCGTGAGATAGAGAAGAGACTGACCAACACAGTTGGTTGGAGCGCAACGTCCGGCCAAGTAGACAATTGGGTCTACGAGGAGGCCAACTCAACTTTCATCCAAGACGAGGAGATGCTCAACCGTCTCATGAACACTAATCCCAATTCGTTCAGGAAAATGCTTCAGACATTCTTGGAGGCCAATGGTCGCGGCTACTGGGATACTTCCGCTGAAAATATCGAGAAGCTCAAGGACTTGTACTCGCAGGTGGAAGACAAGATTGAAGGGATTGATCGATAAACAATGGGAAACCCATCTTCTTGTAAATGAACTCAAACTTTTAATTTTGTGTATTATTCTACAGGCAACGACATCATCTCTCTGTGAATAAGAGAATGTTTTGGCTGACATTTTCTGACTTTATATGAATGTTGTGGAGTTTCTTTTTTTTCTCTTTCATCTCCTTTCTCATATTATATGGAACAAAACACCCTTTCTTTCTTTTTTTTTCATACCTGAACGACTGAAACCCTTAATCTTTTGGGGAGTGATTATCACAAAACGGTATGTAATGGACCCTTTTTGTGATAATCACTCTGAGTATACACCCATATATTTTCCGTCTACTACCACCCGATTTATACATGTTTAATTAATTGGAAGGATGATGATGAGATTAAGACTATTACTCGAATAAACCAGGTTTATTTATCTCTTTACGGCAAATGAGCAATGATTTTATTAACCAAAGGATGATGACGTCCACAAAGGCGCCAAATTGCTTACATGAGAGAATAATAAGTTCCTAGTCCTTGCGTTTGTGAGCAAAAAATTGATAGTACCGTGGAATAAAAGAAATCTTGAAAAATGAAAAGCCGTCACGCATTCAAATGAAATAGGAAAGCTCAGCTCCATACACCAGCCATGAGTATGGGGAGGGATTCTGTGTAATCAAATCAGTAGAGTCCGTAGCAAATCCCGCACAGCTCATTTGAAGCTCAATAAGACATTGCATTGTCCCATAATAGGGCACGAATAAACCAGGTTTGATTTTAGTACAATAAGAAGGGGAAAAGAGAGAAGACATTGCTTGATTGGAGGGCCATGAATTTAGACCATATAGTATAAATGAAACGTTGACTAACGCCAAAAAAATAATATGAATGTTGTAATTATTAACGAGTAGACAGAAAATAAAATAAATGGAAAGATGAAATAACTAAACATGAGAGGCAGTAAAAAAGGGAATAGTAAAGACTTTAAAAGAAAATATAAAGAATATATACAAATGGTTCATGAATAATTTGCTAATTGGGTCTCTTAATAAAGAAAATAATCCAAAATGTATTCACCATTTCAGTAGAGTCCTTGTAAACACTCTATCTGTCTCTTCATCTCTTATCAGTATCACCGAATAAACTCATATCCCCGTTGCGAAAAAATAACTAATGGCTTCCTCATCCTCTTCTTCATCTTCACCCGCAGTATCCGTGACGCGAGAAGAGTTCAATGCTTTCCACAAGTTTGACAGGAACCTTTTCACCCGTCTTGTAGACTTACCTCTAAGGCGAGACATTAGCCAGTCTCTTCAGGTCATGAGCTTTCTCCTCTATCTCGAGAAAAGTGGTCTTATAAGCCACCTAATCGTGAACTTGGTTTCTTTACCCAACTACTTCATCAACTCAGTGGCTGACGAAGTCGTTATGTGTCTGAGTTGCTTGGCCTACGAAGATTTCTCAACGTTTGTTGCCAACTTTGGGCAAAAAACCACACCTTTGATCACGCGGATGACTGGAGAGTACCTTACTCTCTCAGTCATCCACCAGAACCGCGAAAACATTCTCCTTGCGATGAAGAAGCATTTAACCGGTGTATGTTACCCAGCTTTTGAGGATATATGCGCTGATATGCATCGTAAGGAGGCTGAAGAGAGTGAAAAGGCGATGGAGAAGATGAAGCAGTTGAGGATTAGCAGGGCTGTTCATAAGGCTGAATCAAGTAGCCAGTTCTTAAGTAATCAGCAAGAAACAACACGAACAAGCATGGTTGGTGCATTCTCTGAGAATGAGCAAGTAAGAGAAGACGATAGGACTGTCTTCCTCACATTTTCTAGAGGATACCCAATTTCTGAAGCAGAAGTGCATGCCTACTTCACCAGGTACTGAATCCATCATATACGCTATACATACACATATATATATATAGTGGAGTACTGTCTAAATGGTAGTGTGTTTTGGTGTTGAAGGAGATTTGGGGAGATTATAGAAGCAATAATCATGCCTGGAGGGGAAGGGAATGAGCAGGCGCTGTATGCAAAGATGGTGTTACATTCTGCAGCCATGATTCCGGAGATTGTAAGCGATGGGATCACCAGGAACAAATACACCATTAATGGAAAACATGTTTGGGCTCGCAAATACATCCCCAGATCCTCCATTAATAATCTTGCCCCATCCTAAGGAAAGGAGTCTCTCTCTAGTTTCTTACATCTTACTTCTTGTTTGATCTTGAGGATAGTTGTGTACCTTTACAAATTCGAAACATTTTGTTATCGGACCTATTTTTATATTAAACCTTTTGGGGCTTTGTTTGGTATTGATATTGTAGTTGTAGTAGTGAGCGTCTCAAAACTATCTTGCATGGACTGATCGTCACCTTTCAAACATCTTTCATTTTCTTGTTTTGTTTTTCTTATATCTTTCATTTTTTATACATTCTCTTTTCTTTTATGCAATAAATCATTATCCTTTTGATTTTTATTTTTTCCTAAACGTTCCGTATACTCTTCTCCACATAAAAAGGATTATACTTTTTCTTATGCAAATTTTACTGAGTAACTTTCTTGATATAATAACACCAAATTGTAATTTGAATTAAATGAAAAAGAAGACTTGTAACTGTGACAAAAATGATTTTATATGCATAACAAGTTTGGTTGGACTGCAAAGAAACAATGAAGAAGCAGACCAGGCGCATAAGGCAGAGGGAGATTCGTGAAATCTGTAACAAACTTAAGTCCTAAACTCACTCTTAGAGTTATATTTTATGAGCTTCGTTATCACTTTACATTGTGAAGAAGAGTTGTAATCTTAATAAAGAATAAGCTTTAGAAATGGCAGAGGTTGTTGCCCAAAAAAAAAAGAAATGGCAGAGGATGATCACAAGGATCTCCGGACCATATCAAACAAAGAAATTGCGATCTCAGCACTAATCAGGATAATGATTAGCCACTCCAGAAAAGCTGATTTCCTGTTCTGAAGAATTTCTTGAAGGAAACGAATGTTGTGCTACACAATCCGGAAAAACAAAATCACCAATAAGTATTATTTTCGACAAAATGACTAGATCAATCATGAGCAAGATTGTGTAGATGATAATAATACCTCTACAAACTTCAGCTTATAATCAAGGCTTGCAAATCTCTGTGTCAGTTCAAATTCATCTCTCAGATACTCCCATATCTGACCATATTTCGCATCCTTCCAAGCTATATCTGACCTGCAATTTTCCCAAAACACAAGTCAGTCACAATTATCCACAAAACTAGTCAAGATAGGCATTGATTCTTCATTCTCTCGACTTCTTTACCTCTCAAAAAGACCAAGCTTTAGAATCACATCAGCCAGATTAGAATTAGCCTTTCCAACCAACTGGAACAACTTTTTCCTATTCATTGTAAACGTTCCTGTTTTCTCCATCCCACGGTTTATGTCAGTAAATTCTGCTACCATACCATCAACCTAACAGAAACAGATTGCTCACCCACGGTTATTACTTGTGACGAATTCATTTTTCACATTTCAGAATATGTGTATGGATTTGACATGGTTACCTGCCGGCCATAGTAATCCAGAGCAATGCTCTGGCCCAGAACACTGCCTATGGTTCTGATGCTATCAACATTCAAGAACTGCAACATGATGTAATCCAGTCCTCCCTGCATCCATGTGTTCAGAGTTGGATCCTCTCTTACTTCATATTCTGCAGTTTTACAGAACCAGAGATATGACACAAAGCACCATTCTAGAAGTTTTGAACAGCACAGCAAAAGTAGTGCAACTCACCATCTTTTCTCATTTCAGGAAGCAAACCAGAAGCATGCCTCTCTACCACTCTAAGATACTCATCAACCTCATGTTCCCGTACATTAAATAAGACAATCGATCCATACTGAAATACTACCATGTAAATACACTCACTCCCACTTATGCAACTACCAGTACCCTGAAATAACATCCACCATTTTTTATGATAAAGTAGTTCAATGAATCTCCCAATCATAAGACATTAGGACTGAAAAGTTAGATACACACACATAGAACAATCAACATTTCACCATGAGAAGGTACTATTATTCAACCATTTGTTTGAACAGCCAATTTGATATAATCCATAGTAACTCAGCTCCATAAACTGAATAAAGTAATATTCAACTTACAATGGGATCAGAGTGATTGCCAAACTTAAGAACAACATAGTTAGTCATACGCGAAGTGGGTGGGATGAAGCTCTGCCTGTTTTGCTCAATTAAGCTTCTCAAATCAACGCTGCAAACAATTACATCCACAAAGTAGTTCAATCATCACTTCATCAAATTTCTAAAACCCATTCGCAAATACATCCAGTTTTAAGCTCCAACGGTGATCACAATATACAATCAACTATGAAATTCACTCATTATGAATGGAAGGTTAAACATCATGCGCCTAATTCGATCGTGATTCCTAACAGAATGAAATAAACAGCATCTACATTAAAGAACATTTTGGAAAAAGGGAAAAAATTAATACCTAGTGGAGAAAAAATAAGCTCGTACAGGAATAGAAAGCTTGGCTTCCTCCTCTAAGCCACCATTATTCCCCTCATCAATCTCCAAAGACGCGCCCGTTTCACCGCACTCCCCTTGATGCTGCTGCGGCTGAGCCGGAGCGACGGGAGCTGTCGTAGACGAAGACGAAGAAATAGCCCTCACAGTGAAAAGAGAACCGAAGTTTCTGATTCCTCGAAAACCGTAAATCGGAGAATTGGAGACCGCTACGACATTGGAGAAAAAACGGGAGGGAGTATATGACGATGACCGCAACGGGAAGTGCAATGGAATCGAAAGTGACGGCGATTTCTGCTTAGATGTAAAGAGAGAGAAGAGAATTGAACGAACGGGAGGGCCTAGGGTTTTGGCGTAGACGTCAACGGAACGCATCATTTTTCTTTACACAGTGAAAGACGGAGAAGAAGATCAACAACAGAGCCGCCTCTCTCCCTCCCTCCCTCCAGTGGAATTTCGCACAATAAGAACTTGTTTGTGTGTTGAGGTAAATGCGTGCCGTTTCTTTACTTAATGCACTAACATCATGTTGCGTAAATGAAAGTAAACGACAACAAGTTTATAGATAAAACCGCCGTTTGATTGAAAATAATATATCAGGATGTTGAATTTTCGATATAAATTACAGTTTTTATTTTTTGTTAGTAACCGAGTATTTATGGGTCTTAAACCCATAGTCTCCTTGGACTAAGAAGTATAACAAAGTTGCAAGAAAAAAAGAGTAAATTTTAGCTATACGCTTTGCCAAGTGATCATGGTTTTCAAGAAAATCTTTGGATCTACTCCCTCTGTTCATAAAATGTTCTACATTTTTCACACATATTAAGACATAATAAAATTTTAATTTTTAATTAGTTTAAAATTGCTTGATTAGTGGAAAGAGAAAATTTAGACAATTACTTACATGACATGTGGCAAAAAGCATAGAGTAAAAAAATTATTTCAGTTTTTTAATCTAAAAAATCAATCTTTTAGGAACAAAACTAAAACCCAAAACATCAATTTATTAAGAATAGAGGAAGTATGTTTTAATGGTTACAGTGGATCGTTTTTAATTTGCTATTCAAAAACTTTTGTCTGTCGTGGTGTGGACATAAAAAATGAATTTTTTTTTTGGTCGCGGGTAAATTGTGAACCGTAAATTTAGTGTGCAACAAAGTGTTGTTTACCCTATAACAAATGGCCTAGTTTGCAGGCGGATTAGTTCACTTCATCAGTGGCTGTCATTTAAACCCTCAGTGATTGTGATAGAGATCATATGGTTTCAAGTGTCTCCAATAGCCATAGACCAAGAAATATATAAAGACCTAGAAAAGCCCAAAAACATATAGAATTCAAGAACAAAAGGGACTAAATTAAGTGTCTAAAGACCATATAATATAACTGTCGTTATTAGTTGTTGCTCTTCTCTATCAGTTTTTGGTTTCAGGAACCATCAGAGTATCGTCACCTCCTTTGCCGCATGGTGAAGTCCTAGTCTTCGACCTCAATCCGAATATCTTAGAGAAGAAGTTGCGTCCTTCTTTTGTCTTTACAAGCTTGTCAAGATCTTGCTTCATGCTCATACATTCTTTTTCAAGCTCGTAGACGCGTTCTCTCATCCCATTCATCACCATATTTGCGTTTGGGTTCTTGTGTCCTTCTAATGTGCCGCTTGTGTCAGTGTTGTTGTCCGAGCCGAAGAACCATCCTGCTATAGATGTCCGCAGCCGCATCTGTTCAAAGAACAAGACTTGTACTATGACCCGCAGTGGTAGACGTTCGTTTTGTGCTGCGTGTGTGCATGCCTCCAATGACAGTTTCTGGCAGTTCATCAGCAGGCACAACTGTTCTCTCTCCGACTCTGTCAGCCATGGATGAGCCTGCAGTAGCTCCAAAATGTATGATTTTAAAAATTGTATTGGAAGCAACTCATATATAATAACTTTGTAACTCCATAATATATAACAACTTGAAACGAGTAATGAGGTCTTGATCATTTGTTTGCATTTTCTTTTGTAAATGTTATAACATGATGCTTTTTTTTCTTTCAAATAAAAAAAATCTTTGTTAGTTGTGGACGTAAACGCCAAACCCAGATGCGAACTCTATAGACATTTGGCGTTTGCTTTTAATGTGAAATGTCTTTTTTATTTTAGGATATATAAACGCAAAAGTCGAAATTAATGTTTGAAACAATGGCAGACTAAAGAAGCTATAGGTTATGTACCTTGATGTATATATCAATTGCGCGGTAGATACCATCATCCATAGGCCTCACATCTTCCGGGATTAGAGCACCAAGTGCTTGAAATTTGGATAGCTTCAAGTTCTCATCGGACGCGACCTCTGCTAAGTAGCCGTCTATCAGACTAGCAACCTTTGTGATGGACTTAAGAGTATGAGAATCTCCCATCATTTGCCTCTCCTCAACAATACTCGAATCAAACATCATCATAAAGTGATCAAGAATCCGCTGGACAGAGTCGATATCATAGAGTGTTTCAGCTGAGTATCCCATGTTTGGTATTAGCAGATCCTCTAGAGCAGCTTCGTCTAGCTGCACACCGATTCTTTTCTCCAGATTCTCCTGAGTGATCTGACTCGCGTGCAAAACCATGGATGTCCTAAGAAGCCTGAGCAAGAATTTTGTCGATGTAACGCACTTTTCGGGCGGGAGTAGTTCCACGATTTCCTCAAGGAGACTTCTTTGATCGTCATGTGAGTAGTACATGTCATCGCCGTAATTAGTTCCTTCCTCTGAAGAAGAAGCAGATTGCCTAGAACAACCAAGTAAAGGAAGATTCCGTTTGGCGTAATGCGTGACAGATGCTGCTATGATACCTGCTTTCACGCCTCTGGATTCAATGGTTTTGATGAACCTTTTGTACATTTGGAAATCGAGGAATGATGATACATCGTTGAACCACCAGTTTTCGCTCGTGGCCTTTGTTTGTATTCCGTTCCAAAATGTAGTAGTAGTAGTGGTTCCTTCAGGTAGTGAGATTGGCCAGTTAAACAAACTTGTGTTGTCCTCTACACAAGCCTTCATGGCCAGAGAACCGATGCACCTAGAGACAATGTGAAGCTCTTCAGCGAGAGGTAACACTTCTGGTTCGCATGATTTCTCCAAGGCTTTGATCGAATCTTCCCAGTTTACAAATACGTTATCGTTCAGGAAACTCTCGGTGAGATAGATGAGATTTGCATCTCCATAGTTTTCACTCATTTGGAGATACTCTGCTGCACATCTGAGACTCACAACGTTTTGAGCTGTGATCTCAGTTCTTACACCGTAACAGAACTTGGCCACAAGCAAGAAAGTTTCGGGTCCACCGGGAATGTCATGAAGCTGAGCAACACAAGTTGTCTCAGATGCTTTGCTGAATAGAGTTTCTAGATATCCACTTCTTGACAACAACGGAAACTGATGAAAAACACATGGCAAGTGATCATATGAGTGAGGCATTCAAAAGAGAAAAGCGAGTCACATTATAGGTTTATACATACCTTATGGAGATGGAAGCTTTGTTCTTGGACATGGATCATCACATCGGGTTTAAGACCAGTCGAGCAAAGCCTGATCACATTACAAAAAGAGATGAAACAGTTTGTTTTGGTATTGAATGATTTTAAACCATTGAATAAGAAGAAGAGGACTGACCATGTGTGACCACTTAGATGAAAAACTTCAGATTTAGAACCCAGTTTCAAGGATGCCATCTTCTTCAGTTCACTCTTTGGTTTTTCCGCAAATACAAAATAGTTGCAAACTGATTAATCATCTAAGCCCTCTGTTAATATATTTGATAATTAATGGGAATTTTTCTATAATTTTTTTTTTGATTTTGGTTTTCTTATCTCGGAGGTGGGACCGAGTCTGTAGGAGAGATAGATACAGACGAAGCTTTTTCCAGTTGTTGCAACTTGTAAGTCTATAATTTTGCAAGTTTCGTTTTCCCTTTATTTCTGTAACGCCTCCTTTCTCATTCATTCTTCTCTTTCTTCATTTTCTGTAACCTATTTCTGGTAAAATATCTGCCTCCTTTTGGTAAATTCTTGAATATTTTCATTATTCCACAGTAATTAGTGTAGCAGATATTTGACTGTGTTATAAAACACATTATATGGACTCATTAACCGGCCCAATAGGCCCATCAAGACTACATGCTTATCAATTGATTCCCTATGTACTTGTATATATACTTCCCCTTTGAGGGTAATAAAGATCAGTTCCACAACACGTTATCAGCGCGTTGCTCTCATAACCTTCGAAACCCTAGCCGCCGTTTTCATATCATCTCCGCCGGCCGCCGCTGCTGCCAATTTTCCGATCTATTCCTTCTAAGTGTAAACCGCGGTCTTTAGCTCCCGGTTCCTATCCAGTCAGATCCACACGGTGAAAAACAAAGGTAGTTCCATTGCTTAATCCATTCGGTTTTTCATTCCAAACGTTTTCACAAAAAAAAAAAAAAAAAAAAAAAAAAAAAAATATCTGCAATCGTTTTTTTTTAAAAACGTTTTGAGATCGAATTCTTAGTGTTTTTCAAACCGTTTGAAGCCTTAAATCAATCAGAAACCTTGTGGATCATATAAACCCTAAGTAATCAAATGAAATCCGAAACCAACAGATCGCGATTTTGTTTTTGAAAATCCTTCAGTCATAATCGCGATCCTTTTAATCATGAAACCCTAAATCTCTTTGCGGTTTCAACCGCACCTCTAAACCGCAGTTTTAAAACGCTTAAACTCCCAACCTATAAACCCTAAATCGCTGGCGGCTCACCTGCATATTAAGCAAACCCTAACGCAGAGGTTGAAGAAGAAAATGAAACTCATCGTTTCACTATTTTTTTTAGTTTTGGGCTTTCGGCCCGATAAAAAAAAAAAAAAAAAAGAAAAAAAAAAAAACTTTGGGCCTCAAGCCCGCGAACTAAAGCTAAGATAAGTCATAATAAAGCACTATCCTGGTTCGAACTCTGGTTCGCAGACTCAGACTGGTTTTTCCCCTCCACTCTTCAACCATTAGGCTAAAGTCATTCTCCTGCTGTCCTAAACCAGTTTAAATCATATAAACCCTAAACCGAATATCAATTCGGAGATCTTAAACCGAATATCAATTCAAATCCATAAACCGAAATCCTTAAACCGGACTCTCGACATCCGGTTCAATTTTAAAACAGTTAACCGAAGTTATGTTTGATATATCTAATACCCGTTTCTCCAGTATTTCGGTTCCCGAGAAAGTTTCCTAAATTAGAAATTTTTCAACATAGAAACTTTCCTCAAAATAGATACATTCCTAAAATATAAAGTTTCCTCAAATAGAAAGTTTCCCCAATTAGAAACTTTCCCAAATTAGAAACTTTCCTCAAATATAAAGTTTCCTCAAATAGAAACTTGGCTAAAATAGAAAGTTTTCCAAATTTTAACAATCCCTAACAAAATCAACTCTTCTATTTCAGATGTCCAACATTCAAAAAGTCGAATTTGAGGCCCTCAAGGTCTCCGGGGAGAATTACCTCGAATGGGCCCTCGACATGAGGATTTTCCTCCGCTCAAAGGAACTCGGTGATTGCATCATCGAAGGTAACACTGTATCCCCTAAGGATCAGTCCCAGGCGATATTCCATATCCGCCATCACCTGGCCACGAGCCTCAAACAGCAGTATCTCACTCTTGAGAACCCACTCGAATTATGGCTGGCATTGAAAAAACGGTTTGACCACCAGAAAACGGTCCTCCTGCCACAAGCCAACTTCGACTGGAAGAACCTTCGGTTCCAGGACTACAAATCTGTCAATGACTACAACTCCGAACTCTTTCGGATAGTTTCCATCAGGAAGCTATGTGGTGAGGATGTCAATGATAATGATCTCCTCGAGAAAACATTATCCACATTCCACACCGAGAATGTAGTGCTCCAGCAACAGTATCGTGCAATGAAGCATCCATTGTACGAAGATTTGTTAGCCTGTCTGCTTTTGGCTGAGAAAAATAATCAGCTATTGATGAAGAACAGTGCCCTGAGGCCCCCGGAATCAGCCCCACTACCAGATTCTCGCAAAGAATCCTACAATGTCCAACGCGACAGATCTTCAGATCCTGGCCGTGGACATGGGAATGGACGAGGAAATGGACGTGGAAAACGTGGACGCGGAAATGGACGTGGAAACCGACCTAACCTCGGTTATGGTCCTGGTAGGGGACGTGGTATCACCAAACCGCCCCGACACGCCAACTCAACTCAGCCTGCTTGCACCCGATGCGGAATGTTCAATCACCCGACGAAGAACTGTCGCACCCCCAAGTTTCATTGCGACCTCTATCACAAGTACGGGAAAGCATCTGCTGAAGCTAACATGGCTCAGCAAGTTGATGGTGGCAACATCGGGCACGAGCCGACTGATCACGAGCCGACTGAACCCATGGATTATGAGAACTCAGACCTCCTCGACTGATTCACACATCTAGAACTTTGGCTTTATTTTGATTTTATTTTCATTTTATCTTTGGGATTTGTTTTATTTTTCCATTTGCCTTTATTTTCAAACATTGATATTTTCCTTATGATTTATGAAAATTTATGATTTCTCAAATATTGAATCATACCTCTTGTTTAAATGAAGATACAAGCACGCAAATGGAAAACATAATGGTAGATAGTGGATCTAGCCACACTATCCTTCGAAACAAGAGCTATTTCATAAATCTCAAATACCAAACCGCAAATATTAGCACCATCGCGGGACCCTCAAACCTTATAGAAGGCTATGGCCACGCCTATGTGTTGTTATCAAATGGCACACATCTAGAAATCCTAGATGCCTTATATTCCCCTAGTTCGAAGAGAAACCTTCTAAGCTTTAAGGATATAAGACAAAACGGTTTCCACATAGAAACCCAAGATGAAGGGAACACAGAATCCCTACTAATCACCAAAATCACAAACGGCCATAAACAAATCCTCGAAACTATACCCGCACTTTCTACTGGACTTTACCTAGCAAAAGTCAGTATGATAGATGCTAATAATGCTCTCAGAGCACGGTTTACAGATTACACTATTTGGCACGACCGACTCGGTCACCCCGGTGCGAATATGATGCGCAAAGTAATCCAAAATTCTCAAGGGCATACTCTCAAAGAGAACCGAGTTTATCCTCAGCACCTCATGTGCACAGCTTGCTCTCAAGGCAAGTTAATCACTCGGCCTTCACCAGTAAAAGTGTCTAAACAGACACTTCATTTTCTAGAAAGAATCCAGGGAGATATCTGTGGACCAATACATCCATCTTCCGGAACATTCAGGTACTTCATGGTACTAATAGACGCATCAACCCGTTGATCATATGTTTGTCTATTGTCCTCTCGAAACCAAGCATTTGCTAGGTTCTTGGCCCAAATCATCAGATTACGAGCCCATTTCCCTGATTTTCCCCTTAAGACTATACGTCTTGATAATGCTGGTGAATTCACTTCCCAAGCGTTTAATGATTATTGTATGGCCATGGGGGTAACCATCGAACACCCTGTGGCACATGTCCATACTCAGAATGGGCTAGCTGAATCATTCATTAAACGGATCCAATGGATTGCCCGACCATTACTTATGTGATCACAGCTCCCATCCTCAGCATGGGGACACGCAGTATTACACGCTGCTGAACTCATACGCATCCGACCATCTAGTGAACACAAATATTCCCCATCCCAATTATTAACGGGTCATGAGCCAGACATCTCCCATCTCAAAACATTTGGGTGCTCAGTCTATGTACCCATTGCTCCACCACATCAAACCAAAATGGGACCTCAAAGGAGGATGGGAATATATGTTGGATTTGACTCTCCCACCATCATTAGATATCTCGAGCCTACCACTGGAGATCTATTCAAGGCCAGATATGCGGATTGCCAATTCGACGAATCGGTATACCCTCCGCTAGGTGGCGAGACAAACAAGCTGGTTAAAGAACTATCATGGAATCAAATATCCTTAAATTGGCAAGATCCTCGGACTCTAGAATGTGATTCAGAGGTCCAAAAGATTATACATTATCAAAAGCTAGCTAATCAATTGCCAGATTCCTTCGCTGACCCGAACAAAGTAACCAAATCGTACATAGCAGCTTGTAATGCACCAGTACGAATAACTGTCCCAACGGGACAGATACAAGTTGCTACAGGGTCTGCACCTCGTAACAAACGAGGAAGACCCCTAGGTTCCAAAGACAAGAATCCCCGGAAATCAAAGAAAGGTGCAATAACTGAAACCGGGATTCCTGAAATATCAGACATAGCCGCGGCTGAGACTCACTCCAATGAACCATCAATGGGGGTTCGGGACGCCGAATCTCCAGGTTCAGAAGAAAACAATGAGATCTCCATCAATTACAGTATGTCTGGGATCCAATGGAACAGAAAAGAAGTCGACTTAAATGCACTCTTTGCATATAAAGTAGCACTTGATATTGCGCTCACGCAAGAGGATCTAGAACCCACGTCTATCACACAGTGTACACAAAGAACAGACTGGCTAAAATGGAAAGAAGCCATAAACGTGGAGTTAAAGAGTCTCAAACTCAGAAACGTGTTTGGTCCGATCATCCGGATCCCATCACACATCAAACCAGTGGGCCATAAATGGGTCTTTGTGCGCAAAAGAAACGAACTCGGTGAAGTTGTTAGATACAAAGCACGGCTTGTAGCACAAGGATTCTCACAAAGACCCGGAATCGATTATGAGGAGACTTATTCTCCAGTGGTGGATGCAACTACTTTCCGATTCCTCATAAGTCTAGCCTTAAGAGAAAATCTAGATTTGCGGTTAATGGATGTTGTCACCGCATATCTCTATGGGCCCCTGGACAATGAAATATACATGAGACTACCAGATGGCATAGAGCTCAAAGATAAGAATGCATCTCGAGATCAGTACTGCATCAGGCTGAACAAATCCTTGTATGGACTGAAACAAAGTGGGCGTATGTGGTATAATCGCCTCAGCGAATATCTCATCAGAGAAGGATACAAAAACGACCCCATCAGTCCATGCATCTTCATCAAGAAGTACTCAAACAAAGGATTTGTAATCATAGCAGTATACGTGGATGATCTAAACATCCTCGGAACATCTGGTGAGATCTCCCAAACAGTCGACTGCTTGAAAGCAGAATTCGAAATGAAAGACCTAGGCAAAACAAAATTCTGTTTGGGGTTACAACTTGAGTACATCAAAGGAGGAATCCTTGTGCATCAATCGGCTTATACTGAAAAGGTACTCAAACGATTTAATATGGACCAGGCCCACCCATTGACCAGCCCAATGGTAGTTAGGCGCCTAAACGATGACCCTCTTGGTCCTAAGAAGGATGATGAAGAAATCCTTGGTCCTGAAAAGCCACACTAGACCAGACATTTGCTTCGCCGTGAACTTCCTAGCTCGCTTCAGCTCATGTCCAACTCAGAGGCACTGGAACGGTGTCAAACACCTTCTAAGATACCTTCAGGGTACTAAAGACTTAGGACTATTTTACACTAACCACAACAAGGATGGACTAGTTGGTTTTGCTGATGCAGGATATCTATCGGATCCACACTGTGGTAAATCACAGACTGGTTATGTTTTCACGCATGGAGGAACAGCTATCTCGTGGAGATCTATGAAGCAGACAATCTCTGCAACCTCATCAAACCATGCAGAAATATTGGCCATTCACGAAGCCAGCAGAGAATGTGTTTGGCTACGATCCATGACTCAGCACATCCGATCAGATTGTGGTATGACAGAAGATAAGGAGCCCACGGTTATGTTTGAAGACAACGCGGCATGCATTGCTCAACTCAAGGAAGGTTATATCAAAGGAGATCGGACGAAGCACATCCTACCGAAATTCTTCTCAACCTCGGATTGGCAGAAGGATGGTACGATCAGCGTTCAACAGGTCCGATTAAGCGAGAACTCTGCCGACCTTTTTACCAAATCATTGCCCGCTTCAACACTCCGGAAGCTCATCCAACAGATAGGAATGCGTAGACTTAGAGATCTACAGTGATGCTCTAATCAGGGGGAGTAATGCGTGTTGTACTCTTTTTCCTTCACCATGGTTTTTCCCACTGGGTTTTCCTGGTAAGGTTTTAATGAGGCAACATTCCCCAGCGCATTATCGAGATCCCGATTGAGTATCTGGCACGGTTCTCTCGTCCAAGGGGGAGTGTTATAAAACACATTATATGGACTCATTAACCGGCCCAATAGACCCATCAGGGCTACATGCTTATCCATTGATTCCCTATGTACTTGTATATATACTTCCCCTTTAAGGGTAATAAAGATCAGTTCCACAACAGACCGGTCAATTTACTTGTTCTCTTCAATTAAATGTGAGTAGTTGTTTCATTATCTTTCGGTAAAAATAATACTCTACTAGTCAAAACGGTCCATTAGTAGACGAACTCATAAGGCCCATTACAGAGACCCATAGCAAACGAATACTACTTTACACATTGACCAGACCGGCAAAAAGTGATCCCTAGTAATTAGTCGGGAGATTAAACCTAGTCATATTAATCGGATTAACCAGGCATGAACAGAGCCCAAAAATCTAAAAAAAATCCACATATATTTTTCAGTTTCATGTGATCCGAACACTATGCTTGGCGGACAGAGCTGAGCTATAGGAGCATGAGAATTTTTTCCGATTTTCTTTTTAATATTATAAAAAAAAAATTCAAAATGTTCTCGTTACAGCTTCTACGTTGATTCTTAAGCATCATAATTGGCAGAAAAAAAATTGGATTTTGAGACAACGGCCACAACTGTGTAGTCAGCAAAACTTAATGAGAACGCTAAAATTTTAAACAGAGACTTTAAACCATGTAACTATGATGTCTAACTAAATTGATAAAAGATGTGGAAAATTATAGACTTACACAAATCTTTATTTTGATTTTGAAATTATTCGCTTAGTATATGGAAATATTTTTATAAAATCAATATTTAATAGCCGGAATCAATATTCATTTTTGTGCCTTACCAAAAAATATTCATTTTTGTGTATAGTAAAAAGTAAAATAAAAGAGAGAGAGAGAAAAAAAAAGGGTTGTAAAACGGGGATGAGTCAAAGTGTCTTATAAAGGCAAAGTTGCGGCTGCAGGGTTGTGTGGCCCTTGTCAAGTTTAGCATCTCTTTCTCTCTCTCTATTGCTTTGCTTCTGATATTATTTTTCTTAGCTAGCAGTACTTGTTTCCTGGAAACTTGATCACTCAGAGAACCTCTCCATCACTCTTCCTTGTTTTGGTAGATTCTTCTCTTTCTTCCCTTCATCTGGATTTCTTCTTCTCTTTCTAACTTCAATTATCTTGTCTGTCGGTCGGTTTTCAATTCTTTCTTTAACTCTTCTCTGGTCTGTGATTTATGCATCTTCACCGTCTTTCATCGGAATATATAAGCATCGATCTAGTTTTTACTATTATTATTCCTCTTGCCTAATGGATTAAAACTTTTTTGGATGGTTAATCTGATTTTCTCATCTATTTGTAATTATTCGTTGACTTCATTTTTCTCATCCTCTTTGTTTGATTGTTCTTCCTTCATTTTATAGGGACTTATTAGTGGTCTCTGGATTCACTGTTTACTTGCGTCATTTAGGGTTTATTTATATACTTTTGAGATTTATGTTTTATTTGATCTGAAAAAATCTATTTGAATTCTCTTTTTGCCTTTTTGAGTTTTATAGACGACCTAATGATATTGATCTGTAGGTGTGTTAGGTGGAGTTAGCCTGTCAAAGGTAGCACAAGTGAAGTTTGGATATTTATTACGACTCTCGGACCACAACTATGTCTGGAAACCAAGAGGTTTTTTTTATTCCTACTAAAAGAACTAATCATGCTTTCCGACATCTTTTGAGATTCCCCATATTGATGTCTTTTCCTCTGTCTCCTTCAGCCTAGGATCAGACCACCTACTTGGAGGTGCTTTGATGTTCCAATAAAGAAGAGGAAGTACCTTGTGGAGCCGCAACTTCCACCAATGGAAGAAGCAGGCTCCACAGTTGTGGAAAAGATTCCACAAGCTAATGACCAAGGTGATACTAGTGTTGGTAGTATGAGTGTTTTGGATTCATCTCATGCTGATGCGAATCAGAAAATGATTGGTGGATCATCTATGACAAATATTGGTCAACCGATACCATCTCTTTCTCTGGGAAATGCTGGTAAAGCGAAGAGCACTGGCAACATAATTTTTGACCAAAGTAGAGTGAAAGTTGAGAAGCCAAATTCTCCAATTCACTCCACTTCTTTGGCAGGCTTTGAGATCCCTTCCAGTTCTAACATACCTGGCAGTTCAATCCAGACTTCTCTAGGAACGTTTCCTGTCGTTGCTGAACATCCTGGTACCTCAGGTGAAACTGGTATTAAAGTAGAAAAGACTCTTCTTAAAACTCATGACATTGTCAGGGAGATAGGTGACAAGGAAACTCTCGGAGGAGAGTGTCAAACAGATGCATCTTCTGGTGCAAATACTGTTTCCTTACGGCTAGGTTGTAAAACTAATAACAATTCTCCATATTGGAAGGATGAAGAGCCTACAACACTGAATTTGTCGTTTAGCAAGGGAGTTTGTCCAGCTCATAACACTGATTCTATTTCTACTTCTACCAAATCTGGCAACAGTGGTGTGAACAGAGCAAATTGGGATTTGAATACTACCATGGATGTTTGGGAAGGTGCTCTAGATCGCACGACTAGAGTTAAGACAACTGGTGCATTCTTAAACAGTAACCGAAGCCTTCATGACATAGAGACATCAAGTTGTCGTGATTCGACTGTTATTGCCAATTCTGTTTCTGAAAAACAGAAGGAAAGTGTAGGATTTAGATCTCCTATGGGGACTATAATGCAGTTTGATCATCAGGTTAATCCCACATGTTCACTTAGTCTAGGCCTCAGTTCATACCCTCCTATTGAAAAATCTCCTTCTCTACCAGCTACCACATCAGGGGCAAGAGATGCTTTTACAAGTTTTTCCAGACCAAAATTGATTGCTGGGAATGTGAACTCAGTGAACCTTAGGACTGTGAAGTCAGAAATCATTGAAGAGAGTGTTAGGCAGGAAACTGAGAGTGCTCACGTTTGTCCAATCGGGCTACCTTTTAAAGGAGTGAAACCAGAGGTTGTCGGCAGATTTAGCCAAGGAAATATTCCCTTATCCGGCATTTTGAAGCCAGTGGTTCCTCCTATATCAATAAAGGCTGAGCCAAATGCCTTTGCTCAATCGGAAGTTTTCAATAGAAAAGATGGAACGTTGAATCATCCCCATACACCAATAATGCAATCAAATGAGGTCCCCGATTTACCTACAAGTTCTACGCCATATCAGAAGGATAAATATATACCTTGTTCTAGTGGTATCAGCAATGCACCAATTCCCTTGAATGGAATGGCAATAATTCCAGGCGTTCAGAGTTATCCTGACTGTACATTGAAGGAAAATTCAGGCCAGAGTAGCAGTACAGCTAATGGTAAATTATGCGAAGTGCTGAAACATGGTGGAGTTCACTCGACTTATTCATGTGCTGATCATGAAGATCATAACCTCGATGTTTCAGGTGTGAATGTTACTTCCTTGACTGAAGAGAAAATTCTAGATGATTGCAAGACCTGTATATCAAAAGAATTCCCTCGTAATTCTCGTGGAACCGATGAACTTTCTAAAAGTGATGAAGAAAAGATTATTTTATCTGGCAAGGAGCTAGAGGAACAGTTATACAGTAACGGGTTTGAATCAGATTGTGGTCATGATCTATCTAGAGTAATAAAGAAGCAAGTTGAAAAAAGAAATTTGTACGATGACGCGAAGGTCCAAGGACCAGCTGCCGTTTTCACGGAAGGTAATGAGGTTACACATGCCGAGTGTGGTGGTTCCGAAACTGAACAAAGGAACATTAATGTTCCATATGATGGCGACTGTCAAAATTCTTACCATGTGGAAGAAAAAGGGAGCCAACCTGCTCGTCTTGGTAATACAGGTAATAAACATACTAAAAAAATGCTCTACCTCATCATCTATTAATAAATTTAAGAAATATACTATTGATGAATCATGTTTGAAATTAAGTCGAAATGGCAAGCACTGAAGTTCATATTAAGAGGCATATTCCAGAACTTCAAAGTACAATATTTGATGGATCAGGTGAAAACGAAGGCCGGTTAATTCAGGATGGTGAAGGAATGTCAGGTGTCTCTACAGTGTCAGGCGGCATTGAAAACCCTGACATAGTAGATAACAGCAGTCCAGTTTCATACAAGGCAGAAATGTCTACTATTGACGATGATCCTCTTGCGGAGTGCAGTGACGGTAGTCAAAGTCGAATTATGAACTTAGCTCAGGTTTCTAATAAATCTCCAATTAAGACACTAGATGCTACAGGCAGCTTTGTGCCACTTCGAATGGAAAGAGATAGATTGCCTGATTTCCCACTTGAACCGCGGAGATATCTTTTGAGAGGGAGGTGATATTTCTGAGCCTTTTCTTATCTCCATCCTTTCTTTGTCTCATTCCCTATTAAGGTCTTTGTGTATTTAAATTTTCCATTATTGTTTCTTTCGCTAGTGATGAATCCTGCAAGTTCTCTCGTGAGAGGTACCATGGCAAAATTATGAGAAGCCCAAGGTTAAATTTCATGCCTGACAGAAGGAGATTACCTGATAACACAGAAAGCAATCGGCATGACCAGGACACAAAAAGTAAAAGTCATATCCAAGTTTTTTAATTGAAGAACAAAGCTCATTGTTTCTAAAATTCAATGACTCTCATCTTGTGAATGCAGATTTTGAGTTTGATAATCATGGAAACACTCGTCGGGGTGGTGCTTTTATGAGTAATTTTCAGAGAGGGAGACGGCCTGCAAATGATGAAGGAACACCTTTTTCCCACTCCTTTCCGAGAAGAACCCCTAACTTTTCGTTTAACAGAGGACCAACAAATAAAGAGGATGCATCTGCATTTCACGGATTTAGAGATGGTGAAAAATTCACAAGGGGATTACAAGGCAACAACACAGAACCAATGTTTATGAATCCCCTACGTCCCTATCAAGGTCGGAATGGTAGTTTTTCTCGAGGACGAACAAAGTTTTCAAACAACCCCAGAGGGAGCTTTTCTGGATTTCGTTCACGATCTCCAGTTAGATCAAGAGAACGATCAGATGGTTCATCCTCGTCTTTCAGGAACAGATCACAGGAAGCTTTCAGTGGGCATACAGACTTTTCTCATCGGAAATCACCCTCAGGTTACAGAATGGATAGGATAAACTCGCCTGACCATTCTGGTTATTCAAGGGAAATGGTTGTCAGAAGACACAATTCTCCACCTTACTTGCATAGACCATCAAATGCTGGAAGGGGCCGGGGTTATGCAAGGGGGCGAGGTTATGCAAGGGGCCGAGGTTATGGAAGAGATGGCAACTCATTTAGGAAACCATCCGATCGTGTTGTACATAGAAACCATGGAAACTTGAATAACTTGGATCCTCGAGAAAGGGTCGACTACAGTGATGATTTCTTTGAAGGACCAATTCATTCTGAACGATTTGGTGTTGATGTTAATGCTGAGAGAAGACGATTTGGTTATAGACATGATGGTACCAGCTCTTTTAGACCATCTTTTCACAATGATGGTTGTGCACCTACTAATGTAGAGAATGACCATGATGCTGTGAGGTTCGGACAGGACCCTGATATTAAAATTGAAGAGCAAGGGAGTTTAATGGAAACTGATGAAAAAAATAAGAACTCAACTGAGAATGCATCTGGAAGAACTAAGAATATGGAAGAGGAGGAAACTTCAAAGCACAATAAAATTTGGCAACAAGATGAGCTTGGTGGTGATGGGTTTTAGAAGAAAGGTTAGTATTCAATTTGCTTGAACCTTCTAAGATTAGGAAGATATAAGTGATAGTGAATCAGGTATCAAAAGGGAAGTACTGTGATTGTGTGACGGCCTTAGTGGTTGATTACTGTGGGTATTCCAGTAACTGATGTGAAGGGACACTCTGCTCTATTGTGTTACAAGTTGCAAATGTGGTCGTAGCCTGGTTGTGTATATATAGTACTCCTCTTGTGGAATCATCTAAATTTTGTTGCCTTTCTTGCTGTGATTCAGATTACACTGTTGTCCTCTGCACTATAGCATTGTCCGTGATAAATACAACTGAAGAAAGATGGTGTAAATACATGTGGGAAATTTTGAGGCTTCTCCACTCAGTAATTCTCAGCCGGCTTAGGTAAAACATGATTGATCCGACAGATATCAGGCTAGAAAAGGCTAGAAGAGACACTTTCCTCTTGTTAAATTACAAGGTTCCAGACTTTTTGCTCATTCAACTATTCAAGGAGTAAAGTGCAAGTTATGATGAATGAGTGAGTTTCTATGCTAAAGCACTAGACTGCTCTACGTGAAGTTGGACCAAGACCATTAAACCCCACAATCTGGTTGAACTATAACAGTTATTGGCTTAGAACATTCACTTTTATCTGCGAAGAACCAGATAATGGTTTTTTCTAGAATGGTGTCATCAATTTAGCTTTAGGTATGCCCAAGATGATTGATAAGTACACATCTTTGTGGAACTTGAAGTATAAGCTACACCAATCTTGTTTGAAATGTTGAAACGGCCACTGATTATCAGTTGATATAGGCAAAGGGAGTGCTAGAATCAAGGTTCAGAAAGTTTGATATAACTTGGCCATGGACAGAGCAAATTGGAGCCAATGGTTTGTTTAATTGTTCCTCATCTTCTTCCTCATCGCAAGTGAGCTCGAAACTTTGAAGGTACATCTCACCATCTTCTTGGAAAAGTCCCTTGTCGAGATCTTGCATAGGGAAAGGGTTATTTATGATTGATGTTGCTTTTCCAGTGTTGAAAGGTTCACAACATGGAATTTCACCAGGTTAAATCAGCATATGTTGTTAATGAGGGGTTAAATTATTGGGAACTGGAAGATAAATGAAGAATTTTTAATTGAGGAATATGTGTGAGTTTGTATTTGGTTCATTTTTCTGAGGCAAGAGACTGAAGTTTTTCCGAGGCTAGTAACTAGACTACAGTTTACCTCTTTAACCATGGTTAGCAAATTAATCGACATACATGTCATATGATGTTTGACGGAATGTGTAAAAGGTGGCTTTGAACTAAGAAAAACATTGTGGATACTAAGAAGTTAGCAATTTTTAGGTTCTTTATTTTGTGTACTTTGTCAAACCAAACATGCCAAATGTTGTTCTGGACACGTCTCATCCAAATTTATGTTGTGATGTGCTGTTCGACCTTTACTCTTTAGGCTAAATACTCAAATGATGCAATTTGCAGCTACATCACTCTCATGGTTATTTTGCAAATTACGTTTTCAAGTTTTAGTCATTTCATACACTTAAAAAAATCACTGGTTTTGATAATGAGTCTTTCCAGAGTTCTCCAATTTATAATTCAAATAAGTAGCAAGGAGCAAGTAGTTGACTTCCGATTCAACAATTGATCAACGACATAAATAAAAATATACAACAAAGAATTAAAAGAAAAATACAGAATACAAACAAAGGTAAACCAAAGTTTCAAATCAGTCCTCCATGAGATCAAACTGAGTTTTGAATTTACCTTCTCTTGTTCTTGCTGCCCAGAAGCAGAGAAAAGTAGAACAAGATTCGGAAGAAGAAGCCCCAAGCGACCGTGACCCACAAGCAATTCCATTTGGTGAGATCCGTTACACCTTGCTGCTGCAAAATGTCATATCCTGTGGTCAAGCAAGTGGAGCTTGTGATCCTCATCCCAAGTGATTTGCTCATGGTTGCTAGAAGCCTAACTTTCATCCCCTGAGGCACCGCGACGAGAGGTGTGTTGTCGAATATCTGAACTCCTCTGACGAAACACTTTGTAGGGTCACCGAATTCGTTTAAGAGAACAGCTTCGTAAGGGTACTTGACTAAGGAGATGTAGTGGAACCAGATCCAGTAGCCAGGGATTCGATCTCGGCTGATGAAGAATCCACTGAAAAGCAAGAAATAAGCTAAGATGGCTACCACAATGGTGTAACCGAGCATTACATGTGGAACAACGCCTGACAAGAAGGTGACGAATGAGCTTCCTGCCCAGAAAGAGGCTAAGATGACTAGGAAGTAGAAGAGGAAACCCATGAGACCTCCATCTAATCCCACGCCCCAAAACGTGATTGCTGCGAAAGCAAGCGAAAGGATGATCAAGGAAGGGAGGGCAACAAGAGAGTGAGAAAGCACATAGGAGGATCTTCGGTAAGCGTTGTAAGCGGTTTCTCTCATGAAAATGAAACGTTCTTGGAGGAAAACGGGGAGAGCGTCTGCGCAGGTGTAGAACGTTGTGGACATTGCAAAGGCAAAGCATCCTAGACGTTCTTGGACTCCTTTGGGGGAGTTATCTAGCTGCCAAAACATGGTGGCTAAAATGAATCCAGTGACTAGAACAGCTCCTAGTCGTATCCCGAATAGTTCAGGCTGTCTGCGAGAATTAGTCATGGACCGTTTGGCTAAAACCGCGAGTTCGACCCAAAAGGGGTTTGCGAATGTTGGAATGGTGGAAACAGGGTTTGATCCAGAGCCAGGAGTCGTCGTAGTAGCTCCAGAGACGAGTTTCCCTTTAGAGATGCTTGCGCTGATGGCTTCTTTTAAGGACAGGCCAGTCTGAGTTCTTGGCTCTGCTTTCCTCTGTCTAAACCCTTTGTTGAATTCCACTAAACTTCTTGTTCCACCAGCAGATCCTTCCAGCTCACGGATCAAATCTAAAGCAAACTCGGTGCGGTTCTCGTGCTCAGGAATCGGGTGGCCAAACTCGGCGAAGAAGCGCGGTAGCATCGCAGGAGATCCACTGAAGACGGTTTGGCCACGGGACAAGAAGAGAAGACGGTCAAGCAATCGAAGAAGACGGTAACTAGGTTGATGAAGAGTCATGATCACCATGCTTCCACTCTGAGCGATTCGTTTGAGAACCTTGATGACACTGAGAGCACTTGTAGAGTCCAGACCAGAGGTTGGTTCATCGAGGAAAAGCAGAATCGGGTCATGGATGATATCAATTCCGATTGAAACTCTCCGTCGCTCTCCTCCAGAGATTCCACGGTGGCCTTCATCTCCGATCACCGTATTGGCCGCGTTTCTAAGTCCTAATTGGTCAATCAAAGCTTGAACACGGAGACTCTTCTTTGATTTTGAAAGGCTTCGAGGGAGACGAAACTCAGCGGCGAACATTAAGGTTTCTTCAACTGTAAGCATCGGGAAGAGAAGATCGTCTTGCATCACGTAAGCTGAGATCGCTTTTTGCATTTTCGAATTGAGAACTTCTCCGTTTAGAGTTACGTTTCCTTTCAAGCTTCCTTTTGCGATTCGATTCGCTAATGCATCGATCAGCGTCGATTTACCGGAGCCACTTGCTCCGAGCACAGCAAGTATCTCTCCGTCTCGAGCTTCTCCGGAGATTCCGTTGAGGAGCGTCTTCGTCTTGGAAGAGAAGAGACTCTCTGACGGAGCTCCGGGATCTGAAGGGACGCTGCGCCTCCACGTGAGCTTCCGGCGAACTTTGACGCTGTAAGTGAGATCGGTGAAGGAGAGAACGAACGGTACGGATTGGTCCGGCGAGGCGAGATCGACATCAACGTGATGCTGGTCATGACCACGACGTGTCGAGTCGCCGACGTTCTGCAAGAGCTGTGCGAACGTTGGAGAAGACGACGCGCCTGATACATCCGGCGAGAAGAAGGGTAACGCCATATTGTCGTCTGCTGCTACCACACGGGACATTCTTTGGGTTTGTGTGAAGCGGGAAAACCAAAAGTAACGGCGTCAACCGTTAGCAGGAGAAGAAAGAGGAAAGGAGACTGCCGTATAACGATTTCATTTCTATTTCTATTTATAGATAAATTCTCAATGTGGTTGGGCCGTTTAACATGGTTTGATTTTTTGGGATTAATTTGATGAGAAGATTCAAAGTCACAATGGTGACGCTTTTGTAGATGAACCTCCAAACCTAAACACAGGCAAGTAAAAGTGTAAAACACAAAATGCCACATGTCCGATTCTGTTTCTTTATAATGTTTTCGTATAGCATTCAAAATATATTTTTAGGCCACCCTTGCCGAATTTAGGCCACCATTCCCCCACCCACCCTCTTATACTAAAAAACTTAAGTTACTAGGATATTTTCAGTATTATAAACTTTCACTTTCACTTAGTTAACAATGGTTTTCTTGTTTAGGTAAATTCATTTAACTGGATCCGGTGAAAAAACGATAATTAATTCTCTACTCGGATAAGAAAATACTCCTTTTAACCTTTATAGCTGGTCGTAACCATTGTCATCTAAAGCCATGATCCAAAGGATTCACCAGTTCCCTACTAACCATCATGTACAACAACCCTTTCATTCTTAAAGAAACGAGAGGCATAAACCAAATACTCAAGATATAGAAAGATACAAGCGTATGAACATATCCAACCGGTTTTGCTATAGACAAACCCACCAATCCAACCGCATCATAACTCCCAATACCAATCCGACCCATATATGACCGACTCACCAAGTCAAGCTGGAAAACCAGCCTGTAAGATAGCTGACATGTCAAACTTGAAGCTTCTGAAACTGTTTCCAGGTACTATGTCCTGAGGATGGTCGACTTCAGGCATTGTATTGTGACTTTCCATTGTTGCTGCCCTGACTTCAGGCTTTGTATTGTGGCTTTCCATTGTTGCTGTCCTGAGTTCAGGCTTTCTATTGTGGCTTTCCCCTGTTGCTGTCCCGTTCCCTCCAACACTAGTCTTTGCATTCCACACGCAGAGTGCTGTACAAAAAGCATATCAAGTCAGATCTTTGCCAAAAACCTCTCTTGTAATGAATGCTTGGTGAAAAAGACGTCAAACCTTTAAGGGGCTTGTTAGGTCTCCGTGCTACAGGTGATGGATGCTTTGATATCCACGACTTCAATGACCTGCACAAGTTTATATCTCTGTTGTGATGCACCAATAACGAAAATTACCCAAGAAACTATGTGGATAAATAGAAAGCCACTACTCACGAAAGAAAAGGTGCCACCATGTACAATTTGAGACCAGCAACTCCATGAGTTATAACCTCATTACTTGCTGGCTGAAGATGATCAAGCCGATGCCATGCGATTTCCTACAAATATTCCACAACAAATGAACATAAGAGACTCATCATACATACGCAGAGAAGATCACACCCACAAGGTTAATTGTTAAATACACACACTGATTCCTTCTTTGTAAGTGGTGCAAAAACTGTATCATCTGTCACCCCAGCAACTATGTATAGTCGTACTCTTTGCTGCCTGAATACAAACTCGATATATTCTTCTTTCTTGAGTAGTTTTGAGACATCAAATCCAGTTTCCTCTAAGACCTGTGTTTAGCATGGAAGAAACATAAGACAGCCAAAACAAGTGTAGTAAAATAGTCAGCTTTTTCAACATAATAACCATAATACAAGTCTATACAAACAATCAGCAGAACAATTACAGCACCTGAAGTGCTAATACCAGAAGAATAGCACAAGAGAGCCACAAGTAGACCTTTGGGCTTTGACCATTTCTATACCAATGAAATAGTAAAAAGATACAGAGAGCCTATATAGTTGACCATTGACATTTGCAATAATCTCATTTGCAAAAGATCCTCTCTACTGGTGACCTCAGATCATTTCCATCCTCAATTATATTAGCTCCACGTAGGAGAATCTATTTCCAGTATCTAAGGAGTATGTGCTATGATCAAACTGTTAACTTAGTGTGAAAATGAGATACCCTGTTGTCCAGAGCAGAAGATATAAGAGAGGTTCTCTTTGCTATTCTTTCACCTCGGTCATCTATACTTAAGTTCAGGCGCATATTATGTTGACACATCTTCATATGTCAACAGCCAATAAAGTAGAACCAATGCACCCACTAAGTGAGGTTAATCTTACCCAACAAGCGCTCAGCTTCTAATTACATAGTTTTCTTTATTAATATGCACTTATGATCAATGAGTGGCGGTAGTTAGAGCCATCAAGTTTGCTACAAAACTGCAAAATAAATGAACCACGCAAGCGACAGGCAAACAATAGAATCGATACTAACCTCACGTATGGCACAAGCATGGTCTTCTTCATCCTTGCTCTTCTTCCACGGGGGAAGCTCCAGCTCGATCCCTTCCATCCCTTCACCAACAAGCACTGAAAATAACAAAGGAAAAAAAAGGGTAAGCAACTAACAAGTAAGCCTAAAATGTTAATAGAAAGAGTGTTTGGAATCATAAAAATAACTCCAAAGGGGTCTAACCCTTTCGTATGTCTCATCCAGGATAATTGCCCCAGTGACGGGAACTCGACACTTGTAAGAAGTGAAGTCTTTGAATATGTCATCAATGTGAGTAACATAAGTCTCAACACATCACAGCTGTTGAATACTAAGCCACGTCAAGGAAAAGATCCACAGAAAGCAATGAAAAAGGTTAACAAAACGAAAAGAAGTCAGTCCATGTGGCAAACACAACGCATCTAATTTTGAAATTACTGCTTCAAGCATATTAGATCACGGGCCCTCCCATTTACACTAACAGTAAAGATAAGAAATTGAACACCGAATAAATGGATCAGAAAGCAATGAAATTCAAGGAATAAGAATGAGAAAGGATACAGAGCGAAGTAAACTTTTCAAGGACAGGGACTTGAGCTTTGGATCATTCTCTACAGCATTATCTTCATAGTACCAATAAGCATACTCCACAGGAACAAAATTCTCTCGAATGACTGTTGATCTTCTTCAGGGACATTCAAAACAAATCGACTGAAACCAAAAAATTCATCAGTTACCGAAATCAATTCGAGCCCATCGCTTCACTTTATACGGGAATTAAAAGAGAAAACACTCGATTGAATAAAAAATACCTGCAAAGATCATCAAGAAGTTCCTTAGAGGGGAGGCAATTTCCGATGTTCTTCGATGAACTAGATGATCGATGGAGACCCGACATTATTTTATTTTCCTATTCTTGGTATAGTAGTGGTTCTTCCTGCCTTTAAAACCCTAATACTGGATAAGGAGGAGTGATCTCTCTCTCTCTCTCTCTCTATATATATATATATGCAAGTGTTAGCTCTAAGCTTTGTCTTCCTCCGATTGAAGGAGAAGGTAAAAAAAGGCGTCGTCGGTGAAATCTGATCGGTCCGGAGAAGATGGTGCGACGATTGTGTGTATCTAAAAGGTGGGCCCTTCTTCGGCCTTTATTGCTTATGGAGTTATGCGCTGCCGTGTCTTTTAGGGTGGATATAATTATCCGAGATCCGATCCAAGTTTCGATTGGGTCCATTTTTTTAATTTGGAAATCTTAATTTTTAAATTTGAATTTCAAGATTTTTTTTAAATAAAAATTTATCAGGTATACAATATAATTGTGAATCAGCATTTTAGTATGTAAAAAAAAAATTGTACCTCTTTCTAAAATTTAAATTATGTTATCCTCATCGAAATTTAAGATTTCTACATTTGTTCTTGTTATCTACAATTTTAAAATGATACGTTATCATTTAATTATATTCACATATGTTAATTTTATCAAGGTGGCATTTGCAATTAATCAAAATTTTTCATCAGATGCTCATAATCATATAAAACTTCTAAAAACATTTAATGTTTAATCTCACTACTAATTTAGTAATGTTGACAACAAAAAAAAAAAACTAATTTAGTAATTTTCATAAAAAAGTTTCTTTGAACTTTATTTTTAGGGTTTTTATTAAATAGGATAAAAAAAACGACTAACTTAATCGCTTTAACAATCAACAAACTGTTTTAAAACTTTCCAAGTTTTTAACATCCACAAAAAATTGTTTTGGTATATCAAAAAAATTTCGCATTTTAATTTTTAACAAAATACATAAATTAAAACTATTTTATTAATCAATTTACTTTAGTTTGGTATTTCACTATTCACATTCCAGAGAAGTAATAATATTTTAGTCGCCTGCAAATCGTCAAACTTAGCACCGAGTAAAAAACTTTGACCGTGGCCGAGTTCTCCTCATTTCAGTAGTAATCAGTCTCACAAAATTGGTTTTCTTCCCCGAGGAGAATTATTCCGTAGTAAACCAGAAGATCGACGAGAATATGTCGTGGCTGCGCACGGCCGTCAATAAGGCGGTGGAGGTCGGAAACCGCAAAAACATCACTCGAACCGTCAAGAACTATGCCGACTCCGTCGTCCAGCAGGCTGGCCAAGCCGTCGCCGAAGGAGCCAAATTGCTCCAAGACCGCATTGTAATTTCTCCTCTGCTTTTAATTTTTCCCGTTTCTAATTGCTATTTAGGTCTAATTTGTCTAGATTCTACTTTTGATTTTGTCATTTTGCACCATATTCTTGAACTTAATTGGTACTCCATAAATGTTTTTTTTTTTTCTTTTTCAAATCCGATATATTCGCTTGTCTCTTTACTCTCTTGACGAGTTGTGGAATAAAGACATTACAGTTGCGTGAATTTAGAACTAGCTTGAATAATCGGGACTGCAACTTTGCAGGGTGTTGGGGCCTTCAAGAGTGTTAATCAGACGATTCAGAGATTGGAAGAAGCTGCAGTCTCTTATAGAGGTCATGAAAGAGCATTGCTGATTACCAGATGGCTAAATGTGCTTAAGGAGATCGATAGAGCTACTGAAACTTCTGTAAAGGATAAACAAATGAGTTCAGAGGAACAACTTACTGCTGATGAAGCAAAGAAACGTGAATGGGTATTATTTTTCTTCCTTTTTTTTTGTATAAGAGGAAAGGAAGAAGTTTGCAAAGAAGTCGACAATTCTCCTGCATCGTAAAATATCAATAATACTACTTAAGTAGAGATAATTGTGATCCTTAGTGGTGCTGGGTTATAAATATCTTATATGTTCCTCAACATGTCATCATATCATCCTGCATTTTAGATTATCAAGAATATTACTTAAGTTGATAAGATTGTTATCCTTAGTAATACAGGGTAACTTAGTTCTGTTAAAGGGTTTGATTAACAGTGAGTTTCTTAATGCTACTCTGCTTATAATTTCATATGTCATATTTGTGACCTTTAGCCAACAGAATTCTTTTCAAAAGATCCCTTTCCATGTATAGGTTTTGTATTATGATCCAGATATAGGCGGTGAGCCACTAAACTTCCGTGATGTTTTTCTTCAAAGTCAAGCTCTGGAGGGCATCGTTCTATCCATGGTATTCTTTCTCAACCTAAACGTGATCTTTTGGTGGCTATTTGATAACTGATAATAAGTAGTACCTTTTCTTTAAATTTTCCATAAGTTTGGATAAATATGTAAGGGTGGACTTGTAGGAACGTGAGAGATGCAGCATCATTGATTCGAGTTCTCTGTGTAAGTTCGAGATATTGAAATGTAAAGAAAATATATAGCTTGGCAAAAGAAAGTCAAGAACAAAACAGTTTAAGTAGACACTAAGATGTTCTGAGAGCCTATCATTTGTCTTGTTTCTCAGAATGTTTTGCATATATTATACCTATATTATTGGGTTATGTGAAAAATATGTACCATCTATGGGCATTAAAGGTTTGATTGTTCTATTACAGATTATTGAACCACCACATGATGAAGAAATTACTCTACTCCTGGAGATGTTTGGGTGAGTCGGCTGGCATTCCAAATTGCATTGCCAGGCTTCCAAAAAGTCTTAAGACTTTTTCTTGGAAAACTGACACATTCATTGTTATTTTCATACCTAATGCGCTTATCCATAGAGCTTAACTTTCTTTTCAGGCTTTGTCTGAATGGAGGAAAGGAAGTTCATGATGCCATGGTTAGCAGTATGCAGGATCTTGCTACAGTCTTTTCGAGCTACAAGGATGAAGTTTTGGTAAGCGCTTGATCAGTAAAAAGTCAGCATTATGTTAATTTTTGGGTGTTTGGATCTCCTCCTGACTTGTTTATCTATGTTGCTTGGGCTGCTCTTGGACAGGTTAAGCA
Organism: Erysimum cheiranthoides; assembly: GCA_011420285.2. NCBI lineage: Eukaryota > Viridiplantae > Streptophyta > Magnoliopsida > Brassicales > Brassicaceae > Erysimum > Erysimum cheiranthoides. Next base: position 16,785,034 of record CM022178.2, on the reverse strand, counting down.
GGACGAATTGCTTCAGTTTGCCCAAAATGCTATCACAGGATTGAAGATTAATGCTGAAATGCTGAGGTGATAACTGAAGATATTGATGTCCTTTTTGCTCTCATTTCTCTTCATGAGTCATACGGCATTGGTCATCTTGCATCACTGTTGATTGAATTCATGTTTTCAGAATTGATGCTGAAGCTTCTGATCTGAGAAAAAAACTGGAAAAGATGAATGCCTCTCAAATTGCACAGCAGAGTGAAGACAAGGAGCTTAAAGAGGCTCCTTTAACAATAGAGGTGAGAATACAGTATCTCCAAACCCTCGTTTTTCTCCCTAAGCTCATTTCGGTAGCTCCATGTGATATACTTTTCGTTTTGCAGGCTTTCAAAGAAACACTTGCAAAGATTCGTCTTTGCTCCAGATTGGAAGGCCTTTTAATTAGAAAGAGACAACTAAGCAACGGTGATTCACCAGATATACATGCTCAGAAAGTAAGTCTGTGAGCTTTATTAGTCTTAAATCATACAAGTTGATTGGTATTTTTAATTTTTCTTTTTGTTCTACTTGTTTGTGCTGATAGGGAATATCATGTATTCCATGACAGCATATACATTTCTTGACTTCTGGAGAAGAATGTTAATTATGGAAGATAATAGATATTTTGTCTTTGGACCAGGTCGACAAGCTCAGGGTGTTATTAGAATCTTTAGCAAATTCATCTTCCAAAGCCGAGAAACGAATATCAGAGAACAGGTTAACCTTACTATCAACTCCAGATAGTTTCTTTTACCTGCAATTAAGACTTTTTTTATGGTTCATTTTTGATATGACGTGGTAAATTCACCAGACCAGAAGAATAGGTAATACCTTATGCATGTTCAGCAAATACTGCTGAGACAATGGGCAATTCAGTCCTTGCTATTTTGAATTTTCTGGTTAACCTTTAGCATATGTATATCAAATTTGAAATATGGGACCGCAAGACATTGCCAATTTTCATCAAAGCTTGTCGTGTACCTCTTAGTGCTATTCTGCAGATGATTAGTCAGTGAAAGGAAAAAAAAAAAACAATAAATGGATACCAATTGTCCATTTGTCTTTTCGCAGACTTCAGAAAGAGGAGGCACTAAAAGCTCGTGTAGTGAAAGCAAATGAAACCGGTGAAAAGGAAAAGGTCTGTATCTCCCACTTTTATTTGTTCTTTTGATTATTGACTTTGAAAAAGAAAGAAAAAATCACTAAGAGTGGCAGTATTCTTTGGCATGTTCATCAGCTGCCTGTATTAAGGTTCTTCCTATGATTTATTATGTACAGGAATTGGGTGCAGAAATTGCACAGCTTGAGAAACAAAGAGATGAGCTGGAAGACGAACTGAAGAGGGTAATCTAATCTTCTATTTATATGGTTTATGCTTTATCCTGGAGGTTTACTACATACACACAATTAAAACAGACAAAATTTTTGTCACTTGACGTAATTGTATAAATGTAAGCTCATCATCCTGTTGAATTGAAATATAATGATTTCATTGATTTCATGTATGTAGCTATGATTATTGTGGTAAGAAAGGTATATCAATGAATATTCTTCCATATAGGTAAATATATCATTAGCTGCTGCTCAAGCTCGGTTCCGTAATGCGACAGAGGAGAGGGATCAATTTGGTGAAGCCAACAATCAGATAATCGCTCACCTGAAAACAAAGGTGGCATTTTCTTTAGATGAGTAGCTCTCATGGTTAATAATATTAACATGAAATAATTTGCTTATGTTGATTCTGCATGCAGGAAGACGACTTATCCAAATCAGTTGTAGCTTGTAAGAAAGAAGCAGAAGTTATCAAGACGTGGATTAATTTTATTGAGGATACATGGCTTCTTCAATGCTCATATACCGAAACGAAGGATAAGCAGACTTTGTATTGCTATCTACTCTAAGCTGTTTCTCACAATACATCTTGCTTTACTGCACGACCACAGTATATAATCCATTGGATGCATGTCTTAGGGACGAATTAGAGAAGCATGAGGATTACTTCTCGGATGTGGCCTTTAATATACTCTCTGTGTACAAGGTAACCTCTGTACTTTGTGGAAACTTTAATCTAATAATTGGTAAAGGACAGATCTAACACAAAAATTCATATTGTACAGAAGGAGGTGGCACCTTTAATCAGTCGTATTGAAAATTATGTGGAAAATCTGAAGAATCTGGGTCCTGGGTAAATTACTCTTGTTGAATTGGATTGCTTCTACTATATTGCTTGGTTTCTGACTAATAACTCTAGTTGGAGTTGAATTGCGCCTAGCAGTAGTGGTGACATTTTCGCATGTGGTGGTGGTGACAGGTCGGAGAAGCCGCCAAATGCCGATCAGGAAGGCAATCAGGTTTCAAACCCGAGGAAAATTCTGGAGCAGGAGTATATAGACTATGAGACCAAGGTAAGAATTACTGCTTAGTAGGTCTTGATTGTTTTTTCATTTGAGACCCAATTAGTAGGACCAAATTTGACTCTGCACGGTTGTGCTTTGGTTTGTTATATTTTTCTCTTTTTCCGGTTGCTCTTCATCATCACTGAATTGGCTTTATCAACAAATTAGATCATTACCACCTTCAGCATTGTGGATAACATGAAAGAGCAATTCCAGGTTCTCCAAAGCAAACTGGAAAAGTGAGTGGAAACATAACTCTCTGACCTTTTATTAATCGGTATAGTTTTATGATACTAAGTTCTGAAATCCTACATTATACCAGAAAGGACGACCTGCGTGTGAAAGAGCTGTTTGATGACATGGAGAAAAGGCAGCAATTTGAATCCATAGCTAGGCCAATGTTAGAGATAGAGACTCCATCACCTAAAAGCAGTGCTTCATCACCTAAATCCCCCAAGCCCAGCAGTAGCATGGATGCCCCAACTGAATCTACTCTGACCCAAAAGCCAGAGTTGAGCAATCCTCCTGAGGCACCGAAGACTACCGCTGGTTCCAGTCAGGAATTTAACCCTGAAGCTGAACTAGCTGAGCTTGAATCTGAATTTGGTAAGGTGGCTCGTGATTACTCTGCAGATGAGGTCGATGGATGGGAATTCGATGAACTTGAGAAAGAACTGCAGTAGTAAGTAGTCTAGCAACTCGAATAATATGATCATCACACGCGTGTTCACATATACTGATATGTTTTTCTCTTACCTTCTTCTTTTGCCATAACTCCAAAGTTCCTTTGCTAATCTGTATGGGTTATTTTATAGTAACTGCCTGTTGACTGTTGTATGTCTACTTGGAACAAATAAAAGCACTCAGTAACTAGAACTTTGTAAACCTTTGAAACTCCTGACTAAGGCTATAAGCAGACCGGAGCTGTCTCGCTAGCCTTTGCCTGCGGGTTTTGAAATGTTTTACTTGCAATTGATAGTCTCTCAAGACAGTGTGCTATCCATTCCTTTTTTTCCTGCTGAACTTTTAGCATGTAGTTTTTTAACGTTTTCCTGTCTGTATGCGTATCTTTCTTTCTTTTCTTTTTGTCATCTTGATAATAACCAAAGCAAACGACAGAGTTCTGAAAAAGTAAAACTATGCGTATCTAAATTTGAACTATGGGACCGTCAGGCCAATTTGGACTTTCATCAAAGCTTGTCTCGTTATGCCTCTTGGTGGTATGGAGCGGATATCAATTTGTACAATTGTCTTTTGGCAGACTTGAGAAAAAGTAGGTATTAAACGGTGAAAAGGAAACTTTCTAATGCCAAAAATTGAAGTAGATTATCTTCTAAAGCTAAAGTCATTTGCTTACTTTTTTGCCATCTAAAAAACATTTTGAGATTACAATATATCCCAAGTAGTTAAAACATCCTTCAACCGTAGCGTTTCATTTCTCTGCATCCCAAGTAGTTAGATTTGAAAAGAATAAAAATACATATATGGTTTAAAATGTGAAGATTGAAAATTGCAGGATTTAGTTTGTGAATTCTAATGGAGACAAGACAAGAGTTGACCCAACTCATCAACATCATGGATCTAGACGGCTTAACGTCTCTCTTCACACTGATCTTGTTTTCCCTTTCAACACATGTTTTATTCCCTCCCAAATATTGGTACTACTAAAATAATTCTCATATCATTAAAAAAGAATCATGAAAATTGGCACGCAAGCCACTTGTATTGGATGACTCTCATGAATACTATTGTAGTATTAGATACGTGACCAAACAAACAAGTGACAACAATTGATCAAATGTAATTAACAACTAACTAAAAAATGTTTAATTTGTGATAATAACAAAATTTATATGTAACTACGTTGTCGTCATTCTGTACTTACCAGGCTTCTCATGGTTTTACGATAAATTAATTAATTATTGACGTCTCTCCTCTGATTATATTAACATAAAATATTAGTTGGAAACAAAACTGAGAATTGACCACCACTAGAGTAAAAAGCTTTGGCTTGTGGAACAACGAAGATGGAATAAATGAAAGGAAGCTAAGTTTGATTTGATTGAATTAAATTTGTGTCATCAATTCAACGGTTGCGCCAAGCGTGCGCAGAGCCATCATGTCCTACGCATCTCTCAGCGTCAAAGACCTGACCAGCCTTGTTTCAAGATCCGGAAGCGGTTCATCTTCTTCGCCCAAGCCTCCGGGTCAGACCCGACCCGTCAAGGTCATCCCGCTTCAGCATCCCGACACCTCCAATGAGGCTCGTCCTCCTTCGATCCCTTTCGACGATATCTTCTCCGGATGGACGGCCAAGATCAAGCGCATGCGA
>CM022178.2:16757425-16780185 GCA_011420285.2 Erysimum cheiranthoides | reverse complement strand
GCAGCTTGTAATGCACCAGTACGAATAACTGTCCCAACGGGACAGATACAAGTTGCTACAGGGTCTGCACCTCGTAACAAACGAGGAAGACCCCTAGGTTCCAAAGACAAGAATCCCCGGAAATCAAAGAAAGGTGCAATAACTGAAACCGGGATTCCTGAAATATCAGACATAGCCGCGGCTGAGACTCACTCCAATGAACCATCAATGGGGGTTCGGGACGCCGAATCTCCAGGTTCAGAAGAAAACAATGAGATCTCCATCAATTACAGTATGTCTGGGATCAATGGAACAAAAAAATAGAAAGAAAATAAAAAATAGAAAAAAAAACAAGAAAAAAAAACAAAACAAACAAAAAAAACGAATAAAAAAAAAAAAAAGATCTACTTAAATGCACTCTTTGCATATAAAGTAGCACTTGATATTGCGCTCACGCAAGAGGATCTAGAACCCACGTCTATCACACAGTGTACACAAAGAACAGACTGGCTAAAATGGAAAGAAGCCATAAACGTGGAGTTAAAGAGTCTCAAACTCAGAAACGTGTTTGGTCCGATCATCCGGATCCCATCACACATCAAACCAGTGGGCCATAAATGGGTCTTTGTGCGCAAAAGAAACGAACTCGGTGAAGTTGTTAGATACAAAGCACGGCTTGTAGCACAAGGATTCTCACAAAGACCCGGAATCGATTATGAGGAGACTTATTCTCCAGTGGTGGATGCAACTACTTTCCGATTCCTCATAAGTCTAGCCTTAAGAGAAAATCTAGATTTGCGGTGTTAATGGATGTTGTCACCGCATATCTCTATGGGCCCCTGGACAATGAAATATACATGAGACTACCAGATGGCATAGAGCTCAAAGATAAGAATGCATCTCGAGATCAGTACTGCATCAGGCTGAACAAATCCTTGTATGGACTGAAACAAAGTGGGCGTATGTGGTATAATCGCCTCAGCGAATATCTCATCAGAGAAGGATACAAAAACGACCCCATCAGTCCATGCATCTTCATCAAGAAGTACTCAAACAAAGGATTTGTAATCATAGCAGTATACGTGGATGATCTAAACATCCTCGGAACATCTGGTGAGATCTCCCAAACAGTCGACTGCTTGAAAGCAGAATTCGAAATGAAAGACCTAGGCAAAACAAAATTCTGTTTGGGGTTACAACTTGAGTACATCAAAGGAGGAATCCTTGTGCATCAATCGGCTTATACTGAAAAGGTACTCAAACGATTTAATATGGACCAGGCCCACCCATTGACCAGCCCAATGGTAGTTAGGCGCCTAAACGATGACCCTCTTGGTCCTAAGAAGGATGATGAAGAAATCCTTGGTCCTGAAAAGCCACACTAGACCAGACATTTGCTTCGCCGTGAACTTCCTAGCTCGCTTCAGCTCATGTCCAACTCAGAGGCACTGGAACGGTGTCAAACACCTTCTAAGATACCTTCAGGGTACTAAAGACTTAGGACTATTTTACACTAACCACAACAAGGATGGACTAGTTGGTTTTGCTGATGCAGGATATCTATCGGATCCACACTGTGGTAAATCACAGACTGGTTATGTTTTCACGCATGGAGGAACAGCTATCTCGTGGAGATCTATGAAGCAGACAATCTCTGCAACCTCATCAAACCATGCAGAAATATTGGCCATTCACGAAGCCAGCAGAGAATGTGTTTGGCTACGATCCATGACTCAGCACATCCGATCAGATTGTGGTATGACAGAAGATAAGGAGCCCACGGTTATGTTTGAAGACAACGCGGCATGCATTGCTCAACTCAAGGAAGGTTATATCAAAGGAGATCGGACGAAGCACATCCTACCGAAATTCTTCTCAACCTCGGATTGGCAGAAGGATGGTACGATCAGCGTTCAACAGGTCCGATTAAGCGAGAACTCTGCCGACCTTTTTACCAAATCATTGCCCGCTTCAACACTCCGGAAGCTCATCCAACAGATAGGAATGCGTAGACTTAGAGATCTACAGTGATGCTCTAATCAGGGGGAGTAATGCGTGTTGTACTCTTTTTCCTTCACCATGGTTTTTCCCACTGGGTTTTCCTGGTAAGGTTTTAATGAGGCAACATTCCCCAGCGCATTATCGAGATCCCGATTGAGTATCTGGCACGGTTCTCTCGTCCAAGGGGGAGTGTTATAAAACACATTATATGGACTCATTAACCGGCCCAATAGACCCATCAGGGCTACATGCTTATCCATTGATTCCCTATGTACTTGTATATATACTTCCCCTTTAAGGGTAATAAAGATCAGTTCCACAACAGACCGGTCAATTTACTTGTTCTCTTCAATTAAATGTGAGTAGTTGTTTCATTATCTTTCGGTAAAAATAATACTCTACTAGTCAAAACGGTCCATTAGTAGACGAACTCATAAGGCCCATTACAGAGACCCATAGCAAACGAATACTACTTTACACATTGACCAGACCGGCAAAAAGTGATCCCTAGTAATTAGTCGGGAGATTAAACCTAGTCATATTAATCGGATTAACCAGGCATGAACAGAGCCCAAAAATCTAAAAAAAATCCACATATATTTTTCAGTTTCATGTGATCCGAACACTATGCTTGGCGGACAGAGCTGAGCTATAGGAGCATGAGAATTTTTTCCGATTTTCTTTTTAATATTATAAAAAAAAAATTCAAAATGTTCTCGTTACAGCTTCTACGTTGATTCTTAAGCATCATAATTGGCAGAAAAAAAATTGGATTTTGAGACAACGGCCACAACTGTGTAGTCAGCAAAACTTAATGAGAACGCTAAAATTTTAAACAGAGACTTTAAACCATGTAACTATGATGTCTAACTAAATTGATAAAAGATGTGGAAAATTATAGACTTACACAAATCTTTATTTTGATTTTGAAATTATTCGCTTAGTATATGGAAATATTTTTATAAAATCAATATTTAATAGCCGGAATCAATATTCATTTTTGTGCCTTACCAAAAAATATTCATTTTTGTGTATAGTAAAAAGTAAAATAAAAGAGAGAGAGAGAAAAAAAAAGGGTTGTAAAACGGGGATGAGTCAAAGTGTCTTATAAAGGCAAAGTTGCGGCTGCAGGGTTGTGTGGCCCTTGTCAAGTTTAGCATCTCTTTCTCTCTCTCTATTGCTTTGCTTCTGATATTATTTTTCTTAGCTAGCAGTACTTGTTTCCTGGAAACTTGATCACTCAGAGAACCTCTCCATCACTCTTCCTTGTTTTGGTAGATTCTTCTCTTTCTTCCCTTCATCTGGATTTCTTCTTCTCTTTCTAACTTCAATTATCTTGTCTGTCGGTCGGTTTTCAATTCTTTCTTTAACTCTTCTCTGGTCTGTGATTTATGCATCTTCACCGTCTTTCATCGGAATATATAAGCATCGATCTAGTTTTTACTATTATTATTCCTCTTGCCTAATGGATTAAAACTTTTTTGGATGGTTAATCTGATTTTCTCATCTATTTGTAATTATTCGTTGACTTCATTTTTCTCATCCTCTTTGTTTGATTGTTCTTCCTTCATTTTATAGGGACTTATTAGTGGTCTCTGGATTCACTGTTTACTTGCGTCATTTAGGGTTTATTTATATACTTTTGAGATTTATGTTTTATTTGATCTGAAAAAATCTATTTGAATTCTCTTTTTGCCTTTTTGAGTTTTATAGACGACCTAATGATATTGATCTGTAGGTGTGTTAGGTGGAGTTAGCCTGTCAAAGGTAGCACAAGTGAAGTTTGGATATTTATTACGACTCTCGGACCACAACTATGTCTGGAAACCAAGAGGTTTTTTTTATTCCTACTAAAAGAACTAATCATGCTTTCCGACATCTTTTGAGATTCCCCATATTGATGTCTTTTCCTCTGTCTCCTTCAGCCTAGGATCAGACCACCTACTTGGAGGTGCTTTGATGTTCCAATAAAGAAGAGGAAGTACCTTGTGGAGCCGCAACTTCCACCAATGGAAGAAGCAGGCTCCACAGTTGTGGAAAAGATTCCACAAGCTAATGACCAAGGTGATACTAGTGTTGGTAGTATGAGTGTTTTGGATTCATCTCATGCTGATGCGAATCAGAAAATGATTGGTGGATCATCTATGACAAATATTGGTCAACCGATACCATCTCTTTCTCTGGGAAATGCTGGTAAAGCGAAGAGCACTGGCAACATAATTTTTGACCAAAGTAGAGTGAAAGTTGAGAAGCCAAATTCTCCAATTCACTCCACTTCTTTGGCAGGCTTTGAGATCCCTTCCAGTTCTAACATACCTGGCAGTTCAATCCAGACTTCTCTAGGAACGTTTCCTGTCGTTGCTGAACATCCTGGTACCTCAGGTGAAACTGGTATTAAAGTAGAAAAGACTCTTCTTAAAACTCATGACATTGTCAGGGAGATAGGTGACAAGGAAACTCTCGGAGGAGAGTGTCAAACAGATGCATCTTCTGGTGCAAATACTGTTTCCTTACGGCTAGGTTGTAAAACTAATAACAATTCTCCATATTGGAAGGATGAAGAGCCTACAACACTGAATTTGTCGTTTAGCAAGGGAGTTTGTCCAGCTCATAACACTGATTCTATTTCTACTTCTACCAAATCTGGCAACAGTGGTGTGAACAGAGCAAATTGGGATTTGAATACTACCATGGATGTTTGGGAAGGTGCTCTAGATCGCACGACTAGAGTTAAGACAACTGGTGCATTCTTAAACAGTAACCGAAGCCTTCATGACATAGAGACATCAAGTTGTCGTGATTCGACTGTTATTGCCAATTCTGTTTCTGAAAAACAGAAGGAAAGTGTAGGATTTAGATCTCCTATGGGGACTATAATGCAGTTTGATCATCAGGTTAATCCCACATGTTCACTTAGTCTAGGCCTCAGTTCATACCCTCCTATTGAAAAATCTCCTTCTCTACCAGCTACCACATCAGGGGCAAGAGATGCTTTTACAAGTTTTTCCAGACCAAAATTGATTGCTGGGAATGTGAACTCAGTGAACCTTAGGACTGTGAAGTCAGAAATCATTGAAGAGAGTGTTAGGCAGGAAACTGAGAGTGCTCACGTTTGTCCAATCGGGCTACCTTTTAAAGGAGTGAAACCAGAGGTTGTCGGCAGATTTAGCCAAGGAAATATTCCCTTATCCGGCATTTTGAAGCCAGTGGTTCCTCCTATATCAATAAAGGCTGAGCCAAATGCCTTTGCTCAATCGGAAGTTTTCAATAGAAAAGATGGAACGTTGAATCATCCCCATACACCAATAATGCAATCAAATGAGGTCCCCGATTTACCTACAAGTTCTACGCCATATCAGAAGGATAAATATATACCTTGTTCTAGTGGTATCAGCAATGCACCAATTCCCTTGAATGGAATGGCAATAATTCCAGGCGTTCAGAGTTATCCTGACTGTACATTGAAGGAAAATTCAGGCCAGAGTAGCAGTACAGCTAATGGTAAATTATGCGAAGTGCTGAAACATGGTGGAGTTCACTCGACTTATTCATGTGCTGATCATGAAGATCATAACCTCGATGTTTCAGGTGTGAATGTTACTTCCTTGACTGAAGAGAAAATTCTAGATGATTGCAAGACCTGTATATCAAAAGAATTCCCTCGTAATTCTCGTGGAACCGATGAACTTTCTAAAAGTGATGAAGAAAAGATTATTTTATCTGGCAAGGAGCTAGAGGAACAGTTATACAGTAACGGGTTTGAATCAGATTGTGGTCATGATCTATCTAGAGTAATAAAGAAGCAAGTTGAAAAAAGAAATTTGTACGATGACGCGAAGGTCCAAGGACCAGCTGCCGTTTTCACGGAAGGTAATGAGGTTACACATGCCGAGTGTGGTGGTTCCGAAACTGAACAAAGGAACATTAATGTTCCATATGATGGCGACTGTCAAAATTCTTACCATGTGGAAGAAAAAGGGAGCCAACCTGCTCGTCTTGGTAATACAGGTAATAAACATACTAAAAAAATGCTCTACCTCATCATCTATTAATAAATTTAAGAAATATACTATTGATGAATCATGTTTGAAATTAAGTCGAAATGGCAAGCACTGAAGTTCATATTAAGAGGCATATTCCAGAACTTCAAAGTACAATATTTGATGGATCAGGTGAAAACGAAGGCCGGTTAATTCAGGATGGTGAAGGAATGTCAGGTGTCTCTACAGTGTCAGGCGGCATTGAAAACCCTGACATAGTAGATAACAGCAGTCCAGTTTCATACAAGGCAGAAATGTCTACTATTGACGATGATCCTCTTGCGGAGTGCAGTGACGGTAGTCAAAGTCGAATTATGAACTTAGCTCAGGTTTCTAATAAATCTCCAATTAAGACACTAGATGCTACAGGCAGCTTTGTGCCACTTCGAATGGAAAGAGATAGATTGCCTGATTTCCCACTTGAACCGCGGAGATATCTTTTGAGAGGGAGGTGATATTTCTGAGCCTTTTCTTATCTCCATCCTTTCTTTGTCTCATTCCCTATTAAGGTCTTTGTGTATTTAAATTTTCCATTATTGTTTCTTTCGCTAGTGATGAATCCTGCAAGTTCTCTCGTGAGAGGTACCATGGCAAAATTATGAGAAGCCCAAGGTTAAATTTCATGCCTGACAGAAGGAGATTACCTGATAACACAGAAAGCAATCGGCATGACCAGGACACAAAAAGTAAAAGTCATATCCAAGTTTTTTAATTGAAGAACAAAGCTCATTGTTTCTAAAATTCAATGACTCTCATCTTGTGAATGCAGATTTTGAGTTTGATAATCATGGAAACACTCGTCGGGGTGGTGCTTTTATGAGTAATTTTCAGAGAGGGAGACGGCCTGCAAATGATGAAGGAACACCTTTTTCCCACTCCTTTCCGAGAAGAACCCCTAACTTTTCGTTTAACAGAGGACCAACAAATAAAGAGGATGCATCTGCATTTCACGGATTTAGAGATGGTGAAAAATTCACAAGGGGATTACAAGGCAACAACACAGAACCAATGTTTATGAATCCCCTACGTCCCTATCAAGGTCGGAATGGTAGTTTTTCTCGAGGACGAACAAAGTTTTCAAACAACCCCAGAGGGAGCTTTTCTGGATTTCGTTCACGATCTCCAGTTAGATCAAGAGAACGATCAGATGGTTCATCCTCGTCTTTCAGGAACAGATCACAGGAAGCTTTCAGTGGGCATACAGACTTTTCTCATCGGAAATCACCCTCAGGTTACAGAATGGATAGGATAAACTCGCCTGACCATTCTGGTTATTCAAGGGAAATGGTTGTCAGAAGACACAATTCTCCACCTTACTTGCATAGACCATCAAATGCTGGAAGGGGCCGGGGTTATGCAAGGGGGCGAGGTTATGCAAGGGGCCGAGGTTATGGAAGAGATGGCAACTCATTTAGGAAACCATCCGATCGTGTTGTACATAGAAACCATGGAAACTTGAATAACTTGGATCCTCGAGAAAGGGTCGACTACAGTGATGATTTCTTTGAAGGACCAATTCATTCTGAACGATTTGGTGTTGATGTTAATGCTGAGAGAAGACGATTTGGTTATAGACATGATGGTACCAGCTCTTTTAGACCATCTTTTCACAATGATGGTTGTGCACCTACTAATGTAGAGAATGACCATGATGCTGTGAGGTTCGGACAGGACCCTGATATTAAAATTGAAGAGCAAGGGAGTTTAATGGAAACTGATGAAAAAAATAAGAACTCAACTGAGAATGCATCTGGAAGAACTAAGAATATGGAAGAGGAGGAAACTTCAAAGCACAATAAAATTTGGCAACAAGATGAGCTTGGTGGTGATGGGTTTTAGAAGAAAGGTTAGTATTCAATTTGCTTGAACCTTCTAAGATTAGGAAGATATAAGTGATAGTGAATCAGGTATCAAAAGGGAAGTACTGTGATTGTGTGACGGCCTTAGTGGTTGATTACTGTGGGTATTCCAGTAACTGATGTGAAGGGACACTCTGCTCTATTGTGTTACAAGTTGCAAATGTGGTCGTAGCCTGGTTGTGTATATATAGTACTCCTCTTGTGGAATCATCTAAATTTTGTTGCCTTTCTTGCTGTGATTCAGATTACACTGTTGTCCTCTGCACTATAGCATTGTCCGTGATAAATACAACTGAAGAAAGATGGTGTAAATACATGTGGGAAATTTTGAGGCTTCTCCACTCAGTAATTCTCAGCCGGCTTAGGTAAAACATGATTGATCCGACAGATATCAGGCTAGAAAAGGCTAGAAGAGACACTTTCCTCTTGTTAAATTACAAGGTTCCAGACTTTTTGCTCATTCAACTATTCAAGGAGTAAAGTGCAAGTTATGATGAATGAGTGAGTTTCTATGCTAAAGCACTAGACTGCTCTACGTGAAGTTGGACCAAGACCATTAAACCCCACAATCTGGTTGAACTATAACAGTTATTGGCTTAGAACATTCACTTTTATCTGCGAAGAACCAGATAATGGTTTTTTCTAGAATGGTGTCATCAATTTAGCTTTAGGTATGCCCAAGATGATTGATAAGTACACATCTTTGTGGAACTTGAAGTATAAGCTACACCAATCTTGTTTGAAATGTTGAAACGGCCACTGATTATCAGTTGATATAGGCAAAGGGAGTGCTAGAATCAAGGTTCAGAAAGTTTGATATAACTTGGCCATGGACAGAGCAAATTGGAGCCAATGGTTTGTTTAATTGTTCCTCATCTTCTTCCTCATCGCAAGTGAGCTCGAAACTTTGAAGGTACATCTCACCATCTTCTTGGAAAAGTCCCTTGTCGAGATCTTGCATAGGGAAAGGGTTATTTATGATTGATGTTGCTTTTCCAGTGTTGAAAGGTTCACAACATGGAATTTCACCAGGTTAAATCAGCATATGTTGTTAATGAGGGGTTAAATTATTGGGAACTGGAAGATAAATGAAGAATTTTTAATTGAGGAATATGTGTGAGTTTGTATTTGGTTCATTTTTCTGAGGCAAGAGACTGAAGTTTTTCCGAGGCTAGTAACTAGACTACAGTTTACCTCTTTAACCATGGTTAGCAAATTAATCGACATACATGTCATATGATGTTTGACGGAATGTGTAAAAGGTGGCTTTGAACTAAGAAAAACATTGTGGATACTAAGAAGTTAGCAATTTTTAGGTTCTTTATTTTGTGTACTTTGTCAAACCAAACATGCCAAATGTTGTTCTGGACACGTCTCATCCAAATTTATGTTGTGATGTGCTGTTCGACCTTTACTCTTTAGGCTAAATACTCAAATGATGCAATTTGCAGCTACATCACTCTCATGGTTATTTTGCAAATTACGTTTTCAAGTTTTAGTCATTTCATACACTTAAAAAAATCACTGGTTTTGATAATGAGTCTTTCCAGAGTTCTCCAATTTATAATTCAAATAAGTAGCAAGGAGCAAGTAGTTGACTTCCGATTCAACAATTGATCAACGACATAAATAAAAATATACAACAAAGAATTAAAAGAAAAATACAGAATACAAACAAAGGTAAACCAAAGTTTCAAATCAGTCCTCCATGAGATCAAACTGAGTTTTGAATTTACCTTCTCTTGTTCTTGCTGCCCAGAAGCAGAGAAAAGTAGAACAAGATTCGGAAGAAGAAGCCCCAAGCGACCGTGACCCACAAGCAATTCCATTTGGTGAGATCCGTTACACCTTGCTGCTGCAAAATGTCATATCCTGTGGTCAAGCAAGTGGAGCTTGTGATCCTCATCCCAAGTGATTTGCTCATGGTTGCTAGAAGCCTAACTTTCATCCCCTGAGGCACCGCGACGAGAGGTGTGTTGTCGAATATCTGAACTCCTCTGACGAAACACTTTGTAGGGTCACCGAATTCGTTTAAGAGAACAGCTTCGTAAGGGTACTTGACTAAGGAGATGTAGTGGAACCAGATCCAGTAGCCAGGGATTCGATCTCGGCTGATGAAGAATCCACTGAAAAGCAAGAAATAAGCTAAGATGGCTACCACAATGGTGTAACCGAGCATTACATGTGGAACAACGCCTGACAAGAAGGTGACGAATGAGCTTCCTGCCCAGAAAGAGGCTAAGATGACTAGGAAGTAGAAGAGGAAACCCATGAGACCTCCATCTAATCCCACGCCCCAAAACGTGATTGCTGCGAAAGCAAGCGAAAGGATGATCAAGGAAGGGAGGGCAACAAGAGAGTGAGAAAGCACATAGGAGGATCTTCGGTAAGCGTTGTAAGCGGTTTCTCTCATGAAAATGAAACGTTCTTGGAGGAAAACGGGGAGAGCGTCTGCGCAGGTGTAGAACGTTGTGGACATTGCAAAGGCAAAGCATCCTAGACGTTCTTGGACTCCTTTGGGGGAGTTATCTAGCTGCCAAAACATGGTGGCTAAAATGAATCCAGTGACTAGAACAGCTCCTAGTCGTATCCCGAATAGTTCAGGCTGTCTGCGAGAATTAGTCATGGACCGTTTGGCTAAAACCGCGAGTTCGACCCAAAAGGGGTTTGCGAATGTTGGAATGGTGGAAACAGGGTTTGATCCAGAGCCAGGAGTCGTCGTAGTAGCTCCAGAGACGAGTTTCCCTTTAGAGATGCTTGCGCTGATGGCTTCTTTTAAGGACAGGCCAGTCTGAGTTCTTGGCTCTGCTTTCCTCTGTCTAAACCCTTTGTTGAATTCCACTAAACTTCTTGTTCCACCAGCAGATCCTTCCAGCTCACGGATCAAATCTAAAGCAAACTCGGTGCGGTTCTCGTGCTCAGGAATCGGGTGGCCAAACTCGGCGAAGAAGCGCGGTAGCATCGCAGGAGATCCACTGAAGACGGTTTGGCCACGGGACAAGAAGAGAAGACGGTCAAGCAATCGAAGAAGACGGTAACTAGGTTGATGAAGAGTCATGATCACCATGCTTCCACTCTGAGCGATTCGTTTGAGAACCTTGATGACACTGAGAGCACTTGTAGAGTCCAGACCAGAGGTTGGTTCATCGAGGAAAAGCAGAATCGGGTCATGGATGATATCAATTCCGATTGAAACTCTCCGTCGCTCTCCTCCAGAGATTCCACGGTGGCCTTCATCTCCGATCACCGTATTGGCCGCGTTTCTAAGTCCTAATTGGTCAATCAAAGCTTGAACACGGAGACTCTTCTTTGATTTTGAAAGGCTTCGAGGGAGACGAAACTCAGCGGCGAACATTAAGGTTTCTTCAACTGTAAGCATCGGGAAGAGAAGATCGTCTTGCATCACGTAAGCTGAGATCGCTTTTTGCATTTTCGAATTGAGAACTTCTCCGTTTAGAGTTACGTTTCCTTTCAAGCTTCCTTTTGCGATTCGATTCGCTAATGCATCGATCAGCGTCGATTTACCGGAGCCACTTGCTCCGAGCACAGCAAGTATCTCTCCGTCTCGAGCTTCTCCGGAGATTCCGTTGAGGAGCGTCTTCGTCTTGGAAGAGAAGAGACTCTCTGACGGAGCTCCGGGATCTGAAGGGACGCTGCGCCTCCACGTGAGCTTCCGGCGAACTTTGACGCTGTAAGTGAGATCGGTGAAGGAGAGAACGAACGGTACGGATTGGTCCGGCGAGGCGAGATCGACATCAACGTGATGCTGGTCATGACCACGACGTGTCGAGTCGCCGACGTTCTGCAAGAGCTGTGCGAACGTTGGAGAAGACGACGCGCCTGATACATCCGGCGAGAAGAAGGGTAACGCCATATTGTCGTCTGCTGCTACCACACGGGACATTCTTTGGGTTTGTGTGAAGCGGGAAAACCAAAAGTAACGGCGTCAACCGTTAGCAGGAGAAGAAAGAGGAAAGGAGACTGCCGTATAACGATTTCATTTCTATTTCTATTTATAGATAAATTCTCAATGTGGTTGGGCCGTTTAACATGGTTTGATTTTTTGGGATTAATTTGATGAGAAGATTCAAAGTCACAATGGTGACGCTTTTGTAGATGAACCTCCAAACCTAAACACAGGCAAGTAAAAGTGTAAAACACAAAATGCCACATGTCCGATTCTGTTTCTTTATAATGTTTTCGTATAGCATTCAAAATATATTTTTAGGCCACCCTTGCCGAATTTAGGCCACCATTCCCCCACCCACCCTCTTATACTAAAAAACTTAAGTTACTAGGATATTTTCAGTATTATAAACTTTCACTTTCACTTAGTTAACAATGGTTTTCTTGTTTAGGTAAATTCATTTAACTGGATCCGGTGAAAAAACGATAATTAATTCTCTACTCGGATAAGAAAATACTCCTTTTAACCTTTATAGCTGGTCGTAACCATTGTCATCTAAAGCCATGATCCAAAGGATTCACCAGTTCCCTACTAACCATCATGTACAACAACCCTTTCATTCTTAAAGAAACGAGAGGCATAAACCAAATACTCAAGATATAGAAAGATACAAGCGTATGAACATATCCAACCGGTTTTGCTATAGACAAACCCACCAATCCAACCGCATCATAACTCCCAATACCAATCCGACCCATATATGACCGACTCACCAAGTCAAGCTGGAAAACCAGCCTGTAAGATAGCTGACATGTCAAACTTGAAGCTTCTGAAACTGTTTCCAGGTACTATGTCCTGAGGATGGTCGACTTCAGGCATTGTATTGTGACTTTCCATTGTTGCTGCCCTGACTTCAGGCTTTGTATTGTGGCTTTCCATTGTTGCTGTCCTGAGTTCAGGCTTTCTATTGTGGCTTTCCCCTGTTGCTGTCCCGTTCCCTCCAACACTAGTCTTTGCATTCCACACGCAGAGTGCTGTACAAAAAGCATATCAAGTCAGATCTTTGCCAAAAACCTCTCTTGTAATGAATGCTTGGTGAAAAAGACGTCAAACCTTTAAGGGGCTTGTTAGGTCTCCGTGCTACAGGTGATGGATGCTTTGATATCCACGACTTCAATGACCTGCACAAGTTTATATCTCTGTTGTGATGCACCAATAACGAAAATTACCCAAGAAACTATGTGGATAAATAGAAAGCCACTACTCACGAAAGAAAAGGTGCCACCATGTACAATTTGAGACCAGCAACTCCATGAGTTATAACCTCATTACTTGCTGGCTGAAGATGATCAAGCCGATGCCATGCGATTTCCTACAAATATTCCACAACAAATGAACATAAGAGACTCATCATACATACGCAGAGAAGATCACACCCACAAGGTTAATTGTTAAATACACACACTGATTTCCTTCTTTGTAAGTGGTGCAAAAACTGTATCATCTGTCACCCCAGCAACTATGTATAGTCGTACTCTTTGCTGCCTGAATACAAACTCGATATATTCTTCTTTCTTGAGTAGTTTTGAGACATCAAATCCAGTTTCCTCTAAGACCTGTGTTTAGCATGGAAGAAACATAAGACAGCCAAAACAAGTGTAGTAAAATAGTCAGCTTTTTCAACATAATAACCATAATACAAGTCTATACAAACAATCAGCAGAACAATTACAGCACCTGAAGTGCTAATACCAGAAGAATAGCACAAGAGAGCCACAAGTAGACCTTTTGGGCTTTGACCATTTCTATACCAATGAAATAGTAAAAAGATACAGAGAGCCTATATAGTTGACCATTGACATTTGCAATAATCTCATTTGCAAAAGATCCTCTCTACTGGTGACCTCAGATCATTTCCATCCTCAATTATATTAGCTCCACGTAGGAGAATCTATTTCCAGTATCTAAGGAGTATGTGCTATGATCAAACTGTTAACTTAGTGTGAAAATGAGATACCCTGTTGTCCAGAGCAGAAGATATAAGAGAGGTTCTCTTTGCTATTCTTTCACCTCGGTCATCTATACTTAAGTTCAGGCGCATATTATGTTGACACATCTTCATATGTCAACAGCCAATAAAGTAGAACCAATGCACCCACTAAGTGAGGTTAATCTTACCCAACAAGCGCTCAGCTTCTAATTACATAGTTTTCTTTATTAATATGCACTTATGATCAATGAGTGGCGGTAGTTAGAGCCATCAAGTTTGCTACAAAACTGCAAAATAAATGAACCACGCAAGCGACAGGCAAACAATAGAATCGATACTAACCTCACGTATGGCACAAGCATGGTCTTCTTCATCCTTGCTCTTCTTCCCACGGGGGAAGCTCCAGCTCGATCCCTTCCATCCCTTCACCAACAAGCACTGAAAATAACAAAGGAAAAAAAAAGGGTAAGCAACTAACAAGTAAGCCTAAAATGTTAATAGAAAGAGTGTTTGGAATCATAAAAATAACTCCAAAGGGGTCTAACCCTTTCGTATGTCTCATCCAGGATAATTGCCCCAGTGACGGGAACTCGACACTTGTAAGAAGTGAAGTCTTTGAATATGTCATCAATGTGAGTAACATAAGGTCTCAACACATCACAGCTGTTGAATACTAAGCCACGTCAAGGAAAAAGATCCACAGAAAGCAATGAAAAAGGTTAACAAAACGAAAAGAAGTCAGTCCATGTGGCAAACACAACGCATCTAATTTTGAAATTATGCTTCAAGCATATTAGATCACGGGCCTCCCATTTACACTAACAGTAAAGATAAGAAATTGAACACCGAATAAATGGATCAGAAAGCAATGAAATTCAAGGAATTAAGAATGAGAAAGGATACAGAGCGAAGTAAACTCTTTCAAGGACAGGGACTTGAGCTTTGGATCATTCTCTACAGCATTATCTTCATAGTACCAATAAGCATACTCCACCAGGAACAAAATTCTCTCGAATGACTGTTGATCTTCTTCAGGGACATTCAAAACAAATCGACTGAAACCAAAAAAATTCATCAGTTACCGAAATCAATTCGAGCCCATCGCTTCACTTTATACGGGAATTAAAAGAGAAAACACTCGATTGAATAAAAAATACCTGCAAAGATCATCAAGAAGTTCCTTAGAGGGGAGGCAATTTCCGATGTTCTTCGATGAACTAGATGATCGATGGAGACCCGACATTATTTTATTTTCCTATTCTTGGTATAGTAGTGGTTCTTCCTGCCTTTAAAACCCTAATACTGGATAAGGAGGAGTGATCTCTCTCTCTCTCTCTCTCTATATATATATATATGCAAGTGTTAGCTCTAAGCTTTGTCTTCCTCCGATTGAAGGAGAAGGTAAAAAAAGGCGTCGTCGGTGAAATCTGATCGGTCCGGAGAAGATGGTGCGACGATTGTGTGTATCTAAAAGGTGGGCCCTTCTTCGGCCTTTATTGCTTATGGAGTTATGCGCTGCCGTGTCTTTTAGGGTGGATATAATTATCCGAGATCCGATCCAAGTTTCGATTGGGTCCATTTTTTTAATTTGGAAATCTTAATTTTTAAATTTTGAATTTCAAGATTTTTTTTAAATAAAAATTTATCAGGTATACAATATATATTTTGAATCAGCATTTTATGTATATTGTATTGTACCTCTTTCTTAAAATTTAATTTATGTTATCCTCATCGAAATTTAAGATTTCTAAAAAAACATTTGTTCTTGTTATCTACAATTTTAAAATGATACGTTATCATTTAATTATATTCACATATGTTAATTTATATCAAGGTGGCATTTGCAATTAATCAAAATTTTTCATCAGATGCTCATAATCATATAAAACTTTCTAAAAACATTTAATGTTTAATCTCACTACTAATTTAGTAATGTTGACAACAAAAAAAAAAAACTAATTTAGTAATTTTCATAAAAAAGTTTCTTTGAACTTTATTTTTAGGGTTTTTATTAAATAGGATAAAAAAAAACGACTAACTTAATCGCTTTAACAATCAACAAACTGTTTTAAAACTTTCCAAGTTTTTAACATCCACAAAAAATTGTTTTGGTATATCAAAAAAATTTCGCATTTTAATTTTTAACAAAATACATAAATTAAAACTATTTTATTAATCAATTTACTTTAGTTTGGTATTTCACTATTCACATTCCAGAGAAGTAATAATATTTTAGTCGCCTGCAAATCGTCAAACTTAGCACCGAGTAAAAAACTTTGACCGTGGCCGAGTTCTCCTCATTTCAGTAGTAATCAGTCTCACAAAATTGGTTTTCTTCCCCGAGGAGAATTATTCCGTAGTAAACCAGAAGATCGACGAGAATATGTCGTGGCTGCGCACGGCCGTCAATAAGGCGGTGGAGGTCGGAAACCGCAAAAACATCACTCGAACCGTCAAGAACTATGCCGACTCCGTCGTCCAGCAGGCTGGCCAAGCCGTCGCCGAAGGAGCCAAATTGCTCCAAGACCGCATTGTAATTTCTCCTCTGCTTTTAATTTTTCCCGTTTCTAATTGCTATTTAGGTCTAATTTGTCTAGATTCTACTTTTGATTTTGTCATTTTGCACCATATTCTTGAACTTAATTGGTACTCCATAAATGTTTTTTTTTTTTCTTTTTCAAATCCGATATATTCGCTTGTCTCTTTACTCTCTTGACGAGTTGTGGAATAAAGACATTACAGTTGCGTGAATTTAGAACTAGCTTGAATAATCGGGACTGCAACTTTGCAGGGTGTTGGGGCCTTCAAGAGTGTTAATCAGACGATTCAGAGATTGGAAGAAGCTGCAGTCTCTTATAGAGGTCATGAAAGAGCATTGCTGATTACCAGATGGCTAAATGTGCTTAAGGAGATCGATAGAGCTACTGAAACTTCTGTAAAGGATAAACAAATGAGTTCAGAGGAACAACTTACTGCTGATGAAGCAAAGAAACGTGAATGGGTATTATTTTTCTTCCTTTTTTTTTGTATAAGAGGAAAGGAAGAAGTTTGCAAAGAAGTCGACAATTCTCCTGCATCGTAAAATATCAATAATACTACTTAAGTAGAGATAATTGTGATCCTTAGTGGTGCTGGGTTATAAATATCTTATATGTTCCTCAACATGTCATCATATCATCCTGCATTTTAGATTATCAAGAATATTACTTAAGTTGATAAGATTGTTATCCTTAGTAATACAGGGTAACTTAGTTCTGTTAAAGGGTTTGATTAACAGTGAGTTTCTTAATGCTACTCTGCTTATAATTTCATATGTCATATTTGTGACCTTTAGCCAACAGAATTCTTTTCAAAAGATCCCTTTCCATGTATAGGTTTTGTATTATGATCCAGATATAGGCGGTGAGCCACTAAACTTCCGTGATGTTTTTCTTCAAAGTCAAGCTCTGGAGGGCATCGTTCTATCCATGGTATTCTTTCTCAACCTAAACGTGATCTTTTGGTGGCTATTTGATAACTGATAATAAGTAGTACCTTTTCTTTAAATTTTCCATAAGTTTGGATAAATATGTAAGGGTGGACTTGTAGGAACGTGAGAGATGCAGCATCATTGATTCGAGTTCTCTGTGTAAGTTCGAGATATTGAAATGTAAAGAAAATATATAGCTTGGCAAAAGAAAGTCAAGAACAAAACAGTTTAAGTAGACACTAAGATGTTCTGAGAGCCTATCATTTGTCTTGTTTCTCAGAATGTTTTGCATATATTATACCTATATTATTGGGTTATGTGAAAAATATGTACCATCTATGGGCATTAAAGGTTGATTGTTCTATTACAGATTATTGAACCACCACATGATGAAGAAATTACTCTACTCCTGGAGATGTTTGGGTGAGTCGGCTGGCATTCCAAATTGCATTGCCAGGCTTCCAAAAAGTCTTAAGACTTTTTCTTGGAAAACTGACACATTCATTGTTATTTTCATACCTAATGCGCTTATCCATAGAGCTTAACTTTCTTTTCAGGCTTTGTCTGAATGGAGGAAAGGAAGTTCATGATGCCATGGTTAGCAGTATGCAGGATCTTGCTACAGTCTTTTCGAGCTACAAGGATGAAGTTTTGGTAAGCGCTTGATCAGTAAAAAGTCAGCATTATGTTAATTTTTGGGTGTTTGGATCTCCTCCTGACTTGTTTATCTATGTTGCTTGGGCTGCTCTTGGACAGGTTAAGCAGGACGAATTGCTTCAGTTTGCCCAAAATGCTATCACAGGATTGAAGATTAATGCTGAAATGCTGAGGTGATAACTGAAGATATTGATGTCCTTTTTGCTCTCATTTCTCTTCATGAGTCATACGGCATTGGTCATCTTGCATCACTGTTGATTGAATTCATGTTTTCAGAATTGATGCTGAAGCTTCTGATCTGAGAAAAAAACTGGAAAAGATGAATGCCTCTCAAATTGCACAGCAGAGTGAAGACAAGGAGCTTAAAGAGGCTCCTTTAACAATAGAGGTGAGAATACAGTATCTCCAAACCCTCGTTTTTCTCCCTAAGCTCATTTCGGTAGCTCCATGTGATATACTTTTCGTTTTGCAGGCTTTCAAAGAAACACTTGCAAAGATTCGTCTTTGCTCCAGATTGGAAGGCCTTTTAATTAGAAAGAGACAACTAAGCAACGGTGATTCACCAGATATACATGCTCAGAAAGTAAGTCTGTGAGCTTTATTAGTCTTAAATCATACAAGTTGATTGGTATTTTTAATTTTTCTTTTTGTTCTACTTGTTTGTGCTGATAGGGAATATCATGTATTCCATGACAGCATATACATTTCTTGACTTCTGGAGAAGAATGTTAATTATGGAAGATAATAGATATTTTGTCTTTGGACCAGGTCGACAAGCTCAGGGTGTTATTAGAATCTTTAGCAAATTCATCTTCCAAAGCCGAGAAACGAATATCAGAGAACAGGTTAACCTTACTATCAACTCCAGATAGTTTCTTTTACCTGCAATTAAGACTTTTTTTATGGTTCATTTTTGATATGACGTGGTAAATTCACCAGACCAGAAGAATAGGTAATACCTTATGCATGTTCAGCAAATACTGCTGAGACAATGGGCAATTCAGTCCTTGCTATTTTGAATTTTCTGGTTAACCTTTAGCATATGTATATCAAATTTGAAATATGGGACCGCAAGACATTGCCAATTTTCATCAAAGCTTGTCGTGTACCTCTTAGTGCTATTCTGCAGATGATTAGTCAGTGAAAGGAAAAAAAAAAAACAATAAATGGATACCAATTGTCCATTTGTCTTTTCGCAGACTTCAGAAAGAGGAGGCACTAAAAGCTCGTGTAGTGAAAGCAAATGAAACCGGTGAAAAGGAAAAGGTCTGTATCTCCCACTTTTATTTGTTCTTTTGATTATTGACTTTGAAAAAAGAAAGAAAAAATCACTAAGAGTGGCAGTATTCTTTGGCATGTTCATCAGCTGCCTGTATTAAGGTTCTTCCTATGATTTATTATGTACAGGAATTGGGTGCAGAAATTGCACAGCTTGAGAAACAAAGAGATGAGCTGGAAGACGAACTGAAGAGGGTAATCTAATCTTCTATTTATATGGTTTATTGCTTTATCCTGGAGGTTTACTACATACACACAATTAAAACAGACAAATTTTTGTCACTTGACGTAATTGTATAAATGTAAGCTCATCATCCTGTTGAATTGAAATATAATGATTTCATTGATTTCATGTATGTAGCTATGATTATTGTGGTAAGAAAGGTATATCAATGAATATTCTTCCATATAGGTAAATATATCATTAGCTGCTGCTCAAGCTCGGTTTCCGTAATGCGACAGAGGAGAGGGATCAATTTGGTGAAGCCAACAATCAGATAATCGCTCACCTGAAAACAAAGGTGGCATTTTCTTTAGATGAGTAGCTCTCATGGTTAATAATATTAACATGAAATAATTTGCTTATGTTGATTCTGCATGCAGGAAGACGACTTATCCAAATCAGTTGTAGCTTGTAAGAAAGAAGCAGAAGTTATCAAGACGTGGATTAATTTTATTGAGGATACATGGCTTCTTCAATGCTCATATACCGAAACGAAGGATAAGCAGACTTTGTATTGCTATCTACTCTAAGCTGTTTCTCACAATACATCTTGCTTTACTGCACGACCACAGTATATAATCCATTGGATGCATGTCTTAGGGACGAATTAGAGAAGCATGAGGATTACTTCTCGGATGTGGCCTTTAATATACTCTCTGTGTACAAGGTAACCTCTGTACTTTGTGGAAACTTTAATCTAATAATTGGTAAAGGACAGATCTAACACAAAAATTCATATTGTACAGAAGGAGGTGGCACCTTTAATCAGTCGTATTGAAAATTATGTGGAAAATCTGAAGAATCTGGGTCCTGGGTAAATTACTCTTGTTGAATTGGATTGCTTCTACTATATTGCTTGGTTTCTGACTAATAACTCTAGTTGGAGTTGAATTGCGCCTAGCAGTAGTGGGTGACATTTTCGCATGTGGTGGTGGTGACAGGTCGGAGAAGCCGCCAAATGCCGATCAGGAAGGCAATCAGGTTTCAAACCCGAGGAAAATTCTGGAGCAGGAGTATATAGACTATGAGACCAAGGTAAGAATTACTGCTTAGTAGGTCTTGATTGTTTTTTCATTTGAGACCCAATTAGTAGGACCAAATTTGACTCTGCACGGTTGTGCTTTGGTTTGTTATATTTTTTCTCTTTTTCCGTTGCTCTTCATCATCACTGAATTGGCTTTATCAACAAATTAGATCATTACCACCTTCAGCATTGTGGATAACATGAAAGAGCAATTCCAGGTTCTCCAAAGCAAACTGGAAAAGTGAGTGGAAACATAACTCTCTGACCTTTTATTAATCGGTATAGTTTTATGATACTAAGTTCTGAAATCCTACATATACCAGAAAGGACGACCTGCGTGTGAAAGAGCTGTTTGATGACATGGAGAAAAGGCAGCAATTTGAATCCATAGCTAGGCCAATGTTAGAGATAGAGACTCCATCACCTAAAAGCAGTGCTTCATCACCTAAATCCCCCAAGCCCAGCAGTAGCATGGATGCCCCAACTGAATCTACTCTGACCCAAAAGCCAGAGTTGAGCAATCCTCCTGAGGCACCGAAGACTACCGCTGGTTCCAGTCAGGAATTTAACCCTGAAGCTGAACTAGCTGAGCTTGAATCTGAATTTGGTAAGGTGGCTCGTGATTACTCTGCAGATGAGGTCGATGGATGGGAATTCGATGAACTTGAGAAAGAACTGCAGTAGTAAGTAGTCTAGCAACTCGAATAATATGATCATCACACGCGTGTTCACATATACTGATATGTTTTTCTCTTACCTTCTTCTTTTGCCATAACTCCAAAGTTCCTTTGCTAATCTGTATGGGTTATTTTATAGTAACTGCCTGTTGACTGTTGTATGTCTACTTGGAACAAATAAAAGCACTCAGTAACTAGAACTTTGTAAACCTTTGAAACTCCTGACTAAGGCTATAAGCAGACCGGAGCTGTCTCGCTAGCCTTTGCCTGCGGGTTTTGAAATGTTTTACTTGCAATTGATAGTCTCTCAAGACAGTGTGCTATCCATTCCTTTTTTTCCTGCTGAACTTTTAGCATGTAGTTTTTTAACGTTTTCCTGTCTGTATGCGTATCTTTCTTTCTTTTCTTTTTGTCATCTTGATAATAACCAAAGCAAACGACAGAGTTCTGAAAAAGTAAAACTATGCGTATCTAAATTTGAACTATGGGACCGTCAGGCCAATTTGGACTTTCATCAAAGCTTGTCTCGTTATGCCTCTTGGTGGTATGGAGCGGATATCAATTTGTACAATTGTCTTTTGGCAGACTTGAGAAAAAGTAGGTATTAAACGGTGAAAAGGAAACTTTCTAATGCCAAAAATTGAAGTAGATTATCTTCTAAAGCTAAAGTCATTTGCTTACTTTTTTGCCATCTAAAAAACATTTTGAGATTACAATATATCCCAAGTAGTTAAAACATCCTTCAACCGTAGCGTTTCATTTCTCTGCATCCCAAGTAGTTAGATTTGAAAAGAATAAAAATACATATATGGTTTAAAATGTGAAGATTGAAAATTGCAGGATTTAGTTTGTGAATTCTAATGGAGACAAGACAAGAGTTGACCCAACTCATCAACATCATGGATCTAGACGGCTTAACGTCTCTCTTCACACTGATCTTGTTTTCCCTTTCAACACATGTTTTATTCCCTCCCAAATATTGGTACTACTAAAATAATTCTCATATCATTAAAAAAGAATCATGAAAATTGGCACGCAAGCCACTTGTATTGGATGACTCTCATGAATACTATTGTAGTATTAGATACGTGACCAAACAAACAAGTGACAACAATTGATCAAATGTAATTAACAACTAACTAAAAAATGTTTAATTTGTGATAATAACAAAATTTATATGTAACTACGTTGTCGTCATTCTGTACTTACCAGGCTTCTCATGGTTTTACGATAAATTAATTAATTATTGACGTCTCTCCTCTGATTATATTAACATAAAATATTAGTTGGAAACAAAACTGAGAATTGACCACCACTAGAGTAAAAAGCTTTGGCTTGTGGAACAACGAAGATGGAATAAATGAAAGGAAGCTAAGTTTGATTTGATTGAATTAAATTTGTGTCATCAATTCAACGGTTGCGCCAAGCGTGCGCAGAGCCATCATGTCCTACGCATCTCTCAGCGTCAAAGACCTGACCAGCCTTGTTTCAAGATCCGGAAGCGGTTCATCTTCTTCGCCCAAGCCTCCGGGTCAGACCCGACCCGTCAAGGTCATCCCGCTTCAGCATCCCGACACCTCCAATGAGGCTCGTCCTCCTTCGATCCCTTTCGACGATATCTTCTCCGGATGGACGGCCAAGATCAAGCGCATGCGA
>CM022178.2:16734219-16757325 GCA_011420285.2 Erysimum cheiranthoides | reverse complement strand
TATTTTCTATATTCGCCTTCAATTTAATTTTTGAGGCTTTATATCTAAAGACACATTTTACAGGGTGAAGAATACAAGTTGTTTTGGCCAGAACATTCAGAGTTTGTAAGGACCGCATCTAGATTTGGAGCAAAAATCATTCCTTTTGGCGTTGTTGGAGAAGATGACCTCTGTGAAGTAAGCAAAAATCTGTTTTCCGTTCTTGTTTCAACACCTGCATTCTTAAAACTCTTTTTGTTTCAATCGGTTTTTGAGCAACTCCTTTGAGCAATTTGAATGATTCGCAGATGGTCATGGATTACATTGACCAAATGCATTCTTAAAACTCTTTTTGTTTCAATCGGGTTTGGACTAACTTCTCTGTACAATGGAACGATTCTCAGATGGTTTTAGATTACAATTATCAAATGAAGATCCCTTTCTTCACCATAATATTTATTTAATTTCGAGTGTGGTATTTTATCATCCCACTATTGTTGTGCAGGCAGTATTCCAGGATAAAGATGTTATTGGATCCGACGATGAGGGAGCTCCAGGGTCAGTTTTTGTTCATTGTCTATGCTCTGTTTTTTGTAGCATGGTTGCATTTTTGCTTCCTTATGATTTCTCTCAAATTAATTATCAAAGTGGCAGCTTTATCTTCTTTTCTGGAGCTGTTCAATGCCTTTTCTATTTTTGTTTCATTTGCTACTTCAGATTGTTATCATAGAATTTAAATGATTCTCATGAGGGGAAAACTCGAGTTGACTAAATAATTAAAAAAAGCTTTGCGTTTTGGTACTTGAATGTGTAAACCAAGCTATGTAACCATGTTTTACAAGTTCCATGACATCCATATCTTGATTTTTTGTTTGTTCTTCAATTAGATTGTGAATTAGACAGCGACTTTGTGAGTCTTATCTTTCTTGGACGTGGCCCTTTGGTGTATAATTTGAATGACACGTCGCCAATCCAAAGTTTTACTTATGGAAGATTTTCTATTTGTTGATAGTGCTGATCACAATGCGTATCTGGATGCGGCAACACCCGGGATAAAGGATGCAATGGTAGGAGTTTCTGAAGCCATGCCCAGGGATGCAGAGCAGGTACGTACCATCAGAGACATAATAACGAGGCACAGTGCTTAATTCTATATAGTGTTCCTGTGGCTGAGTGTAGTTTGCAATTACAGACGCCAAATTTCCAATTTTTATTTACAGACTTATTGGTTTAATTTTCTGGTAAGACTATTGGATACTGTTATTATCATTATTTCTTATAAATATCTCTTTTTGATAGGCTGAAGATCTTGCTATGAATAATGAGTTCATCGAAGATGCTCAAGCTCCTCAAACTCCTGGATTAGTTGAGGTGCCAAACTCGTCTAGTGTCAGAGAGCAGCTGGCATGCGATGATCACATGGAGGTAGAGGATCTGAATGCAGAAGAAGGCAGGAAGGCCTCTGGGGATCTGGATGCTACTGAGCTGCACAAACGTGGGGAAGACCTCTCTTCTGAATATAATGCCCCAGAATCAGTAGATACTCCCGTGGAGGTAGATAAGTCACAGATAGATGAAAATGTCAACACACAAAATGAGCCGGAGGAGGAGAGGGCAGAGCATGTACATGTTACATCTCCATGCTGTTCTCACATCACCACCGAGATGGAGGATCCTGGTCAAGTAATGACTGAGGCAGGAACCAATGTTAATAATGTTGTAGCTGATAAGTCCGATGCTGTCCCTCCACTTGAATCCCCTGGAGAAGAGAACCGAGGTTTGTTGGCAAATAAAATGCAAACCTAATGAGATGTCTTAGTGCCTGCCTTATTCTTATAATTTTTGTTGTTTTTGCCAGATCATTTTGCTATTGCCACTGAGGTAAATCAGGAAACAGATTCCAGTTTACAAGGAGATGGGCAAGTGTACAGTAGACCAGATGAGCAGCTGAATAATGCGCCTGCAACTGATGAACAGTTGGGAAATTTGACTGGATTTACTGATTGTGATTTGCCTGCACCTGAGAAGGTTTTAGCTGCACCTAACAGACTGGTGGATGGAAATGATTCCATCTACGCCAGATAAAGAAGACCCTGGCACATGTAACGATGATGCGGGAAATAATAACATTACTGGGGAAAAACGCACTTTTACTCTCTGTTGAGTCAGTTGGAAAAAAATATGAATAATAAATGAATAAAACCAAATGTAATCGGCTATTGGTTTTGAAATCTCATAGCTAGACTCAAGTTGGTGAATTATTTTTAGCAGCATTGTAGACATATTTTTCCTGTCAGTTAACTTATTTGTTTTGAAATAAAATCCAGCAATTTAATCCACTAATTATCAATAATGGCTGAAATCGAAGTAACTTAATTTTAGGTTAAACAAAAACTAGCACCAATTATTGTATTTCTCCCGATAAGACCCGGTTCACGTTAACCAGATAAAAACTCCACCAACATCCGGTTTAGCTAATCAATGTGCCTTATTTGGTTAAACCAGCAACTGATCAAGAATTGGAATAAGTGACGGATAAAGACATGCTTCAACTTCAAAATCACCAATAATTTTGCCACACCCCAACATGTTTTTAGCCGAGTTAGAAATCAAAACCCGTAAATGTTTCTCTTGGTCGAGTACTCTAGTTTTACCTAGTTCTTTTTGTTAATATATACTAGTTACTGACGGCCTGGGATGTAATCTTGATCATCGTTTCCTTCATCTTCACTTTCCCCATCTTCTCTCTGTTTAAAGCTCATGAGCTTCTGCAAGAAAAAAACAACAGAATTATCACAACCTGTTTCGTTAAACACCATATGTATAATAAACCATAAATTCCTTACTGCTTCGGTATGCAGTCGTCGCCTCTTTGGTGGCTGCATGTCAAGATCAGGCTGAGGAGGCTGTGGTGGTGGTGGTTGAGCCTGTGGTTGTGGTTGAGGCGGTGGTGGTGGTAGTTGAGGCTGTGGTGGTGGTGGTTGAGCCTGTGGTTGTGGTTGAGGCGGTGGTGGTGGTAGTTGAGGCTGTGGTGGTGGTGGTTGAGCCTGTGGTTGTGGTTGAGGCGGTGGTGGTGGTAGTTGAGGCTGTGGTGGTGGTGGTTGAGCCTGTGGTTGTGGTTGAGGCGGTGGTGGTGGTAGTTGAGGCTGTGGTGGTGGTGGTTGTGGTTGAGGCTGTGGCGGTGGTTGTTGTGGTTGAGGCTGAATGTTCCCCTCATCTTCTCCGAAAACACCCTACATTAAAATACAAAATACAATCAATCGTTGAAGTGAATTACGAGAATCTTTGTCTAAGAGAACCTAAAAACCCTAAATCTTCTGTAAAAGAATCCTATCTTCAAACAAAATGTTAACTTAAAACCCTAAATCTTAAGAACAAACAAACTGATTCAAATGTATGAAACTAAATGAAATGAAACTTTACCTCCAGGATTCCTATCAATTGGAAACAGTTATACAAATCGCCAAGAGTATAGTCATCCTTGAGTCGATCCAAAATCTCATTCACACGATCCATGTCTGTTCTCGCTTCGTAGCTTAGGGGAAGAAACACTTGATAAAAAAAATTTAAGAGAGAGAGAGAGAGAGAAAAAATTGGATTTTGGTTCTCGCATTTTTCTCTTAAAAACGATTATAATATGCCACGCGTTGATATTTTCAGTTTGAATATTTTCAAATCAATTTTGGCTCGGTTTAGATGAAATTTGCTTAAATTTCAATTAAGCTGGTTCGGTTTGGTTCAAACCAAATCTGGGATGGTATTACGTTTTTTTTTTTTTTTCCCCCGATCGGAGGAAACGGGTTCGAGACGAGAGAGAGAGAGAGGCGGCGGCGGAGGATTCTTTGAATCTCAGTCCAAGGCTGATCAAGTCGATAGTCCGTCACGGTCACGGTCACTGCAGAGAAACCTAAAGGTGCTAATCCTTTTTATCTGTTTCTGGGAAAGCAAATTGTAGAGATTGCTTGAGAACACGTAGCTTGGTACTTTAATCGAATTGATTCTAAGTCATTGGTCGTAGGATGCTCAAGTTACGACCATGATGTTTTGCAGAGGTTTTGATAAGATTTCTACACATGCTCCTGGTTAGTGAAACGCTTTGCGTGCATCTTTGTTTCTGAGTCTACATCTTTATTCTAACTGTTCTATCTTTTTCAGGCTGGTTTAATAGAGAACGCTCCAAATGTTAGGGCCAAAGCCTTGCGAGCAGTAAGTGAGCAAAGTGTTATGTTTGTTTGTGCATAAAGTCAGAATACAGTTCTCATATTCTAGCGATGACAATACTTTCTGTCATTGGCCATGACAGGTTAGTCGTATCATTGTTGAAGCTGGTCCAGAGGTACTATGTGATAAGCGTGTTCAGTTGGCTGTTGAAGGAAGGTTTGTGATTCTGCAATATCTGTTAGAGAAGCAGTACTGGAACTTGTTGGTAGGCATATTGCATCACATCCTGATGTTGGTATACAAGTAAATTGACCTTTCCCTGTATCATTATTGTTATATCACATTCCCCACTATTGCTCTCTCTTTGCTGACCCATGGGATTGTTGTGCAGTACTTTGAGAAGGTCGCTGAGAGGATTAAGGATACCGGAGTGAGTGTTCGAAAACGAGCCATCAAGATAATACGTGACATGTGTACTTCAAGTCCCAACTTCTCTGAATTAACAAGTGCATGAGCTGGGATATTATCTCGTATCAGTGATGATGAGTCTAGCGTTCAGGTAATTTTGTAGTCAGTATGCATTGTCCTCATTTTTTAGTGTGAGATTACGCTTAAATACAATATCTATAATAGATATTTGTTCATCCGCAGGATCTTGTGTGCAAAACATTCTGTGAATTTTGGTTTAAGGAACCTCCAGGGCATCATACTCAGTTTGCTTGCTAGCTCCATTCCAGTGGAACTGGGAAAGAAAACCAAGCTAATGGTTGGGTTGTTTAAGCAGGAGCTTCTTGTAACAAGTATTAAGGCCCTGGATTTTTTTCCTCAAGCAGCTAAAGCTGCTGATATTAACCCAGTTGCTCTTGCATCAGTACGCAGGCGCTGCGAGCTGATGTGCATGTGCTTACTGGAAAAAAATATTACAGGTAAACATTAATGCTTCGTGTCTGTGCATTGATGGGTTGGTCGAGAACCAATTATAAAATCTTTTATTCACTCAGGTAGAAGAAATGAGCCGTGAAGAAGGAGAGGTGCAAGTACTTCCTTATGTGCTTGTTTTGCAGGCTTTCTGTCTCGTGGATCCTGGCCTGTGTACACCGGCTTCAGACCCTACTAAGTTTGTCATCACCCTACAGCCATATCTGAAGAGTCAGGTTATATATGGTCAAGATTCTCTTAAGCTTTGTGAAGGAATGATTCTGTTAAGAGCTTATCTATGCTTGTTTTCTTTGAAAAATAGTAATAGTTCAGAGAAGAAATCAACTGTATGAAGGTCTGTGCACAATAGGATCTCAAACTTTAAGTGTGGCTAACTTGCCTTTCGTCCTGTACTTGTTGCAGGTTGATAGTAGAATAGGAGCACAGTTACTAGAGAGTATTATCTTCATTATCGATTCTGTCCTACCCTTGATCCGCAAGCTGCCTCAAAGTGTCACAGAAGATCTGGAACAAGATCTAAAGCATTTGATTCTTCGGCATTCGTTTCTAACCGTTGTTCATGCTTGCGTTAGGTACCCTCTATTTTTCAACTACCATCACTCCTGGCTCTATACATTGTCTTAGCTTTCACATACGTTCATTGTTTTTGGGACGATTTCATGTCTTCATGGAAGATGCAGTCGAGAAACATCACTCATCTTTTCTAGGAGACTACCTTCTATTTGATTAGTACTTAGCCTTCGAATTCTCAGGTGTCTCTGTTCTGTGAGTAAATTGGCGGGAAAAGGTGTTAGCATAGTTGAGCACCTTCTTCAGTTCTTTTTTAAGCGGCCGGAGGCCCAAGGTTCCGATAACACGCAGGTGGGTTGACGTTGAAAAGATCATGCATCAGGAATTTTTCATGTTTAAGCACAATTAAGGTCTTTGAGTCATGTTTCATGCACATGATATTACAAGTCGGGTATCGGTGGGTCGGTTTATTGTAGTATTGTGGCTTGCCTTTGTGAGTGTAAAGTTGGTTGCATCATTACCTAAACTGGGGTTTGTTCCTATTCTCGTTGGACTGTATTTTGTTTAACTTTAAGTAGTTGCAAGATCAGTATTCTCTACTAACACTGCTTTTCATTGCGGTCTACTGCCCCCTGAGAGTAATGTTCAGTGTTCACATATATCTCACTCTGAGTTAGTGTTGTCTGAGTTGAAATAACTGTTACTCTTTACAGGATGAGTCCAGCAACAGATTAATTTGAAGCTTAACGGTGAAAATATTCTGTCTATTTCAGATTGCTGGGCGGTCCCTTTTTTGTCTTGGCTTGCTTATTCGCCATGGAAACTCTTTTATTAGCACCTCAGATGGCAAGAATTTCAATCTCTCTGGCTGTCTCAGTTTATTTAAACGACATCTCCAAACGGAAGATTTTGCTTTGAAAGTCAGGTCTCTGCAGGTATGGTCCATACAGTGCTAGTCTGTTACACATTCTCGATATTGCGTTGTGATGGTAACGGTGACCCCAAACTTCCTGTAGGCTTTAGGATTCATCCTAATTGCGCGACCTGAGTAAGGTGGTTAACCCAATTGAGCAAGGTGGCCATACTGTATCTGACACATACATTTGCGGAGGCATTGTGCAGTTGTATTGGGATAAGATATTAGGTAGATGCTTGGACTTTGATGATCAAATTCGACAGACTGCTCTCAAGGTTTGCCTTTTATTCCCAATAATAATCTTTGCTTCTGTCTCTTTGCTCTTGGCTGAATCAATGAGAGGGTATTCTGTTTCACAGATAGTGGAAGTTGTACTACGTCAAGGTCTAGTTCATCCTATTACGTGTGTTCCTTATTTAATTGCCCTCGAGACAGATCCTCAAGAGGCCAACCAAAAGCTGGCGCATCATTTACTAATGAATATGCATGAGAAGTAATCCTCTGATTGGATTTCACAAAATTTTACATGATTCGCTGATCAAGAATCAGGGCACTAACAGTCTTCGACATTTTTATCAGGTATCCGGCTTTTTTTGAGAGCCGTCTCGGTGACGGGCTTCAAATATCATTCATCTTCATGCAGTCCATCAGCCGGGTTACTTCAGAACCAAATCAAAGTCTTCAGCAAAAGGGTTCGACAAACATGTCGGGAAAAGATGATCATACTAGTAGTACTCTCACACAAGCTAGACTTGGAGTCTCTAGGATCTATAAGCTAATCCGTGGAAACCGAGTTTCCCGAAACAAATTTATGACTTCGATTGTTCGCAAGTTTGATAATCCAACCTGGAGTGGCTCAGTAATATCCTTTCTGAAGTGAGTATTTGCTGCCACGATAACTTCAGTCTCTCTGTGGTAAATAAACACTAACGTTACTGTTTATCTTTATAGGTATTGCACTGAAACCCTTGCTTTACTTCCATTCACATCACCAGATGAGCCGCTCTATCTTGTATATTCCATAAATCGAGTTATGCAAATCCGGGCTGGTGCAATTGAATCAAATTTGAAGGCTTTGTTACATAAAGATTCCGCAAAGACTCAGCACGGAAATGGAACATACCAACAAGATCAGATTCCCGGACATATGCACATGATGGATCTAAATACAAGAATCCAAGAAGAACCAACGCATTGGAATTCCTGGAGCCATCCAACTCCAATTGACCTCAATGGAGCAGTATACCAAGATCCAAGGGATCAGTTCACTTCATATCAAGTCCATGATGGGAAAGCAAACGTGCACAAGATGACCTCATCTGATCCTCCTGAATTATCCACCGATGATCTGCACAAAATTCAGGTAGGCTTCATACCTTTTTCTCCTGTGATGCTTAGGGTGTTAAATTTGGGTTTCTTTTTGTTTGAAATTTTCCCTTTTTCGGTTTTGGAAGATAACTAATGAAAACCTGTCTTGCGTAGATGAGGGTTGGTACATTTTGGTTTCACTTCGGTCAGTTTTGGGTTTGGTTTGTTTGGCTTTTAATATATTTGAATTTTATTTGGCTTTTTGGGTTTGGTTTGGGCAGATCGGTTCAGTTTTTCACATATGATTTATCAAAATTGAGCACTCTTTAAATCATGGTTGCGTTTATATATAGCGTTTGCTTCTTATGCCAGTCTTTCTCTTTTATGTACTATTTCAGGTTGATTGCTTAGCAGCTATAGCTATACAACTTCTTTTGAAGCTAAAGAGATACTTAAAAGTCACCTACAGCTTAAATGATGACCGGTGCCAAGTAGGATTCTTTCTTTCCACCTATTTTTCGTTATTCTTTAAGTTTGTTTATGAAAACATGATTGTGTCTGGAAAAAAATATCTCAGGCGTATTCTCCAACGGAACCATTGAAGCCAGGAGATCCTCTGTCCACGGAGGACGCACGGCCTGAATAACGGAAGAGTTTGACGGATTTTTTGGTGGAAGCTAGAGATTTTGTCAGATTAGACGGCGGAGATGGTGGTCCGCCTCGGTGGTTCTCTCCGTTGGAATGTGGCGCACGTGCTCCAGAATCTCCTCTTCTTCTCTACTTACCTGGTGTGTGCTTTCAAGTTAGGGCTGAATATCGACAGTTCGTTTGATTGGTTTCGTTATTCTGATTTAGGTTGAAATCGAATTGTGAAAACTAGTTTTTTCAAAATTGCAGGGATCGATGCTACTGGATTAGGACTCATTCGTCACCATAGGAGGCTTGGAGAGTAAGTATAGTTTGTTTCAATCTTCTTTATTGCCTTAGATAGGCTCTTTATTTTGTAAAGAAGTAGAAATCTAGTGAATATTGTTTGTTTCTCATCTCATAGGATATTTGACATATGGTGCCTTCACTTTCCAGTCAGTGATCGTAGGTGCTTCTTTTTCAGCATTTTCACTTGTCTCATTAGCGTTTTGTAATCTTATGTCGGTGAAACTCTTACTCTTGTGTTCACTTGTTTTCAGATCTTGTGAAGCTCATTGAGAGGACAGTTAGGTCAGAGCACTGCCGTTTCCCAAATAGACCCATTACATAGTTGGAGAATCTATTGGAGCTTCTCTTGCTCTAGATGTTGCAGCCAGTAACCCTGACATTGATCTTATCTTGATCTTGGCTAATCCAGGTAAAACAAGACTACTCATCTTTTTCTGTATCATTTTTTTCTCTTAATATTTTTTTTGGACATTTATGAAACCAGAGTGTTGCAAGCTCAGAAAAGTGTCATGAGCAATTATACTCTTTCTAACAGAGTTTTTTTCTTCAATCATGTTAAAAAGGTTTTTTATTCGTTGGCTTGTGCACACCTTATACTCCCTTTTCTTGGGGGGATTTGTAGGTAGATCTCATAGAATGTATGCATCTTATCTTGTGTTTATAATAAACTCTGTTTGATGCAGTCACACGTTTCAACAACTTCATGTTGCAACCTATATTGGGCCTACTGGAAATTTTGCCTGATGGAGTTCCCAGCTTGATAGCAGAGAATTTTGGCTTTAACCAAGGTGAAGTTTCAATCCTTTGTATATCTTCCACGTCTATCGGTGTAAAGCAAAAAAAAAATTAGATGCAAAGACCAAGCCTTATAAAATTGTCTCAAAAGATGGGTTTCAGTGTCAGGTTTTGCTTAAAAGTCAGGGCTAACTGTGTTTTATTACATAGGTTCTCCGTTGACAGAAATGTTCGAGAATATGCTCAATGAAACTGGTGCCGCGCAGATGGGTAGAGGGCTATTAGGAGACTTCTTCGCAACTTCATCTAATCTGCCTGTAAGACTCTACTTTAGAAAAACAAATGATAGATGCATGTTGTTTGTCCTGCAGATCATAGTGTTAACTAGTAATGTGCTCTTGTTTGTTCTTCATTTTGTTGTTTTGATTTTACTTTCTCTAGTCATTCGCTATATGTCGTGAGATAAACTCACGAAAACGAATTATTCACAGACTTTGATTAGAGTTTTTCCCAAGGACACCCTTCTATGGAAGCTTCAATTGCTTAAGTCTGTTTCAGCGTCTGCTAATTCTCAGATGGACACAGTCAACGCCCAAACACTGATACTTCTGAGGTTCATATTAACTAGTAAACTTCTCTGTTTCGTTACTCTATATAAGTAGAAGTTCAGTGATCTATTTGTTTGTAATGGATTTAGTTAATTGGAAGCTGAGTTGTAGCTTTAATACGCCTGTGTTATTGCAGTGGACGTGATCAATGGTTAACGAACAAGGAAGACATTGAAAGACTCCGTGGTGCATTGCCAAGATGTGAAGTTCGTGAGCTTGAGAATAATGGACAGTTCCTCTTCTTGGTAAGGAGCTCTTTCTCCTGATGCAAGAAGTTTTCCTTGTGTCAGTGAGTCCTATTTATTTAATTCACAAGCAAATCTAGTCTTTACGAGTTTATTTCCAATAGAAAACTTCTTGCATCAGGTTTTGTGCAGAAAACTTTCAGATTATATTTGGTTTAATAACATACAGCTCAACTGATCTGTTTTATGTCGTGTCAGGAGGATGGAGTAGATCTGGTGACTATCATCAAGCATGCATATTATTATCGCCGTGGGAAGTCACTTGATTACATTTCGGATTACATTTTGCCTACCCCATTTGAGTTCAAAGAGTATGAAGAATCACAAAGGTAAAATGACTCACTTTTCACATCAGTATCGGTGTCACTGTGTGTCATACATGTTATCACTTTTAATTGCTGTGTTAAACGATATCTTGACTTAGATCCAGTGAAAATATTTTGTATAGTACTACTTAGTTAGAATAGAATATTTTTGCTTATGCTACCGTAAGTGTATACTGATGTAGTATTCTTTTTTAATTTCTCTGGTGCAGATTGATAAATGCTGTTACCTCCCCAGTCTTTCTCGCAACTCTAAACAATGGTGCAGTAGTAAGATCGCTTGCAGGAATACCTTCAGAGGGACCGGTTCTCTATGTTGGCAATCACATGTTGCTTGGTATGGAGTTGCATGCAATAGCACTTCATTTCTTGAAAGAAAGGAACATTCTGTTGCGAGGACTGGCACATCCATTGATGATTACCAAAAAAATGGGCTCAAAACTCCCTGATATGCAGTTGTACGACTTATTTAGGATAGTAGGCGCGGTTCCTGTCTCGGGTATGAATTTCTACAAACTACTTCGTTCAAACGCTCACGTGGCTTTGTATCCTGGAGGTGTCCGTGAAGCTTTGCACAGAAAGGTCATGATGTATTTTCTATATTCGCCTTCAATTTAATTTTTGAGGCTTTATATCTAAAGACACATTTTACAGGGTGAAGAATACAAGTTGTTTTGGCCAGAACATTCAGAGTTTGTAAGGACCGCATCTAGATTTGGAGCAAAAATCATTCCTTTTGGCGTTGTTGGAGAAGATGACCTCTGTGAAGTAAGCAAAAATCTGTTTTCCGTTCTTGTTTCAACACCTGCATTCTTAAAACTCTTTTTGTTTCAATCGGTTTTTGAGCAACTCCTTTGAGCAATTTGAATGATTCGCAGATGGTCATGGATTACATTGACCAAATGCATTCTTAAAACTCTTTTTGTTTCAATCGGGTTTGGACTAACTTCTCTGTACAAT
This sequence comes from Erysimum cheiranthoides, assembly GCA_011420285.2. Classification (NCBI taxonomy): domain Eukaryota; kingdom Viridiplantae; phylum Streptophyta; class Magnoliopsida; order Brassicales; family Brassicaceae; genus Erysimum; species Erysimum cheiranthoides. The sequence continues at coordinate 16,745,705 of CM022178.2, read as the reverse complement.
GGAACGATTCTCAGATGGTTTTAGATTACAATTATCAAATGAAGATCCCTTTCTTCACCATAATATTTATTTAATTTCGAGTGTGGTATTTTATCATCCCACTATTGTTGTGCAGGCAGTATTCCAGGATAAAGATGTTATTGGATCCGACGATGAGGGAGCTCCAGGGTCAGTTTTTGTTCATTGTCTATGCTCTGTTTTTTGTAGCATGGTTGCATTTTTGCTTCCTTATGATTTCTCTCAAATTAATTATCAAAGTGGCAGCTTTATCTTCTTTTCTGGAGCTGTTCAATGCCTTTTCTATTTTTGTTTCATTTGCTACTTCAGATTGTTATCATAGAATTTAAATGATTCTCATGAGGGGAAAACTCGAGTTGACTAAATAATTAAAAAAAGCTTTGCGTTTTGGTACTTGAATGTGTAAACCAAGCTATGTAACCATGTTTTACAAGTTCCATGACATCCATATCTTGATTTTTTGTTTGTTCTTCAATTAGATTGTGAATTAGACAGCGACTTTGTGAGTCTTATCTTTCTTGGACGTGGCCCTTTGGTGTATAATTTGAATGACACGTCGCCAATCCAAAGTTTTACTTATGGAAGATTTTCTATTTGTTGATAGTGCTGATCACAATGCGTATCTGGATGCGGCAACACCCGGGATAAAGGATGCAATGGTAGGAGTTTCTGAAGCCATGCCCAGGGATGCAGAGCAGGTACGTACCATCAGAGACATAATAACGAGGCACAGTGCTTAATTCTATATAGTGTTCCTGTGGCTGAGTGTAGTTTGCAATTACAGACGCCAAATTTCCAATTTTTATTTACAGACTTATTGGTTTAATTTTCTGGTAAGACTATTGGATACTGTTATTATCATTATTTCTTATAAATATCTCTTTTTGATAGGCTGAAGATCTTGCTATGAATAATGAGTTCATCGAAGATGCTCAAGCTCCTCAAACTCCTGGATTAGTTGAGGTGCCAAACTCGTCTAGTGTCAGAGAGCAGCTGGCATGCGATGATCACATGGAGGTAGAGGATCTGAATGCAGAAGAAGGCAGGAAGGCCTCTGGGGATCTGGATGCTACTGAGCTGCACAAACGTGGGGAAGACCTCTCTTCTGAATATAATGCCCCAGAATCAGTAGATACTCCCGTGGAGGTAGATAAGTCACAGATAGATGAAAATGTCAACACACAAAATGAGCCGGAGGAGGAGAGGGCAGAGCATGTACATGTTACATCTCCATGCTGTTCTCACATCACCACCGAGATGGAGGATCCTGGTCAAGTAATGACTGAGGCAGGAACCAATGTTAATAATGTTGTAGCTGATAAGTCCGATGCTGTCCCTCCACTTGAATCCCCTGGAGAAGAGAACCGAGGTTTGTTGGCAAATAAAATGCAAACCTAATGAGATGTCTTAGTGCCTGCCTTATTCTTATAATTTTTGTTGTTTTTGCCAGATCATTTTGCTATTGCCACTGAGGTAAATCAGGAAACAGATTCCAGTTTACAAGGAGATGGGCAAGTGTACAGTAGACCAGATGAGCAGCTGAATAATGCGCCTGCAACTGATGAACAGTTGGGAAATTTGACTGGATTTACTGATTGTGATTTGCCTGCACCTGAGAAGGTTTTAGCTGCACCTAACAGACTGGTGGATGGAAATGATTCCATCTACGCCAGATAAAGAAGACCCTGGCACATGTAACGATGATGCGGGAAATAATAACATTACTGGGGAAAAACGCACTTTTACTCTCTGTTGAGTCAGTTGGAAAAAAATATGAATAATAAATGAATAAAACCAAATGTAATCGGCTATTGGTTTTGAAATCTCATAGCTAGACTCAAGTTGGTGAATTATTTTTAGCAGCATTGTAGACATATTTTTCCTGTCAGTTAACTTATTTGTTTTGAAATAAAATCCAGCAATTTAATCCACTAATTATCAATAATGGCTGAAATCGAAGTAACTTAATTTTAGGTTAAACAAAAACTAGCACCAATTATTGTATTTCTCCCGATAAGACCCGGTTCACGTTAACCAGATAAAAACTCCACCAACATCCGGTTTAGCTAATCAATGTGCCTTATTTGGTTAAACCAGCAACTGATCAAGAATTGGAATAAGTGACGGATAAAGACATGCTTCAACTTCAAAATCACCAATAATTTTGCCACACCCCAACATGTTTTTAGCCGAGTTAGAAATCAAAACCCGTAAATGTTTCTCTTGGTCGAGTACTCTAGTTTTACCTAGTTCTTTTTGTTAATATATACTAGTTACTGACGGCCTGGGATGTAATCTTGATCATCGTTTCCTTCATCTTCACTTTCCCCATCTTCTCTCTGTTTAAAGCTCATGAGCTTCTGCAAGAAAAAAACAACAGAATTATCACAACCTGTTTCGTTAAACACCATATGTATAATAAACCATAAATTCCTTACTGCTTCGGTATGCAGTCGTCGCCTCTTTGGTGGCTGCATGTCAAGATCAGGCTGAGGAGGCTGTGGTGGTGGTGGTTGAGCCTGTGGTTGTGGTTGAGGCGGTGGTGGTGGTAGTTGAGGCTGTGGTGGTGGTGGTTGAGCCTGTGGTTGTGGTTGAGGCGGTGGTGGTGGTAGTTGAGGCTGTGGTGGTGGTGGTTGAGCCTGTGGTTGTGGTTGAGGCGGTGGTGGTGGTAGTTGAGGCTGTGGTGGTGGTGGTTGAGCCTGTGGTTGTGGTTGAGGCGGTGGTGGTGGTAGTTGAGGCTGTGGTGGTGGTGGTTGTGGTTGAGGCTGTGGCGGTGGTTGTTGTGGTTGAGGCTGAATGTTCCCCTCATCTTCTCCGAAAACACCCTACATTAAAATACAAAATACAATCAATCGTTGAAGTGAATTACGAGAATCTTTGTCTAAGAGAACCTAAAAACCCTAAATCTTCTGTAAAAGAATCCTATCTTCAAACAAAATGTTAACTTAAAACCCTAAATCTTAAGAACAAACAAACTGATTCAAATGTATGAAACTAAATGAAATGAAACTTTACCTCCAGGATTCCTATCAATTGGAAACAGTTATACAAATCGCCAAGAGTATAGTCATCCTTGAGTCGATCCAAAATCTCATTCACACGATCCATGTCTGTTCTCGCTTCGTAGCTTAGGGGAAGAAACACTTGATAAAAAAAATTTAAGAGAGAGAGAGAGAGAGAAAAAATTGGATTTTGGTTCTCGCATTTTTCTCTTAAAAACGATTATAATATGCCACGCGTTGATATTTTCAGTTTGAATATTTTCAAATCAATTTTGGCTCGGTTTAGATGAAATTTGCTTAAATTTCAATTAAGCTGGTTCGGTTTGGTTCAAACCAAATCTGGGATGGTATTACGTTTTTTTTTTTTTTTCCCCCGATCGGAGGAAACGGGTTCGAGACGAGAGAGAGAGAGAGGCGGCGGCGGAGGATTCTTTGAATCTCAGTCCAAGGCTGATCAAGTCGATAGTCCGTCACGGTCACGGTCACTGCAGAGAAACCTAAAGGTGCTAATCCTTTTTATCTGTTTCTGGGAAAGCAAATTGTAGAGATTGCTTGAGAACACGTAGCTTGGTACTTTAATCGAATTGATTCTAAGTCATTGGTCGTAGGATGCTCAAGTTACGACCATGATGTTTTGCAGAGGTTTTGATAAGATTTCTACACATGCTCCTGGTTAGTGAAACGCTTTGCGTGCATCTTTGTTTCTGAGTCTACATCTTTATTCTAACTGTTCTATCTTTTTCAGGCTGGTTTAATAGAGAACGCTCCAAATGTTAGGGCCAAAGCCTTGCGAGCAGTAAGTGAGCAAAGTGTTATGTTTGTTTGTGCATAAAGTCAGAATACAGTTCTCATATTCTAGCGATGACAATACTTTCTGTCATTGGCCATGACAGGTTAGTCGTATCATTGTTGAAGCTGGTCCAGAGGTACTATGTGATAAGCGTGTTCAGTTGGCTGTTGAAGGAAGGTTTGTGATTCTGCAATATCTGTTAGAGAAGCAGTACTGGAACTTGTTGGTAGGCATATTGCATCACATCCTGATGTTGGTATACAAGTAAATTGACCTTTCCCTGTATCATTATTGTTATATCACATTCCCCACTATTGCTCTCTCTTTGCTGACCCATGGGATTGTTGTGCAGTACTTTGAGAAGGTCGCTGAGAGGATTAAGGATACCGGAGTGAGTGTTCGAAAACGAGCCATCAAGATAATACGTGACATGTGTACTTCAAGTCCCAACTTCTCTGAATTAACAAGTGCATGAGCTGGGATATTATCTCGTATCAGTGATGATGAGTCTAGCGTTCAGGTAATTTTGTAGTCAGTATGCATTGTCCTCATTTTTTAGTGTGAGATTACGCTTAAATACAATATCTATAATAGATATTTGTTCATCCGCAGGATCTTGTGTGCAAAACATTCTGTGAATTTTGGTTTAAGGAACCTCCAGGGCATCATACTCGGTTTGCTTGCTAGCTCCATTCCAGTGGAACTGGGAAAGAAAACCAAGCTAATGGTTGGGTTGTTTAAGCAGGAGCTTCTTGTAACAAGTATTAAGGCCCTGGATTTTTTTCCTCAAGCAGCTAAAGCTGCTGATATTAACCCAGTTGCTCTTGCATCAGTACGCAGGCGCTGCGAGCTGATGTGCATGTGCTTACTGGAAAAAAATATTACAGGTAAACATTAATGCTTCGTGTCTGTGCATTGATGGGTTGGTCGAGAACCAATTATAAAATCTTTTATTCACTCAGGTAGAAGAAATGAGCCGTGAAGAAGGAGAGGTGCAAGTACTTCCTTATGTGCTTGTTTTGCAGGCTTTCTGTCTCGTGGATCCTGGCCTGTGTACACCGGCTTCAGACCCTACTAAGTTTGTCATCACCCTACAGCCATATCTGAAGAGTCAGGTTATATATGGTCAAGATTCTCTTAAGCTTTGTGAAGGAATGATTCTGTTAAGAGCTTATCTATGCTTGTTTTCTTTGAAAAATAGTAATAGTTCAGAGAAGAAATCAACTGTATGAAGGTCTGTGCACAATAGGATCTCAAACTTTAAGTGTGGCTAACTTGCCTTTCGTCCTGTACTTGTTGCAGGTTGATAGTAGAATAGGAGCACAGTTACTAGAGAGTATTATCTTCATTATCGATTCTGTCCTACCCTTGATCCGCAAGCTGCCTCAAAGTGTCACAGAAGATCTGGAACAAGATCTAAAGCATTTGATTCTTCGGCATTCGTTTCTAACCGTTGTTCATGCTTGCGTTAGGTACCCTCTATTTTTCAACTACCATCACTCCTGGCTCTATACATTGTCTTAGCTTTCACATACGTTCATTGTTTTTGGGACGATTTCATGTCTTCATGGAAGATGCAGTCGAGAAACATCACTCATCTTTTCTAGGAGACTACCTTCTATTTGATTAGTACTTAGCCTTCGAATTCTCAGGTGTCTCTGTTCTGTGAGTAAATTGGCGGGAAAAGGTGTTAGCATAGTTGAGCACCTTCTTCAGTTCTTTTTTAAGCGGCCGGAGGCCCAAGGTTCCGATAACACGCAGGTGGGTTGACGTTGAAAAGATCATGCATCAGGAATTTTTCATGTTTAAGCACAATTAAGGTCTTTGAGTCATGTTTCATGCACATGATATTACAAGTCGGGTATCGGTGGGTCGGTTTATTGTAGTATTGTGGCTTGCCTTTGTGAGTGTAAAGTTGGTTGCATCATTACCTAAACTGGGGTTTGTTCCTATTCTCGTTGGACTGTATTTTGTTTAACTTTAAGTAGTTGCAAGATCAGTATTCTCTACTAACACTGCTTTTCATTGCGGTCTACTGCCCCCTGAGAGTAATGTTCAGTGTTCACATATATCTCACTCTGAGTTAGTGTTGTCTGAGTTGAAATAACTGTTACTCTTTACAGGATGAGTCCAGCAACAGATTAATTTGAAGCTTAACGGTGAAAATATTCTGTCTATTTCAGATTGCTGGGCGGTCCCTTTTTTGTCTTGGCTTGCTTATTCGCCATGGAAACTCTTTTATTAGCACCTCAGATGGCAAGAATTTCAATCTCTCTGGCTGTCTCAGTTTATTTAAACGACATCTCCAAACGGAAGATTTTGCTTTGAAAGTCAGGTCTCTGCAGGTATGGTCCATACAGTGCTAGTCTGTTACACATTCTCGATATTGCGTTGTGATGGTAACGGTGACCCCAAACTTCCTGTAGGCTTTAGGATTCATCCTAATTGCGCGACCTGAGTAAGGTGGTTAACCCAATTGAGCAAGGTGGCCATACTGTATCTGACACATACATTTGCGGAGGCATTGTGCAGTTGTATTGGGATAAGATATTAGGTAGATGCTTGGACTTTGATGATCAAATTCGACAGACTGCTCTCAAGGTTTGCCTTTTATTCCCAATAATAATCTTTGCTTCTGTCTCTTTGCTCTTGGCTGAATCAATGAGAGGGTATTCTGTTTCACAGATAGTGGAAGTTGTACTACGTCAAGGTCTAGTTCATCCTATTACGTGTGTTCCTTATTTAATTGCCCTCGAGACAGATCCTCAAGAGGCCAACCAAAAGCTGGCGCATCATTTACTAATGAATATGCATGAGAAGTAATCCTCTGATTGGATTTCACAAAATTTTACATGATTCGCTGATCAAGAATCAGGGCACTAACAGTCTTCGACATTTTTATCAGGTATCCGGCTTTTTTTGAGAGCCGTCTCGGTGACGGGCTTCAAATATCATTCATCTTCATGCAGTCCATCAGCCGGGTTACTTCAGAACCAAATCAAAGTCTTCAGCAAAAGGGTTCGACAAACATGTCGGGAAAAGATGATCATACTAGTAGTACTCTCACACAAGCTAGACTTGGAGTCTCTAGGATCTATAAGCTAATCCGTGGAAACCGAGTTTCCCGAAACAAATTTATGACTTCGATTGTTCGCAAGTTTGATAATCCAACCTGGAGTGGCTCAGTAATATCCTTTCTGAAGTGAGTATTTGCTGCCACGATAACTTCAGTCTCTCTGTGGTAAATAAACACTAACGTTACTGTTTATCTTTATAGGTATTGCACTGAAACCCTTGCTTTACTTCCATTCACATCACCAGATGAGCCGCTCTATCTTGTATATTCCATAAATCGAGTTATGCAAATCCGGGCTGGTGCAATTGAATCAAATTTGAAGGCTTTGTTACATAAAGATTCCGCAAAGACTCAGCACGGAAATGGAACATACCAACAAGATCAGATTCCCGGACATATGCACATGATGGATCTAAATACAAGAATCCAAGAAGAACCAACGCATTGGAATTCCTGGAGCCATCCAACTCCAATTGACCTCAATGGAGCAGTATACCAAGATCCAAGGGATCAGTTCACTTCATATCAAGTCCATGATGGGAAAGCAAACGTGCACAAGATGACCTCATCTGATCCTCCTGAATTATCCACCGATGATCTGCACAAAATTCAGGTAGGCTTCATACCTTTTTCTCCTGTGATGCTTAGGGTGTTAAATTTGGGTTTCTTTTTGTTTGAAATTTTCCCTTTTTCGGTTTTGGAAGATAACTAATGAAAACCTGTCTTGCGTAGATGAGGGTTGGTACATTTTGGTTTCACTTCGGTCAGTTTTGGGTTTGGTTTGTTTGGCTTTTAATATATTTGAATTTTATTTGGCTTTTTGGGTTTGGTTTGGGCAGATCGGTTCAGTTTTTCACATATGATTTATCAAAATTGAGCACTCTTTAAATCATGGTTGCGTTTATATATAGCGTTTGCTTCTTATGCCAGTCTTTCTCTTTTATGTACTATTTCAGGTTGATTGCTTAGCAGCTATAGCTATACAACTTCTTTTGAAGCTAAAGAGATACTTAAAAGTCACCTACAGCTTAAATGATGACCGGTGCCAAGTAGGATTCTTTCTTTCCACCTATTTTTCGTTATTCTTTAAGTTTGTTTATGAAAACATGATTGTGTCTGGAAAAAAATATCTCAGGCGTATTCTCCAACGGAACCATTGAAGCCAGGAGATCCTCTGTCCAGACAAAACGTTGCTTTTGACCTCAGCGAAACTCGCACTGACTTACCGTCAACATATCAAGACTTAGTTCAGAGATATCAGGTCAAAACCCCAAAAGACTTTTTGTTCACTTCTGAAAGAAATCCTTGATGCATCATTTTATTCATCTGTCTTTTTTCTTTGCAGGAGTTTAAGAACGCAATGAGAGACGATACAGTTGACTTCACCATTTATTCATCAAACGTCAAGAGAAAACGCCCAACGCCAAGAAAAACTTCAAGATCTGCTAAAAAAGCAGTGGCCTACAATGAAGATGATGACGATGATGATGATGAAGACAGAGGATGGCATGGAGGTGGAGGAAGAGGGGCTGCTCGTAGACTGAGTTACAGCACCAGAAGTAGCAACAACAGAAGGTAAAGTGAGATCTCCCCCACTTGGCACTTGCTCCTGTTATTATTAGATTACTGTACATAAAGCGTCCCTAAAAGAAAATTAAAAAACGCTTTTGTTAGGCTATTAACCATTGTACAGTACGCTTTCTTACTAAATTTAGGAAGACAAACGAATTGGAACGTTAAAATCTTTTTTTTTTAGGAAAAAAAAACAAAAAAAAATCAAAGTAGATGAAGAAGAATTGGGGAAGGAAGGTGTATTTTGGTCAATTTGATCTTTTGATGATATGGACTTATTGTTATTATATTTGTTCCTGTTTTCTTCTTCTTTTTTCACTTAATCACATTGTTTAGTAAATGTTTGTATTTTTTTTTTTTTTTTTACCAGTTTTTTTTTTGTTTTTCTCTAGATCGCATTGTTTAGGAAATGATGTTATTGTGTATCAGTTTCTTTGCCATATGTTTTTTCTTTTCCTGACTTTAATGGTCAGTGTATTTATTGATTATTTTTCTCTTAACGCGCTTTGGTCGTTTCAATTTTCGGATAAATGCAAAAACTGCGTAAATCCGTGGTCTATAATCCGGGAAAGATGGCAGTGCGCGTGGGTTTCTTAGTATAGAATGATATCAATCAGGCTTTTAATTGTATAGAAGCAAGAATAAACTAGCTAGTAGTAGGCTAATGTTGTTTTGCTTCTTGGTGTTCTTTCAAAAGAGGCTGAAACAGGTCTGTAAGAATCTCATCCCTCATCACTTTCAGAGTCCATGCTTGCTTTAAGAGAGACTTCCACAAGCCCAAAATGTTAGACTCCATCGCTTCCCTCGCAAACCCATTCACCTTTGAAACATCCTTGGCACACCTCAACTTCTTCAGTACTTGTTCAATACTAGACATATATACTCTCGGCCATCTGCCCAGGTTCCTTTTATTAATTTGAAGAATCATATAAAGGGTGTGCAGATCTCTGATTCCAGCATCTAAATTCTCCCACGTAGTCCTGATCAATTCCCATTGGACTGACTTGCCACCATTATGATCATATACTCCATTCTTCGGGTTGATATTTCTTGAGTAGACATAATAAATGATGCAAATAATTCTCTCACAACAAGCTACTACACCGCTCTTTACGTATCCGTTAGGCATGTCTTGAATGATGCAAATCACAAGGTTTTCTAAATCTCTACAATCACCCATTTTCCTTCTTCCTAATAGAGATACTACAATTGTAACTCTGTCTGCTAATATTTTATGTTTTTAAATAGACAAAATACCACTCCATCAAAATAAACACCAATCAATTCGATCGCTCAAACTATGGTATATTTTACTCGCCAGAAGAAGAAAAATTACTTCCTCTTGACACTATAGAGCAGAACGTTTACAGACAATCTATCCTTAAGGCAAATCTTTAAAGTATCTATGTTGCTAGTGAGACTTTAGATGAATAAACGAATTTCGACTGATTTGGCTTCTCAAGCAAAATTCAGGTTTTCCAGAAAGGAATTTAACACATTAGGCATTTGTTCTGCTTGTCAGCAAAATGAGAAATCTAAGTGACTAAGTCCATTACATAAATTATAAGAAGCTCGAATCCGATAGAGAAAAGCAAGGGGAAACTAGTGGCAGCCTAATACTGTTTTGCTTCTTCTCCTTCTTTCAAAAGAGTAGACAGGTCGGAAAGAAGCTCATCCCTCCTCACTTTACGATTCCATGCTTCTTCTTCGTCAAAGAGAGACTTCCACATGTCCAAAAAGTCAGACTCCATCGCTTCCCTCACAAACCCATTCGCCTCTGAAACATCCTTGACACACCTCAACTTCTCCTTTAACTTCTTCAGCACTTCTTCAATACGAGAAGTAAGCACTCGGCCATCTGGACAGCTTCCACTGGCGAGAATCAAATAAAGGGTGAGCATTTCTCTGATTCCAGCATCTAATTCTCCCAAGTCGTCTTGATCAACTCCCATTGGACTGACTTGCCACCATCTGATATTCTCCATTCTTCGGTTTGATATTTCTTGAGTATACATAATGAATAACGTGAAGAAGCCTTCCGCCGGGGGATAACCAATTTTCTTGTCCCTTTCTAAATCTCTCCATAACTTCAAGCAGAAACTGTGCCACACTACGAATTTCATCACACAGCAAGAACATCGACTCAGCCACACATGGGAGAGCTCAACTCCTAGTTGCACAGCCTCCTCTCTCAGCTCCTGCATTGCAAATCCGGCCCTGCCAAATCAACAACAGAACAACTCAATATGAAGACGACCTTGTGAGTAACAGAGGGATTTGAGGAAAGCTCTCAAAGGGGCCAAGTAAATATTACTGACCCTAGAATGTAAGGAGAATAAACGGGTAGTGTCGTATCTCGCCATGGCAGGAATCCCCCAAATAGGCTGAAACAGGTCGCTAAGAATCCTACTCCTCGTCACTTATCGCATGTTGCTTCGGCAGCTTTCTCTTGTCGAAGAGAGAGACTTCCACAGATCAGGAATGTTAGACTCTAGTGTCTCCCTTGAGAAACCATTCAGCTCTGAAACATCTGTTGCGGACCTCAGTGTATCAGCTAGCTTCTTCAGCACTTGTTGCTTGTATTTTTCAATAGCAGAAGATAATAGCCGATCATCAAAAGACCAATCTTTTTTCCTGAGAAGGAAAACAAGGCGACTCAGAACTATGATCCCGTCGGTAAAATTCTTCCAAGTGCGTGGTCCTGATCAATTCCCAATTGACCGGGTTGCCACCATCCCGACAAGCTCTGTTCTTCGGTTTGATATCCTCTGAGTAGACATACTGAATAACAAGAAGCAAGAAGCAGCTTTCTGACACAGGATCAAAGGGAGGTAGTGTATATTTCCATAGCTTAAAGCAGAACCACAACATAGTATGAACGTCATCGCACAGCAAGAACATGGATTTAGCTAGAGAGAGTGAAAGCTCAACTCCCAGTCGTACAACCTCCTCTTTCATGTCCTCTTTCCCAGAGGACGTCCTACAAAGCAAAACAAAACAAGAAGTCAGTATTCTGACAGTTGTAGCA